>VXBW01005708.1:897853-968173 GCA_013400375.1 Thinocorus orbignyianus | reverse complement strand
ATACTGGGGGGGGGAAAGCCAGAGTTCTCAAAAGGATTTAATTTTATTTGCAGCACTTGTTTGTTAAAAGGTATTTGCTATTTTTCAGTGGGGGATGTAATCTCTGGCAGCTTCCTCTATCCTACACAGCACATCTTGAGGCTCATCTTGTTTGTTCTGATAAAATGTGAGTTAGGAGAGGGAAGATGCTCTCGGCTAACACTGTGTACACAAGAGGCGTTACAGCCACCTTTCATACAGGGTTTGCAGCTGCAGTTGGAGTGAGTACTTAGGTACCAGCAGAGTCTAACAGAGTATAACAACTGAGACAGAATTTAAGGACCAGAAACATGGTTTTGCTCTTGATTCACAACCAAGTGAGCACTGCAGAGCCAAAGGTAACCCAGCCAGGGACAGATAAAGGTTCTACTTGTCTTTAAAAAAAATCAGTACATTTTTTTGGTTCCGAATAAAACACAGCTCAGATGCTACACCATTTTCTCGCCTGTCACACAAGGCTGCTCAACACAGCTGTTGGAGCAGGAGTACAAAAATCAAATTGTCTGTGCTGCCCAGACAACGGGAGTGAAAAACCACCCTGGTTGTCAAGGTAGAAAAAAGATCCAGACCATGATGTGCCAAAGGCTGGAGCAATCACAGGAAGCATCAAGCATGGAGGAACAATTACAGCGTGACAAATAACTGTGTGTTGCACCCCACAAAGCAAGCTGGTGGACCAAATGCTTTGGGGAAGGTGTCAGCTTGGTTCAAAAGATCACCTGGACGCATGGTGATAGAGGAGTTTCCCACACCAATGCAGAAGCAAGGAACCATCAGATTTGCATGTCACACAGACATCTTAGTCCAGGCTTTTTTGTGACAATATCACTTAAGCTTGTCAAGTAAAGCTGCCTAAGGCTGAAAATTGATCTGCAGGCCTTCAGTGCATCAAATTAATCGTTCTTTGTGAGGCTTTTATCCAACCCTCCTTAAATATTTGATTATTTTCTGCTGTTAACAGAGACAACACTATCTGCAAAGAAAGATATGGCTCCTCTTGGATAGCTGCCCATCAAGCCCTTCCAAAAGCTTTATAAAACAGTCAGACAAGCCAAGCAAGCATACGGGAAGCAGTGGCTGAAACGCAATTCCAGGGAACTCAGGACACACAAGCCAACCACAACTAGAAGTATGCAGACCAAGAACGTCTGATTCTAAAGAGTGTTTTCTCACCCTTTAAGGTCATCCTTTTCTGGCTACAGCAGCAGAAAGGCTGCTCTAATAAGTTGACATAAGCCATCAGCTGGTGATCCATCCTCCTCCATCCTTTCCCTCCCCCAGGCAACCAACCACCAACTCCACCAATACTGAGAAGTGGCAGAGCAAACCGTCTAGCCCACAGTATTCACAGGCAGCTCTTGTCTGTTGTGAACATTCAAGGACAATGAATGCCGCCACCACCACCACCCACACACGGTTTGTGCATCCAATTTCACAGACCTCGTTCCAAGAGCAACAGAGGTAATTAAGCATTCACCCCAGATCCTGCAGAAAATATACTTTTCACATGCTTTCTACTATGAAATTCTTACGCATTCATTCATATTTAGAGAAAAATCCAAGACTTTTTAACAGCACAAGATGTTAGTGTGGGTGAGAAATCCATTGTCGCTTTACCACCTGCTCTTGCAGGCCTGATCCAGTGTGAATCCTGAATACAGCAAGAGCTTCTCAAGGTCTTGATGTGCCCTTTGGCAAATCTTACCATCTTGTCCATCAGCAAAGTGACACAGATAATGCTAACTTCATCTCTGCACCACGTAGGAAGGCACAACACTCCCCTAGAGAGTATTTTTAAAAATACAAGGTCTCTTCAGCATTTAAGTAGCTTTCAGGTCTCATTCAATGTGAAAGAAATTGTCTGTAGAACAGAATTTTATGCTCTGTACCTGAGCAAGGCAAACCTGAGCAGGAGGCTATATTCATCAGTGTGCCGCTCCAACAGTTGGTTTCAACAGCTGTATTCTCTTTATGTTCCTCTGTTTGACGAAAGAGACACACTTAAAAAAAATCACAATATTTGAGACAGCATTACAAGAACCAATATAGATTTATTAATACAGAAAGGAGAAATGTTCTACTGAATTTAAACAAAATTACATGAGGTGAATGGGGGATACTTTGAACACTTTGGAGAATATAAGCAAGCCAAAAAAGACTAATAAAACCTAAACAGTAACACTCAATTTTTTAAAAAAAATATAAGGATTCTGCTCAAGAGGAAAATTATTAACCCAAGACAAAGATTCTGCTCAAGAGGGAAATTATAAACCCAAGCATTATAGTTACTGTTACCAGAAACACTCGTATTTTCGTCAAAACTTAGTTTATTTCTAGCTACTGAACTGTGTCATACATAGTTATAGGGCAGAGATTCAAATACACCATATTTGCTTCACTTAATGCTATATAACATTAATGCGGCCCAACACACAAAACAGTGTTATCAGGAGAAAACAGCTTAGGAGTCCCCTGCTCTAGTATTATTCCAAACGACAGCAGTGTTTTACCATGACTCTGCATGAATAGCAGCCATGGGTGATCATAAAGAAGATTTGCAGGTATAAATGGGTAACCATTATGTCTGTGTTCAGTGTAACTCCAGAAGGGCAGGACTATGCATTGAAAGTATCGAAAATGGAGCTCTAGACAGGAATAGATTTATTCTTTTTTGTTTCCCACTAGGAATAACTGTTTGCAGCCTAATGGAAAAGTTTATTCATACCAAAATAAAATAGTTCCTTTCCATTTGAATCGGAGAAGGTTCCATTCGTTATTTAAGCAAAGCTTTAAAACCAGTCATCTTAATTGAAATATTTTTTAAAAACCCTGTTAGCACTGGCAATATTGAAGCTGCATTCGCCCACCCTGTGCCCTGGCTGGTAGAAGCTCACACAGGGCAAGCTGAGTTCACCACCCTGGTCCCCCACACCCTGCTGATGGGCAACCAGGCACAACAAGAACAAATGACCTGCCCCAAGAGCACACAGGGGCAGAGCAGTGCTTTGAACCCCAAAATCCCACCAGGGGTGCTGCAACGATTGCTTTTGTCCAGCATCTTGCACCCTGAGCCCAGAGACTGCCTAATGCAGAGAAATCATCTTGGCAGGAGAAGATAACCAGCCACGACTTGTGCCTAAGCCTGATGAAAGAAAAATCAGTGCCACAACTCTAAATACGGGCCACGTTACCAAATTCCCTCACTATTTAAATAAATATTTCTTCCACATTATCAAATGCCAGCATTCATACTTCAATTGCTTCTTTTAATCAAGTCTTCTTCCAAGTCTTGACACAACAGATTATTCTTTGATAAGACAAATGATACAGACCTCTGAAGCATCGAAAGTACATGACTCAGTTTACTTTTCGAGCCATGTTTGTAAATGGATATGTATCAGAGTTGATACAGTCATGCTGCTAGAGAACTCAGAAATATTCTCCTTAATCGCACAGCAGTGTTTCTTTGAACTTCTTGGTTACGGGTATTTACGCCTTTGACTCACCGACTTTGCTTCCCTTATAGTCCTTTAAAATAAATTAAGTTGCTGCTCTGGATAAAGAAGGCACAGCTGTGGGCTGCAGCCCTCAGATACCTTGGCACATATTTTGACTTCAACTTCATTTATTTCTGATTGAAGCTGCTGACATCCTATTTGTGACAGACACCTGTGTATAGCCTGTCCCTGCTCTAAAAGCTCCAACAGACCTTGACAACACTTCGCACCCAATACCGGCATCGACAGCTTCAGAAGGCTGTTTGTGCCCTCTGCAACCCAGTTGTAGAGGAAATGCCACGTGCAACATTACCAAAATCACCGATGGGGAAGACTGCAGCCCTTCTCTGAAGCTGGCATCTTCCCAATTTTATCTGCAGCTATAGCTGTTTGCATTATAATGTCTGCAGTTTAAGTATCTGCACAAAGCTTTACAAGAGTGAGAATAAACAGCATGCGGGTGCTTTATCTCCCCTTCTCTCCCCAGCTATCTGACAGCCTTGCCAAGGATAAAAGGATTAACGCACAGCTACCTCTGGCATAAAGAGATGGGGAAAAGGCTCAGGTCCTCCACTGCAGGGAGCAATCCCCCCTTTGAAGACAGTGAAGATGGGTGCCCAGCAACTTCATCAGGACTGACATAAGCTGTACTAGATACATCAGCTGCAAACCCCCAAAAATACAGCATGCGACAGTCCAACACCACATACCATCTTCCCTGTCCTGAGAGACTGCCCTAAGGGGTGGAACCGGAGATAGTCACCTCATCCCTATCCCTAAAATCTTCCTCCTGAGCTCAGAGGGCTTTCTCCTGAGTACCTGGACTAATAAACTGGACACAGTATTAAAAGTCTCCATGCCCTGATCAATACACACATGCCCACCTCAGGGTGCATGCAAGGCAGGTGGGTCTAAGCCTGCTGGATGGGGTAGATTCAAACCCAAGGTTTATTGCTGTTCCAAATACAAGCTGCAGTGCAAAAAACTGTAGGCACAAGCAGATCATCTGTGCAGCAACATGAGAGCTGGTGGGGCATTTTACAGCCTGCTAATAGATTGGAGAAACACGAAGAGGTTAGCAGGTTTTGGGTTTTTTTCCTTTTCCTTGACTTGCTCTGCTATGAATTAATACAATGGAATGAAGCCAGTGGTGTGGTGCAGCAGATGGTTCAATGGGTTGTATTTAAAGTTCAGCTCTCTATAGCCTTTGGTTCAGCTTTGTCCACGAGAACACAGCAAACGGAGCAGACTAAGCAGGCAGTGCAGTTCCTGCAGTGCTGTGCCTTCCTAATTCACCTTTATAATAATAAAAAAAAAAAGAAAGAAAGTATTGAATGTATCCCCAGCCTTGAGAAAATGTAGTGAATGAGTTGATAAATGTTAATGGCAGTAGCTGTGCTACTGACAATGGTTTCATTATTAGCAAACAATGCATTAACATTTGTTTTATTAATGGAAAAAATATAGCTTAATAACCTAATCCATTGCTAGCAGAGCAATGCAGAGCTTAATCAAAATCATGTTCTTTTGGATAGTTTTTTTTAATCAGCAAAGCAGACCATCCCATACTTGGGCTAAACAACTGTATCTGTAATCACCAAAATTTACTGTATCCCCTTCATTACTTGCTTTCCCTCCAAAGTAATACTTCTGCAATGTTTAATTATGCAGTGCATTACAGATCCATCAACTTTACAGCAGAAACAAGTACGTATAAAGAAATCTTTCCAGTGTGAGGAAGAATATTTTTTATTGCATGCAACCTAAATAATGTAACATGTTATTTGGGTTAGTTACCCAGTAAGACTTACACTTCAAGACTCATTTCTTTTAGAAAAGACCTGTCTTGCCTTAAAGATACACAAATATATGCTCTGCTTTGACAGCCACATTTACATCTACTTCCACACCCACAACATGAGCTGACACTCGCATCCAGCAATCTTAATGGTATCCAGGTGGCTATCAGTAAATTATCTGGGAATAGGAGTTTTTCCAGAGAAAAAGATGCTCAAGTAATTGAAAATCCTTCACTGGCAGTATTTAGTTCCCCTCTTTGCCAGAGCATGTGTGTCACCTTGAGCAAACCACTTCGTCTCTAAGCACAGAATTCCCTTGTGAAACAAAAACTACAAAATAAGACTTCCTTAACAGGGGACTATCAAAACAAACACTCAAAATATCACATCCAGCTGCCCACAGATTGAGGGTGATGGTGGCAAAGCCAATCAATTGATGATGGTATTTCTGTCCTATCATGGGTTATGTTACATATAGGCAGTTTTTCAGATATATCCCTAAACGGGGTCTCTCAGACCCAAGGCAGAGTCAAAGCCCTCTGTTTTTTAACATCAATTCAACCACCCTGAGTTGAAAGCCAAACCAAGACAGATTTCAGGTAGGACACAGATAGATTTGAGTTTCAGTAGGTAAAAAGCAACACCAAAGTTCACTACATGAATTGAGCTGCCTCTCAGCTTTCCTCAGAAGCCAGGAAAAGCTAGAGAAATACATAAAATGAGATTGCTAGTTGGCTTAATTTCTTTGCCCAGCTATGAGGTCTGGGTTACCTCTGAAACTCTACCCAAAACTACTTCTACAATATGTATTTGAGTTTCAACGTCTCGCTTCAGCTACTTCCTCCTTGGAAGCCAATTTGAGTTATAAAGGAGCTGTCTTAACGCAAGGCCGGATGACACATCTCAGCCAAGTCCAGAGCTATAATTAAAACTTGCATGGAAGGAAGGTGGGTGGCATCAGAATTCCTGCCACTCACTTTAATACATCTCTCCTGCCCAGCTAATGGCAAAGCCCATGAGCAACTCAAACAGCGTGTTCCTTCGCTTGCCCACCCCTCGTCTTTTAAATTGGTGATCAACCACCTTCCTCAAAGTTGAATATAACCAAGTGGAAATTTGATTGCTACCCCAATGACAGCAAAAATAGCTTTTATGCTATAAATCTGACAGGTCTGATTTGCACAGCCTGAAGGAATGGTTTGAGGTCTTGGTACCATGTTCTTCTTTCGCAATAAAGCAAGGTGCTTCAGGACTCAGTAAGGTTCTCTGCTTTCACAACTGCATCCTGAGTTTCCTCTTACAGTTTTTTGCTGGATGCAAAGGATCAACGCTTGCTACCCATTTATAAAGGTTTCAAGTCCTTAATATCTACAAATAAAAAGATAAAGAGAGGTAAAGGCTGCAGCTTTTGCACAAACACAAGAGAAAGGCAGTTTCTGATCCACACAAACACCTAGATCCTGCTTACACACAACATGGACAAAAGAGGCGCATAAAAAGGAAAAAAAAAAAAAAAAACAACAAAAACAACGTTCCAAAAATGACCCCTAGATCAGTTGCAAAGTCAAGAACATACAAGCTGAAGCTGGCTCAGCACCATCCAGAGTGAAACAATAACTGTGTGCCAAATCTTTCCTACTTGCTGCCTATGCCTCTGGTCCATGTCCCAGAGTGCTGCTTTGTCTCTCCGAGCTCCTTCCAACCTGCTTCTAAAAGATGAAATTGCAAGCTTAAAAGAGTTTCTGGATTTCTTTGGTACTTCTCTCCCAAAAAGCCTTATTCCCCCCACCCCGTGCTACTATTTGACACTTAAGCATTTGTGCAATAAACGAGCGAGAAGAGAACAGGAACTCCTGCTGCTAGAAGATTTAAAATAAAAGAAATGATGCAACCAGAGCAGATAATCTCTCACCAGGTACATTAGGCATTTCAAATTAAATTGTTTGGGTGTGTTTTCTCAAGTTTGCATCCTCAAGCAATTTGAGATTGGCCCAGGACTAACAGCAGGAAAATATCCTTTGTGCCATACAAATCATTAAACCTTAACCAATTTCATCAAGTGTTTCCACACTCGTAGAGCAAATGAGAAAACAGCTGGTTGCTCAGTTTTACCAAAACCTTGGCTTGCACACATAAACACATCCCAACACTCACATTAATATGGGCAAAAGCTAGTAAGACAGCAGATCATTATAATAGGATTGATAAGGATAGTTAAGATCTTTAACTGTGAGAGTCAGGGGATATTGCATTTTGGAATAAAGCATGCTATTTCCCTGTTTTATCTGATAACCAACAGGTCTCCTACCCGGACATCAGGTGAATGTCCAGTGAATAATAATCTAAACAGGAGAAGATTTTGTGTGCATTTTGAAAGCCAATTTTCTCTTACATCTGTAAGCAGCCACATTAAAAAAAAATAATAATCAGCCAGTAAAACACCAAAATCACATGGCCCAGTCCATAACAACTAGCTCTTTCCATCCAGGACCACTATCTCTCAGTGCCATTCCTGTGCACCAGAGGTTTGCAGGCTGAGGACCGTTGTGTTGGATGTCGCTCCTTGGAAGGCCCAGTTGTTGGAAAACAAGTTACACACCCGAGTGCTACTACCCAACACATCCTGTGCATGGTCCACACCTCACTCCATCTTCAACCACATCCCTACCCTTTCAGAGGTGCTGACAAACCAATACCTTAGGAGTCAGGCTGTTTTCTTTTCTGTCACAAAGCCAAGTGAGCAAGCAGGCTTCAATAGCATCGACTGCCTCTGCAGGCTTTGCTCTCTTGTTTTCCTGGAGGCTTCCACTTCCTGAGCCTCAGCCGTTGCTTTTTCACTTCTTCTTTAGTCCCTTAGCCCCATCTAGTGCCGAAGCCAGATAAAAAGCCTTGCTCTTTCACCAGCCTAAAACTAGTCTTCAAAATCCAAACCAGAGCACAACTCCTTTGCTTTCTGGTGAATTCTGCCACACCTGTATCTCTGCAGAGGGATTTCTGTTCAATCAGTGCCCCAGCTGAAAAGGTTTGCAGCCTTGTGTTAGGCAAAACACGATTATCAGGTGTGTTCTCAAGGCAGAAAGATTTAGAAAGCCAGCCTTTGAATAATATCCACATAGTGGAAGGAGTAATGGAAACAAGGAGAAAATACTTCCCCCAGTAAAAGCTATTCTTGTAGCTTGCCTTCTTTTTCTGTGCTCCATTTTCGGTGGGATAAGCAGAGGATACTACCTTGTACTTTTGAAGATATTATAGTAAGATGTGATTACAATTCATTATTCCTGTTTGACAGTAATTTCAACAGTTCAAAATGTTTTTGTTTCAAAACATCCCAGGAGACCCTCCCTGGAATGAATGCCTTTTAAAGTAGTGTTTGAAACTATCCTTCACAAACTATCAATAGTTTTTTTTCGAGTTCCCCAGTTATTTTCTAGCTGCAGTCTAGTTTAGTAAACACTATCTAGCAATCCTACATAAGTATGTTCTTAACTCTGCTTTCTCCAAAACTTATAGCATATAAAATGTTCTTGAAGCCTCAAACACAGATTACCTGGAAGTAATTGCATTTTTCAGTTCTCTAGTGTTAATTATGGCGGAGGAAAGCCTGGGCTCTTCTCCCTTCTCACCCTCCAGTAAAAGTCTATTTTTGTAGAAATTTGATTTCCTCAATGGACAATATGAAAAACTATGCTTTTTAGAAGCCAGAGCTTCTGTTCTCTTTCCCATCACTTTCCCTTAAACACGAATAAAGAAAGATCAAGAGGACAGATACATTGCATTTAAATTGTATTAAACTGGGATAAAAAGCAAAATTTATTTCCTAGCATTTGCTAAAATGTTACTGAACAATGACTAGCGCAGCAACAGAAAGTCTTGCTTTCGACCTTACAACAGCCCTGATTTTTATTTTCCTGCCATGAACGCTAGATTAGATCATCTATTATCAACCTCCGTGGCTACACAGATTTGTCAAGTCTTCCACAGCAAATACCCGCTGCAGCCAAGCAGGCAAGGGAACTCAGGAAAAAAGCCTTCTGTGATTTATATTCCCAGCACATGAATTTGGGCTTTTCATTAGGGGAGCTGGGGGTGTCCTTACCTGGCGTTTGCACTCTAAATAAACTGCACTTTGAGCCTTGCAGACCTTTGGGCTACATCTTAGTCTGTTATTACATCAGACTTTTCATCCCCACGCTGACTAGCAAGTACTCACTGAGGAAACAAATGCACTGGATAATTCCCAGCATAACTTAAGCATTAATTAAACAAAATGGATTTTTATCATGATTCTTCAATGTTTACCCAGTGCAAGAAGCATCCCCTAAGAACACTTTACCCCACGCTCACTTAGGAACATGGCAGTGATACCACGTTGTGTGTTACCTTATTTAATGCAAGAGGAAGGATGATGCTGCCCAGGCAGTAGGCACATGCAAGACAACTTGAATTTTATGAAACGAATTGGGTCATTTTCAAACTGAACAAATGAATCCCTTCAAACTGATGAAAGGCAAATAAACGTGGGAAGGAAGGACACACATTTGGTAACATTCTGCCCACAGCTATGATGAATATAACCCTGAACTCAGAAAGAAAGGTTTAGAGAAGATGATCAAGGGCAACACTACTGGAAAGCTAGATTAAACTGGCACTTCCACAGCAAAGCTTAAAAATTCTAATAGCTGTTAGCAGGAAAAGGGACAAGTGTGTACACGGGAGGAAGTGCCAGCGTATGTCAAGCAAAAGATCATCGAGGTAAGCAGGCTTCCAAAGGGTAATAAAAATGCTGTTTCAAGTATTTGTTGAAGCCGGCATCAAGAAGAGCAGAGAAAACCTTCAACCAAGGCTTTTTCTTTTGTAGGATGCCAGACAACCTGTTTGCCTGTTGCAGGCTGCAGCACTGCTTTCATGTCTCATAATATCTCCAAGGATCACTCCAAGGACTTCGACTGTCTGGAAGAAGAAACCTCAAAAACTGAATTCAAACCCATGTGAAAGACTCATACCTCACGTAAATTCAACCCATTCTGTTTATTGGTATTTTTGCCATTCACGAGCTTGGGGTGGCCTCTCCAAGAGGCTACAGAAAAGGTCAGATGGTGGGAAGGCAAGGGCAGGAGCTACGCACTAAAGCCAGTTGTCAAAGCATTGAGCATCTTTGTTGACTCCTACCAGCACATAGAAAGAACTGCATATTTTTCTATTCTCGTTTCTGGCACATTAACTACCCAAGGCATATCCCATATTTTAACTGGGTTAAAAATGCGAAGCAAAACAATGAAACTAGGGCTGGATAGAAGAACGGGGGTTGAAAATCTGAACTTGAAATAAATTATACTATCAAAGCACAGCAAAACCCCACTAGAATTCCTGTAAGTCACACTGCAATTCTGAATACTAGATAAAAGCATGTGCCGGTACCTCTTTTCATGTATGTAGAAATACCCTGTATTTACAGAGATTTTCAAAGCAAACAGAAGAACTCAGTGATGTGCTGGAGGTTTCTAAGTCAGTCACAGGGAATCAGAGACAATAAAATACAGTGGAAAATATAAATTGTTTGACTTTGGAGACATTTAATGAATCAATCAGTGCTTAAACCCTAGTGTTTAAAAGGACTGAAGGGCAAGAAATTGATATATGCCATGGACTCCTCAGAAACAACTTGAAAGCATAATACCAGATGACAGGATAAAATGGGCTTATAAAGTGAACAATATTGTGATTTGGAGTGACCTCCAGCCTCCCTAATCTTTAATAGCAAAACCTTTTTGACACCAAAGAAAGCATGATGGATCTTTTATGGCATTCAGCTGCTTCTTGAAAGACGTCAAAGGCTACCTGAGATAGTTTATCAAACTCTAGTCTTGAGTGACCAGAGAGGCTAAGGGGATTAAGGAGTGAATCTGATACAGTCAGGGGTGCTACATTTTGGGAAGATAAACTGGGCATCAAAAGCAGTGATTTAAAATCATTAAAGAGAATGAGGGCAACCATTAAAGCAATCTGAGAGGGACGCAGAAGAAAAGGCTTGTTCCACGGTCAGCACAGAGAGTGGAATACAGAGTACATAAAGAAAAATCCCCGTGGCTGAGGTGACAGCTAAGGACTCTGCCAAACACGCTGTTTGACCTTGTGGGATGCAGTTGCAGGGAACCTCAGTCCTGTGTATAAAGCAGTGATATAGTTTATCAAACCTACTTATTACATAAAACTTCACTGATGTACATCTCAAAAGATTTTAAAGGGGATAAGCATCATTACCCCAGCTGGGCAGATAAACTGTGGCATGGCGAAGAGCAGTTATTTGTCCAGCAATACCCAGATGTAGCCACAGAATGCAGCTGCTTAAATCAAGAACCCAAACTCACCTGAGCTCCTAGGAAGAAATGGAGGCAGCGTGATGACCTCGTTACTCCGTACCACAGTCCCCAATATGCTGATGTATATTTGTTTATTCACCTTTAGAAACAGAAGCTTACAGGGTGTTACACCAGGCAATCAGAGCAGTACGAGTTTTACCTGGGCAGGGTCTGCCCCACATCAGCCTTTTCATCTCCTCCTCAGTAAAGTACCACCTTGGATTGCCCAAATATGATGCCTTATAATAATGTCCAGCTCAATCACAATATATTGTTAGGTTAAAAGGAATTGTAACTCCTTCCAAAAATGACAGACCAAGGAGAATTAAAAAAAAAAAAAAAAAAGCTGGTTTGATTCTGATTATTTTGGTTTTTTTTTTCTTTTTTTTTTTTTAACAATAAAACAATTAGTCAATTGTCTTCAGGAGTATTGTCCTTACACATAAGGGTCATGATTCAACTGGCATTCAAAGTGTTTATTTCTGGGAAACTTATTAATTGTACAGTATAATACTTCAGATAGACACTCTCTGAAGTTGCAGAGCCATAGAGATAGAGCACTGTGTCCTCCATCTCAGGCACAAGCCGGCTGCTCCGTGAACAGCAGGTTGACAGGCACATCATTCCTTTAAAGGCTGAAACTCCAAAGAGCTAAACACAGTTTGGTCCTGGGTCCCACTTAATCCAAACAATCACAACAAAGCAGTAAGTCTAAGACAAGTCCTTGTAACATTGCTTTTATTTCCAATGCTGAAAAGAGAATCAAAATGGAAACTTCAAATTACAAAAGTGGGAAATGCCTTGTTTGTGGCTGGAACTTTCAACAACCACCCACAGCTTTCCCGCTCAATCCAAATTAAAGTTCCAAATTATTAGGGCCATTTGAGGATCAGTGGAAAGTTCTGAAGCAAATAGACCTGTCCATCTCTCAGCCCTCGTGCAGGAGTGATAATGCCTGGAAGACTTCATATTTCCAAGTGCTAATTACAAGAATTTGATGGATGTACTGCCTGAATTAAATTTACAGGAACAAGAGAGTATGGAAAAGAAAACAAACAGAAACTAGGAGGAGGAATTAATGATGCATTTAATGAAGAGAAATCAAAACTCATTTGTTGTTTTGGGAGGGAAAGGCAACTTTTAATGCTATCGTAGTACTAGCTGAACAACATCAAATTGATGTCTAGCCTGTCAGAGAAAGAGTAATAAATTATTATTTTCCATGATTTAATTTTCCCTTTTAAAGCAAATACTTCATTCTGTTCAGCTTTAAAGAGGAAGCCACATTATTTAAAATGACTTAAAAATATCAGCCTAATGAGCTATAACATAGACATTTACAGAATGCAACGTGGTTTTGTGATGAGGTACTTAGCCTCGTAGAAGTAGCAAGGAGCAACATTTTTTACTGGGAGGTGTATTTCCCAGGCAATTAGGCACAGGAGCCTAATTAAAAATCAAGTCAATGTTCAAATAAGCATAATAGAATAATATCTGTAATCTGCAGAAATACAGGAACAGCTGGAACACTACTTTGTTTTACTACTTCTGTGAAGAATGATGGAAATTTCAGGAGCACGTTCCAGAAGGTGCATTTCCAAGGTCACCTTTGGATAGAAAATGTTGCCTCACTCTTTGAAGTGAGATAGTTGGTAAAAGCAGAGCAGGGAGGTGATGGTGTCCCCTCCACCCAAGGGTAGCTCTTTGCTCGGGGTGTATAGAAAACTTAGAATGAAATCATAGAATAGAATGGCTTGAGTTGGAAGAGACCTTAAAGATCACCGAGTTCCAACCCCCTGCCCTGGGCAGGGACACCTCCCACCAGACCAGATTGCTCATTAGGAATTAATCTCATATTCCAGTAGATGCCAAGAGCTGTTCTGGAGATATCATGGTGTTTTGACATTAGTTGATGGACACTCAAACAATAAGTTGTGACACGAGTGAAAATCCAAGTGCTTTCCAAAAAGCATCGGTTTTGCAGACAGCAAAGATTTTGACCAGGATTGGCATTTTCTTTCTAAATGGATTTATCTATTATAACCTTCCCACACAGTTTGAGACTATAACTACTGCCTAACATTGAGAGGTTTAGCCCTTACACATGTTAAATGATGAAAATATATGCAGACAGAGCATGTGAAATTCTAGCCCACGGACAGTGCAGTTCGGTCCTGTGTGATACTAAATACCTCCTGCCAGCTGCTTGACATAGCAGACCCTGAAGTTTCATTTGGCAATGAAAGAGCAATATTGCTTCTGGAAATAAGCCCTAGCAAAGGGAGATGTGTCTATCAAAGCAAGCGGAGCTCTAGCTTTCCATCACCTGTGTGTAATGTCAGTCTGTATAGAGAATACTCAGCACAACACACTCTTTGTATCGGACTTCACTTATAGTGGGTTAGGATAAACATAATAAGAGGTGGGATTTAAGTGCAAATTCAGATTCTGTTCCCAAATTCCAGTGACAGGTTCAGAGAGATCTTCACTAGCTGACATGCTGTTGTGGATTCCTGTCTCCCACTGGCAAAAGAAAGCCCAAGGAATTATCACAACACTGATGGCTACGGCTGATGTTAAAACCATTACAGAGCGCAGCAATGCCATTGCGAAGAGCCTTGTGCTCATCATTTCAGAAGAATAGTCAATGTAAATTCTTAGATTAATGGGCTCATTCCTATAAAAATCTTGTGTCAAATTAGTCGCAGACACTTCAGTAACAGTCCATGGTCTGGTACTGACTAATTAGAGCTGCTAATGCAAGACTATACAATGGCAAAAGCAAAATGGAGAAACCTTTGCACAAGTCTCAGTACATTTCCCTTTCTTTTACTCTCCTCTTTTATCTGAAGTTCAAACAAGAGTGTGTCAGAAAACATGGCAGACTGTGGACATCCTCCTTTGCTTAGCTGGCATTGTAGATATTCAAGCTCAGCATCCTTCCTTGGCCTGGTGCCCAGAGGCTCCCTGGCACAGGAGACCTCAAAAGGAGCTGCCTTAGGGAAAAAGGTATCTGTTGGGGAGTGTAGTTGGAGAGAAGTGCCTCAGTGACTCCAAAATCCACATTTCTTGAGTTTTTCTTCTTGTTGTAAAAGGAAAGAAAAAAAATATTTTATTTCCCTCCCTCCTCATGAACTGCTCTAGGTGTAAGACTTCTCAGCTGTCTGAGGAAGGCAATTAGAGACATGAAATGCAGCTACCTGGGGGAACAGAAACTCTTGGGGATTTGATTTGCTCTAACTGTGATTGAGATGGGCTTTACAAACTCCAAGCAGTAAGGCACGGGTTAACTCCAGCAGCAGGTGAGGAGCAGCAAAGAGGAAATCAAATTCCAAGTGATAGAAAAGCCTGAGGGGAAGTAAGAGAGGAGGAACCTCTCACAGGGAAACTGAGAGATAAATCAATAAAGTAAGGAAAACGTGGTTTCTAAGATGAGCCCGGGGAAGTGTGGAGGCCACAAGGTAGGCTGGTGTCTTCTGCAAAAGGCAGAGCACAGACGGTGCTCACATCCCAGCTGTTCCTCGCTTCCTAGACNCTTTTGTTGCCGCTGAGGCTAAACCGTGACAACACCTCACTGCATTCCTCCTGGATGAGATGACCCACACCAGAACTTGTGATGAACTTTATATTTCCCCTTTCCCTACGTAGTCTAAGAAAAACTCTTAAGAAGTTCCAGAGCTGCTGTAAATCCCTGTGAGCTCTTACAGCCTTCAAGAGCATTCAGGAATAGCTGAACTTCACAGTTTTAGTCCTTCTGTTCCCCAGCAACAAACTAACTGAAAGACTGAAAAAATGTGTGTCATGCTCCTCCTTCTCCATAGAGTTCCTTCTATGGAAGAGGCCTTTCATCCCTTGCTAAGTCTCCTGATGTAAGATTCTTCTGCCTTAGCAGTATAGCAGCGTCCTCAGAACAGGATCTAAACGTCTTCTGCAGGAAAATATCTTTAAAACAAGGCTTTTAAAGCAGCCTCAGTGAATTCCTTATGGTGGCTCAACATACCTGACACCTTTCTTAAGTGTTTTGTATTTACGAGTCTCTAATGTGGGGGCTTGGTTCCCCCTTCTTCCTACTTCACAACGAAATAATTATAGTTATTAGGCTGTCTGCTCACCTGTTCTCTGCTTTCGTATTTGGCATCTCTATTACTAAATGTGGCCTGCCTAGAGATTTTAATTAGCATTGGATGAAATATTGTTCATTAATAAAACCTCGGGACAGTAAAATATAAGCCAATTAGTCCAGGGCGCGGAGGGGAACAATACACACTGCCTGCAAACAGGAATCTTCCTTGTTTTTTTCAGGTGAGAACGCATTGTTTATGGAGGCTGTTTTAATTCAAATGCTAAGATTAAAACCACAAAGCATTTTGGGTCCTGCTCTGTACCTTTTTAGTAAGATTCCTTATCTAAAACAAAATGTAGAAGAACAGAAAGCCAACCCCATCCTGGGCTGCATCAAAAGACGCGTGGCCAGCAGGTTGCGGGAGATGATTCTCCCCCTCTGCTCTGATCTTTGAGGTCCCTTGCAACTTGAACTGTTGTATTCTATGGCTTCATTCTAAGTTTTCATGCTCCAGTATTTTTGTGTAATCAGGGTGTCTTTGTAAAGATGATAGGAAATGTGAAGCAGTGGTTTATACTTCTGATAGTTAAGAAGGTAGTAGGTATCCCAGTTCCGGACCTCTTGGTGCTTTGCAGATTAAAAGAGTGTAGTGAGAGGGTGAGGCAGTTACATCAGGTCAGCAATGTTTGGAACCTGAGATCATCAGCTTCTGATGATGATTTCTTCCAAGTCAGAACCAAGAGTTTTGAGAGATGCTTTAGAAAGGGGGAGGGACAGGGAATGGGGAACGGGGGTGGGGGAGGGAGAGAGAAAAAAAGAAAAGGAAAAAAGCTTCTGGTTGCCATTTACTGCCTCTTTATAAGGCACAGAGATTGTTAAATAATTAAATTTAAAAATAAATTAAATAAGTAAAGAATAACCGGGTGGGTGGGGGAAATGTCATGGGTTTGAGTGTGTGCAGGACGAGGACTCCGCTCTCACAAGCCTGCCAGCTGCATAATTAGTAATATTTAAATCCAGCTCTACAGTGGTGGTGGGGAATTAAATTGTCCAGGGGCAGACCCGGCAGATGAGCAAGAAAAGCTGCAAAAGAGCAAAGCAGGAACCTCCAAGGGCGACGAAAGGCAGAACCACGAGAGGGAGCCCAGAAACCGCGGCCGGAGCCTGGCACCTCCCGCACTGCCTGGTAGTAGGAATATGATCATATATACACATAATGAACATATTTACACCTATAAATACATGTATACCTTCACGTTATGTATAATTATATATTATACTTCATTATTTATAGGCAGAATCCACATAATATCCAGCATTTTAAATTCATGGAATCACAGAATGTTCAGGGTTGGAAGCTTCCCCTCGCTGGAATGATGGGAATTAATAAAACAGCTTTTGTTTATCAATGGTTTTCTCAGGGCTGTGGGTTTGGGTGCATGTGGGGGCGGAAAGATAGATGGTGCTTTATTTTTCAGTTTGACTCTAGCTTTCCTTTGTTCACTTTCTAGATTATCAGCTGTTCCAGAACCACCTGAGTGTTTCCGTCATTAGGATTTCCTTTTAAGGTTGGTTTGGGGATTTTTTTTTTTCAGTTTTTTAGATAGGAAAAAACCTTGTTTCTTCCAAAATGTCATTAATTTCAGTGGTGTTATTCCTGACTCATGCCTTTGCAGTTCAAACAAGAATCCGACTGGTGCTAATTTCCCAATTATGTTGATGTAGTTTTCCTTTTAATTTAATCCAATTTTCTGCAATTTATTGTGATTTAACTGCAGAAACAGCCAAATAAAAATGCAACTCTTCTAGAACTCAGCAGTACTTTTCAAATTTATGCCAGGTGGAAAAACGTTATTTCTAACAATCTAATTCTCACCTGTTGTGAGGTAACTATGGGTAGGAATTCCTGAAGCACTTCAAAGTTCTTCTGAATTTAGAAGTTATTGTTGTGAAACACACCAGATGTCTATTTTGTTTCTGTTGCTGTTGCAGCAACAGCATCCCCAGGCTTTGATTTATACTCGTACAGCTCTCAGGAGAGTGGTTGATTTTGCTTTCAGAACAGCTCATAACATTTTCAAGTCAAATCAGATGTGAAGCTGCTCAGCATTACTTCAGACCTGTAACAAACAGCAGTTTAGGCAGTTAAGAGTAGAAATGGAAACTCCCGATCTCATGACTGGGCAAATTTGTTCTCCATTAATGCTTTGCAGTCAGTATCTTTGCAGCTTTAGCAGGAGAAATCATATTCTTTAAACCTAAGAATCTCTAAACTTCACCATTAGACCTGTCTAGAATCCCTCCTTACTCTCTTGTGAGCTGGATGGGAGAGAGACAGGTACACAGAGAGAATTTGGATCATGGGTGGCTGAGGAGAAACCCAAATTTTGAGCTGGCCAGACATGGAAGAGTTCCCATCCTCAACTGCAGACCTTCATTAAGAATATTAGTTTTTCTTTTGTTTTGTTTCCCAGTTAATTTCTTGAAAGTCCTAAGTTGATGTGACTGCAATAAGCAAGCTTTCCTTTCATTAATTTAAAGCCAATTAAACTAGATAATTCTTTCAGGGGGAAGCCTCTATGCTTTAGGAGATCAGAATGTAACGGCTGACGCCACCCCTGGGAAGTCATTAAAGGAGCACAGAGAGCAGTCTCCTTGTGTGAGAAAAGGCACTAGAGATTCTGGATTGTTTTATTCATTGGAAAACAAACAAGGAATATAGTATGCAGAACCCAGAGTATGCCATCACTGGAAGGAATTTTTCACTTAGTGCTTAGAGCAGCCTGTCCAGTTTCTTGTGTGGCTCATACTTTGCCACTTAACATTTAAATGCTGTACAATAAAGGGCTCCATTATGTATTAATGCAATATATAATCAGAATTTATGATGGTTCTGAAAGGGGCTAACTCTCAGATGCTCAAAATCAACAGAAATTAGGTGCCCAGATGCATCTTGAGAATGAGAGCCAGGGTCACTTAAAACTTAATTGATAGTGCCTGGGTACTGCAGCCAGCAAGTAACTACAGAGAATGTCTCTCCTGCTTTTAAATACAGCTTTAAGTCAAAACCCATCCTTGCCCAACTGGTGGAACACAAACCCTCCTACAAATTGGCATCTCAAACTCAAGGACTCAGTGGATAAGCCTTAAGTTTGATTTATCCAGGAATCTCAATTCAGCCCTGGCTTGTTTCAGAAGGCAGACAGTCTGGTTTTACCTCAAACTGCCACTGTAAGTTTCAGTTTCTTAAGCATAAATGTAAATTACCAGTTGTCAAGAGCTGAATTATCGAGGTAACTCGGCAAAATAAACTTTATCTAATAATGTGAAAAAAGAACATGAGATGTATCAAAAATCAGGAACTCCTTTATACCAGAAATAAAGTTGGATTATTGCAAAATACAGGAAACAAAACCAAGCCTAATACATGCCTAAGAAGTTGTTAGTAGTAAAGAAAAAGGAAAGTGGCAATAAAAGCTATTCGAAATATGGTATAGAAGTACCCTCTCTGCACGGGGTAGATGGTTCCAAACACAGAAACTACAAATTCCCATGCTTTCACTGGAGTAGAGGCAACTGGTACAAATGGAGGTGTGGAGAGGCGTAAATAGCCAATTGTTAGATCATGCACAGGAGCTGTATGGTAAAAATTAATAAATATAAATGCAGGTAGTTATTTGTGACTGTTGCAGCAGAAAATATATGCACCACCCCTTCAGCCTCTCTAATTTGACCCAAAACTCAAGTAAGTCTCGTCAGGCCTTAAGATCGTTCAAAAATAAAATCAAAACATTGAGCTTGTAGTACAAATTTATGTTTGTGTGTGCATGCAGACAAGCACAGTGCACTACCAGAGCCCCCAAACCGATGTGCCCATTGAATTTAAGCAGCAGATAAAACCTTGGGCTGCCTTTATCTCCAGAGGTTGAATTCCAAGACAAAAAGAAATTATCCAGGGGAAATTCAGCTCAGCTGGGGCACATAACCAGTTCTGGGTACAGAATGTGCTGTTTCTATGTATGAGCCAGAGTAATTTGCTTTTCTCTCTAGCATCAATTCTAACTCCTTTCTGCAAGTCACGGAGCTATGCTGAAGTCAGAGGAGTTACACCTTTTTGCAGCAGGAGAGATCTGCTTGGCTGGGCAGAAACTGTTTTTCTTCTAGAGAATATCTTCTGTTCAGCTTCCTCGGAAGCCCCTGTGGGAAAACGATAAGACATCAATGCAAACTGCATAATTTTATTGTCAGTATTTTTATTATTTCTATTAAAGCATGTTTATTTGGAAAGCAGAAAAATTCCCCCCAAAGACACCACTGTTGAGCAATACATTATAATAGAAATTCACATAAAAAATCCAAGGACCCCTGCAAGCCAGATTAATTCGGTTCCTTCTCTCCTTTCATTGTCTGGATACAGTGCAATGCTGGCTTTGCCCAGGCAGTCAAATAAAGTAACTCAGCACCCTAACATCAGCATTGCTGCAGAAAAGAATCTGTGATTTCAAGACCGTTCTGCTTTCTAGTTATGCATGGGCATTAAAATAACAGTGTCTTAAACTTCCAGCAAAAATGGGGTGACTCATTTAGTTCCCACTGGGTGTATGTAGAATTTCACATTGTAAAACCAGTAGGATGTTCAAAGATGACTGGTATGGCTTCTCGGAGAAACACAGGTGGAACTATCTTCTGTTTCACTACGTTCTTTCTTCACAATAACACGGTGGAGCAATGAATTTATTTTGGTAGAATACTGCCCAGTGGTTAGGGGAGTTCAGACGAAGCAGCGGCATCACATTTTTATAGTTTCAACCTGAAGTTTTTTGGAACTTTTGACTGGTTTTGTCATCAGTTAACATATTCCAGTCTCGTGCGAAAGAGAAGTTGCAATGAAATGCTTTGAATGTTTCCACAGACCTTTCAAAGAAAATATCAAATCAGAAGTTTCCTGCTATGAAAGGTCCCGTCTCACATATTGCCCAAGAAAACACGACTTGAATTGTGTCTATGTTTTGCAGTTCCGTGTTTTCCTGGCTAGTGTTTTGCTGGTCTGAGTCATCTAACAAAGGTGGCCACACTGAATTGGGATTCTCTTGTTGATTCTGTTCAGGAACGATATCAGAACTCTCCGAAACACTTCTGTGATGGAGGGAGAACAAAGCAAAGCAGACAGCAATGTCTGTTCATGTGGGAGGGCAGGAAGCGTTCATTATTGTGTTATTTTTATTCTTCTCAAAAGAAGAGTATCTTCCATCTACCTTAAATCCATCGTGTGCTCTTAGCCTGTACTTTTAAGCCCATTTACTTGTGGTTATGCTTGTCTTTACTAAGCGGTAAGTGCCATTTTCAGCTTGCATTTCTTATGCCTACTGAACTTTTCTGCCTTTTACAGTTAAATCCGCTTTGGTATACGCTCAGAAATGTGCTTGAAGGAAGGAATGGGCTGCTGGTGAGGAAAAGAGCATGTTTTATGACTTTTACTCCTGTGACTTCGAAGGAAAAATGCTCGGACTCAAGGGACGGGTCTGCTGAAAGCTGCCTGGATGACCTTAGCTGAGATACGTGACATTTCTGCTCTTCACACTTCAGTCAGTGCAATGGGACTGACAGTACTGTTTTTCTCCCTTCCTGCACTTGAACTGTTGATGGTTTTTTGGAGTGGTGGGGCCTTTTGCCGTGTGTTGGCACACCAGCAAAGCCCCAGTCCTGCCTGGCAGTGCCACAACACACATTTTTAGTGAAGCGGGGTTGCAAAAAATTGATTGATGCTGCAGGACAGAGCTGCTCTTTTTCTCCAACTTACCTTTATGCTTTGCATCTAACCATACTCAGAAAACACGACTTACCTTAAGGCACCAGGTTCTCTTTTCCTGCTTGTGGCAGGGAGATGAAAACTGAGGTCTTCATTATCTTTATGCTGAGTACCTGAAATGTTTTTTTGAAAGAAAAAAAAGTCCTTCTGAAGCATCCTGATAGCAATGGACCAAATTCCAGGAGTCAGGAACAGCCAGATTGCATTCCCCTCAAACCTACCCTCAGGCTGCAACGAACTCTGTGAGGAGCATGAATGTTTCAGGTTGGTAAGAGCCTCTCAAATTGTTTTACAATATCCATTCTAAAGAGTCCTGCCAGATAAACAGTATCTGTTCCCCAAAACTCATGCACAACTTCACCCAAGGACAGAAAGGATTTTTTCGTGTGACCACGGCACGATGTTTTAGCATCAGAACATCTTTTCCTAAACTAAATGGAGGTCTTTTGTGCTCTTCTAGTGCACAGTGTGAGTTTTGTGCAATACTTCATGCAATGGCCGGGTGTTGGGCTATTTCGTTTGCCCAGATGCTACCCATAGCAAAAATAGATGGAAATAGTAATTTTAAATGGAAATTATTGGAGACTAGTTTGCAAAATCAGACCACGATCTTGCCAAAAACCACCCCTCAGAATCCAATTTGCTGCTCACAGACCCATGAAGAAGTCATTTGCATTGTAAAATAGGACTTGAAGCACAGCATTAGTGTTTAGTTCTGACTTCTAATCATGTTAAGCAAGTGAAGTCTTTCAAGGCTACTTGTCGCTTCTTCAGACAGCAGGATCAAAGGTACTGTGCTTTTTGGTAAAACACTTGAATCATTTATGGGAATGGGACTGTCTGCTATGTCACATTTTGTCTGGACAGGGTGTGAGACCCTCTTGCTCCAGTCTGTTCCAACACCAGATTGTCCTGTTACTGGAGCCCAGCTCTAATTTGCCGTAGGATTACTCGGAAGCCTCCTGACTCATCACCTTTCTCCCACCCCTGGCAACTGAGTCAAAGCTTACTCCAAACATCGAATTGATAAGAGCATCCCAGAAAATTCTATACATCTTGCTGTAAACACAAGAGAAGATGGGTAAGTCACAGCTGATAGATAATTGATTCCCTGTTTAAATTAGCTGGGAGGCTGGAGCCAGCCTCTCAATTGCACTGCAGTTCAATGATTTGTTCACTTTCTTTGTTGAAATCAGTGTCTGAGAGTAGAGAATCAAATCAAATACAGGGACGAGAGGAAAAACCTAGAAACTGAACCAAACCCACCTCCCAGTGTAGCACTCCAACAGTTAGTTGGTGACTTGGCTTTCCTTATACTGCTCCATGAGGAAGAAATAGAAATCCAATTTATTACTTGTCTGCAGAATCACTGTGATCTCATTCTGAACTATTCTTCTAGATGTATCCCAAAGCACAAGACAGGTAAAATGAGGCCAAAAATCCCCATCAGACCCATTTGTCCCACATGTGTTTTTATTCCCACACTAAAGAAAGCTCAGTCCATTTCCTGGTGCACTTTCTGCTTCTTCTCAGTGTGGCTGAAAATTAAATTAGTCACTTTACTCCACCACAAGTATGTGATCTGGTTACAGCATTGGTTCATGTTTACTTTAGCAAGCAAATCACAGAGACACTCTAATCCTTTAGTGCTTCCATCAACATTTTTCATGTCAGAGAAAAAAAAATGAATCTACAGACTTTTTAAATGGGTAAATATACACAGCGCACAACATGTGCTGTTCCAAAAGGTTGAAAGCCATATGACTGATAGATAATGCTGTTCTTTTCCTGTTCCAGTTCTCTACTATGAAAAACTAAATAAATGTTTGAAAGAAAAGTATTCCTATTTTTGATGCAGTAGCATAGAGTCACCCAGTATTGGTCAAACTTAGCTCTCTGCGTGTACCTAGGCTGTCTTTGTCCAGCAAAGTACTTACACTCGTGTTCAACTTTGACTTCCAAATACTTCGGGTCTGCTTCACATCTGAGTATCTGCCAAAGCTACGGCCCAAATGAATAGGTCTGGGATGATCATCAGAGCTCATCAGAAGGGAACTGTGCTCTCCTTTCTCATTTGCAGAGAACAGCTTCCTAGACATGGAAAAGAGCATCTTTTCCTTTCAAGAATATTGGGCATTCAGGAAGGTCAAAATCAGAAGAAAATGAAATGTCAGTGACACTAGGGAAAAAATAATACAGATCAATCAAACCATGATTGCCTTTTAAATCTATTTAACTATACTTACCTTGCAACTCCACAAGAAATACCACTTTGATAGCTGTTTTTCATTTCACAATAAAATACTGAGGGAATGCAGAATACTTTTTCTGTCAGAATTTAGAAATAAGAAATGTCTCAAAAGCTACTGTCATTTTGGCAGACTTTTGTGCGTATAGTATATCATTTTTCTTCCTCAGAATCTTGTGCTGAAAATTTCTAGACAATGACTTTTGTTTTGCAAATACAGATGAAAGCATTTGCCATTCACTGATGGGAATTTCTGCCTTTTCTTCTATTTTCTTCCTGCAATGTGTGTGTCTGCTGAAACTGAAATCTGTTTCTGCTACAGTGCACACTCACAATCAGAAAGTCAAGCACGTTTTGGGAAACTCAACAAGCAATGCAATCGCTAAAGCAGTCTGCCTTCGATAAAGTCAGTAGTTGTGCCACAAATATCACATTGAAATTCATCCCACTTAACTTAATTCAGATGAAATATTGTCTTCCTAAAGCAATGCAGCATTTCTATCGCTACACACTTTTCTCTTTCTTCTGTCCTCCTGGCTATTGGAAACTTAGGAACAAGCCAAAGATGCCGACAGTCCTCAATTCCCTTCCCTTTCCTCAAAATCATCAAATTAGCCTAAAAATGGAGGAAGTAATAGTTGGCTAAGCGTGACTCGTGTATATGGTTTGTATTCAGCAGCAATGTTGCCCTTTTCTGTGGCAAAGTCCTGCCAGCCTTCCTAATGCTGTAATTGATTTAATTCTATAGGAAGCCAAATTATCTTCAGGAGCTCTTCGCTGTGGACTGAGAGTCAAATCTGGATTCGTACGTTCCCCAGGGGAAGAAAGGTAGCAGCAATTGTGAGTAAATACAAAATAACATCTTTCCCATGTTGTGCTTCTGGAGTGGTTTCTTCATACCTGTATCCAGCTGGGAGAGAGGAGATTTATTGTAAAACATGCAGTCTTCCCTGACCACACAGGGAGAGCACCGTAGCACTGCTGAACAAGGTAGAAATTTATATAGTAAATATCCTCTACAGGAGCAAGCTGAGCTGGGATAGCTTGTGAAGACCAAAACCTGAGCTGGGTTTTGGGTACCTCTGCAAGAGATATTTGTTTAATCAAAATTTAATACAACAACGTGTCTGACATACACAGCCCATGCCCAGTTGAAAACAGCTGGTCGCAATATGTTTGCAGAACCCGGTAACATCCCTCTCGTGGGCCAGCTTCGGCCATCAGGATCTCTCTTGTGAGGTCCATGGAATGAGCTTTGTTGATACTTGTGTGATTGCTGCTGGATCTGGGCCCATGGAAGGCATCCTGGATGTAGTTAGTGAAGGGGCTGGTTGGAGATTTTTCTCATGAAATGGGCTTCCGTTGGAAAACGTCAGCTTCTCAAAACCCAAACTTTTCGTGGGAACACATGTACCACATATAACAAAAATGGTATTCCTGGTCACAGTGGGAAAAAGGGGAAACAAAGAAAAACATGAAAGGAGGGGGGAAATTCTTCACTATCCCAGGACTGGAATTATGAGCGCTCAGGATATTTACATGAGATGCTGAAGTCTTGTTCCAATAGTTATTTCAAGTCAAAGAGAAATTACTGATAGAATGTTGCTGTGTATTTTCAGTATTTAACAGAGGCAAGATGAGCCCGTAGTCCTTGATCAAACCAGGAAAACAATTTTCCTCTTGATTATAATAATGTTTCTGTACCATCTTCTCCTCATCACGCATGTTTTTCATGAGCATATCAAACTGCTCTCTTCCCCTCTTTCTACGTAGGTTTAACCAGGCATGAAGTGGTAATAGTAGTGCCAGTATGTATTTTTCAAGCTTAATTAATGGTCATAATAAACTTCAGAATTCCTGACAAGATTGTTTTAGTGCCAGTAAATATTCTCGTCTTGTTCAGTAGAGCCATATCAGGCTGTTGCCCACCAACAGCAAAATTGCTGCAGACATGACTTTTAGCAGATAATGTCGTTGGGAAGGTGGAAGGTGATACAACTGAGCACTCAGTCAGTGAGTCTGGGGACTGAGGAACTTTTAAGAGCAGAAAACCCTTTGTGTTCTAGCTTGTCTGCTTCATGCACCTTCTAGTGAAAGTTGGCTCGGCTCTCCTGCTTATTTGCATCATTAAATACTTGCAGGTTTGGACTTAACTTCCTTACTCTTGACGAATCCCTACCTAAAATATTAGGTGGCTTGGTTACAACATGTGCAACGTGCAATAAGAATGAAAAGAACACAGGTATATGTACAAAAATCTCCAGGCTTAATCACCTGCAGCCACTAATTTCATAGGACAACAAGGCTTAAATTGCCTGAAACAAAGGCTCCCTTTAGCGAGGTGAGGATGCCCACATCAGCTGCATATCTAGAAGGTAGAACGAGCAATTTCAGAAAGGTATTAAAAAGTTACTAGATATTGTGTAACGCCCAAACCAAACTGTTTTTGAGGAATACTCATAGCTCAGAAAAGGCCATCTGGTGGCAGAGCTCCCCAGGGTTTTAAAAATAGCACGCCTGGTTCGCAGACACAGTTCCTTACGTATTCACATGCTGATTAACCATCTGATTTGTAAGGCATTTAATTCTGACAGCTGCTTTGCAAAATTTAAGTGTGTGCGTTAAGCACTCATAAAAACACTTATGGACGTTATTGTACATCACACACTGTATGTGCCAGGCAAAAAATTAACATAACTGGATTGTTATTGTCTCCAAGCAAAACGTATTATTAGCACCACTGGAACATCTCCAGTTCTCTAGCCAGCCATGCTCAGTTCCCACTGCTAATAGGATCTTGCTCATTTTAGAATCCAGAAGCAGGACAGATCACCGAGACGAGAGCGTACCCATAGGTCTACACGCTGTGAGAATGGCTTAGCTACATAAATGCCAGATCAAACCCGTATCACTCCAGAGGAATTTGCTAGGAAATCTTCATCATTCTTGGGTAAATATAACAGAATATCAGTGGTAACCAAGGCTTGATGATGTTATCCTCCTCAATATACATTTTTATGGAGTCTCAGAGCACTATTAGCTAGATGTAATTGATTCTTCTGAAGCATGAACTTACTTTCACAGAGCCCATTGGAGTAGCATGTGAGGGGTTGATAAACTACAGGCTGGTTTTGTAACATCACGGCTGTCTGCTCTCACTTTCATGGCCTCTTGAGGGATCTGGCAGAGAGAGAGAACATCCATTAATGGCAGTGAGTTAAGTCACACAGTTCTTGTACATTTGGCTCCACACATCTCGTATGTGCTCATGTCTGAGAATCAGCATAGAAGATTTCAGCGTGCTGAATTTCTACCTTTGGAGCTTGTATAATGCTGGAAATTCCCCCAAATCTACATACCCAACATCATTGAAAAGTGTGGTCTACCCTTTTTTTCACTCCTAATAGCCAGTTGGGTGAGATATTCTTTACTCAGTGCCTGTGACTGAGAATATTTCACTGCACGAGGCACTCACATGGTTTTATCTGCAGCTGAAGAATCAGCCTCAAAAAGCCCTTCCTCTTTAGTCAAAGACAGCAAGGGTCAGAATCAGGTTTATTGCAATCTTTCAGACAGCAGAGGTCAAAAAATAAGACCGGAGGTAGTTAACAGCACTGCTTGCATTGCAGTCACAAGTGATTAGTTCACTGTAATGTCTAGGTCCGTGTCACGTTGTTCATAGATTTTCATTGTCTCGAGCTGTCTGAAGCTGGTGGTATATATTACAGAAAGATGTATTAATGGGATAAACAATTTCAGTGGGAGTTTGAGCAAGTGAGGTGGAGAAATTCAGAGGGAGAGGATCAATACCACTTTTAACAAACAGCTTTTTTGTAATATTGGTCTGCTTTTCCTGCTTTCCCTTCTGCCTCAGCATTGTGTCGGACACTAAACCTATGCTGAAGGATGATACGGAGAGTTCTTTTATTACACAGCACAGCAATAACTGGGATCAAGTCATTGCTGTCTCCAAACACCAACTGGAAATAACATCAATGGCCACCACACCAATATCCTTCCATCTCTGAAGCAGCCTCCAGTATCTTTCCTTCTCTTTACAACTTCCAAAAAGGCTGCATGGTTTTCTTCATGAGCAGCCTCTAAATTTCATTGATTGCTCAACCCCTTGGCTTTTGCTTTCCCTCCCTGCATGGTATGATAAGGAATATTTTTGGTCATGGGGTTCTTTTCCTTACTTTTTGCCATGATCTAGCAGTAAACAAGACAAAACATCAGTTAATATTGCATTGTTCCGGAAAGCCGGTTAAAATATCAGAGGACCACAGTGGTCAGCAGGCTATAGTTAGCTAAAAGGAACATTTTGAAGGTGCTACTCTTGGAAATATTGGACTTGCTCTCATTTTCCCTGATTTAATCACACAGTAGAAAATCACACGTCGATCAGCAAACAATACAGTTGGCAGTTCCTTCTTAGTGCAGTTACAATACTCTGGGAGGATAATAAAATGCAGTTAATAAAATACAGTTCAGAGATGAGCATAATTATAATTCAAAAGAGAAAATTCTCCACTTTTGCTGACTGTTATTTATAAAGAGCCAAACTGTAAAACTGTGTTTCAATTATCCCTCAGTGCCAACGAGATAGAAAATAAATGAGACTTTATCTTAGTGATGCAGAGTAACAGCATCATCCATCCCACTGAAATTACTGCTGCAAGAAATGAGGCAGGGAGCTAACTTGGATTTTGGGAAACAGCAGGGTGAGGTGTTCCTGGAGGCCGTTTCTCTGTAACTGCTACACGTGTCTAGGATGTTTTGGCTCTCATCCTCCTGGATTTAGCTGGGTTGAGGGCAGTAAGGTGAGAAGTTTTGCTTTATCTAGGTTAAAAATATCAATCTCTATCCGTCCAAGGAAACATATGTATGTTCATTCTAGCAAACACAGTACACCACAAGATACACACCAAACTAGCTAGTCCTAAGCATGGGTTTGATTGTAAGCCTAGAAACCGTTTATATTATTAAGTAGCCTAGTAACAGTTTTCTTTCCACCTGTAGTTAATAGCCTGCACCACTAACATTTAGCAGGCTGTTAAAGAAAGGAAACCAAAAAAGCTTCTACAGAGTATCCAGAAGTTTTGCCTTCTTCCCTCACTTCAAATCCACGACTCAGTTTTGTTTTCCCTTGTATTTCGTTGTTTTCTCCAGGCTGCAAGTTTAAGCTCCAAGTCAGGCACTCACAGAATTTCAATCAGACCTGGAACAGAAGGGATCTGGGAATTCAGTTCGAAAGGCAGCAGATGCTTTCAGCTAAAGGTCTGGGCAAGCTGGAGCAGATGCCAGTTTGTTCAGAGGGCCGTGGTGTGCTGGCACAAAGCTGGCATTAGGCAAATGTTCCCACCTTCACAGAAAGTCACACAAAGTGAAATCCCATCCTACTGAAGCCCGTGGGAGTTTTGCCATGGACTTCTGTGAAGTCATGTTTCTTCTCCATGGCGCTGCGGTACTTAATCATGGGCCCTCTTCTACATGAAGAGTTCGCTCAACCCATTAACTTTCTATAGACTTTTTATTTAATATAGCAAATGCAGCCAAATATTTATGATGATGTTGCAGTGGTAATTGCATAGACTACTCCTCTGTGGCTTAGGAGGAGTCTGCCAAAATATCATTATTGCTAATTAATCAAGTCTGGTTTGAGCCAGCTTCTGCTCCCACTGAAATCAGTCGCATACATTTCAATAAATTCAGGTTCTTGAGAGTTTGGCCTTCTTTAGTGCTAAACTCTGTATTTCTATTGTTTCACTGAGCGAGGTTGCCTTTCCAGCAATTCCTAAGATTTCTGCTTTATTTGAGCAAGTTTCATCAGATGAGCTGCAAAAGTCTGAGGCTAAGTTCAATAAAGCAAGATGGGCTTACTTTTCTGTACCAGATCTAAGGGGTTTCCATAATGTACCTGCTAGAATAGAGTTCTGTTTCACCCATTTTGGACTTGCTGCAGAAAGATGCAGATGTTAAAAAGGGTGGAATATACTACACATGTGGGTACCACTCGGTAAGAGAGATAGGTTCCTAAATTTGGATAAACTTTGAGGTATAAATCCCAATGCTTTAATCCTTGGAGGCTTTTGAGCTATTACTGACTGTTGATCAAACACTCTCAGTGTCACTACCAAAGAATTTTATTTATGTCTTGTTAGTGCCACACTGTACCTCATTTGTAGACAACTAGAGCCTGTCCAGCCTCAAAATTCTGCCAACACAGCTCTTCACACATACTACAACAGTACAAACAGAAAAAGAGATAAAGGAGGAAATCATAGATTTGTTTGAAAATGTTTTCACTACAAACATTAAACACCCTAGTTCAGGATAGAGTCGTTAAAGAGGATATTAGAAAATCTAGGAGGACACTGTGTGTTGTATTTCTGGGCTGTTTTCTGGCATGGGGTGGCACCTGGTCAGGCCATGGACAAGCTCTCACAGAAGTTGATCAGAAACAGATGCAAGAAAAGCTGCACAATTCCTGTTTCTGGGCACAAATATGTTAAAACTGAAGCCTGAGACAATTCGTCTTCCACCCTTTGTGCACTGTCTCCTCAGGGTGGAATCCACCCTGGATGCAGACATACTGTGCCACAGCACAGGCAAGTCCAAGGACCCACCTGAAGAGGAAAGCATAGAGCACTTCTGCTGGTCTTTAGTGGGGATTTTAATTGGAGGCAAGTAGTTGGGACCTTACAAACTGCTGTGTCAGCAATTCAGTACGCTGTCAAAGTCTGCCACAGCTAAAACATGAACCAGACAAAGCAGCAGGAGCAGTTACGGAAACCCTGTTACTGGGGGAAAATAAGTCTCTTCCTAAGCTCTTGAGGTTTGAGCTTCATTTGATTATTTGTTTTGTTTATTTAAAAAAATAAACAAACCCTCATGGTTATAATACAGAATGTTTCTTTCTCAAAACGTTTGCTTCTTTTCCCTCAGTCCCCCTAAATGGCTTTGGTGATGAGGCATAAAACAACCCTCTGAAGGCTCCCAGTGGGCCACAAATATTTTTTTCTCTCCTTCCTGGACTAGAAATAGCTACTGCATTCTTATAATTCTCTTACACGCCACTTCTTAGATGGCTTGCTTGATTATTAATCTGTTGGAGCTCTAGCATTGTAGAAAGTGGGCCATTCCCATTTGTGTGCTGCTCTCCGATGTGAGAGTACAGGATAGGGAACGCCAGAACATTCCCAGTTGGGTTTGGATGGCACTTCTCAATGATTTTGTACAGACTGGAGGCTTCTCCCGTCTTCTATATCTACTGCTGAATCACAAAGTTAAATTATTTAAACCATCCAACCTAGTTCTATTTTAGTTTGTAATACTGGCTGTCCATTTTCAGCTTTTTATGTTCTTCTGCTTCCCCTAAATCTGCTAAGAACATTTTACCTTTTCCTACAAGCAATCGTGATGACATTTCCAAAAACAGTGAACATCTTTAGTAACCAGGAGATTATGCATCCTCCCTCTAAAGATGCATAGGAAGCAGCCCGCAGGTTAATGTTTTAATCAAAGACAGATTAGAGCACCTTGTCTTAAGCCACCATCACTTGGTTGATAGAAAGGAGGCTTTGGCATCTGCAAGATACTAATTTCATTTGTCAGAGCTACAGAAATTGGATTTATTTGCACTTTGGGCTTACCCTGACTTTGCTAAAAATAAAGTATTCTGTTGTGCAATGTTAGTTTAAGAGAAGCACCTAATTTTTGCTGAAGTGTAGAAGAATTCCACGGGCAATTTTAATTGCAGGCAAGTTAGGTGTGAAACCCTGGGCTTGGCTGGAATTAAGCACAAGGTGAAACTGCAAAGTTTGTCCAGTGTGTTTTTCCAAACTGGTGTTCAAGTGGTGATGGAAAAAGACTTGATCAAATCTCATGAAAATAGTCGGGGAGCTTTCCATTGACTGTTTTAAACTGAGAATCAAGTACTATGTCTTAAAAAATGACTATTGACGGTGCCAGATCCGCTTCTAAAACCCTGCAGTGATGATTGTTAAGAGCTCTGCGATAATTGGAGCATTACTATTGCAATTGTCATGGTGTTTATACAGTTATTATGGTATAATACAGAGACATCAAATTAAATCAGAGTCCATTGCTAGGTCTCTTAAGAAAAGGACAAAAATCCTGCCTAGAAGTTTGTAACTAAAAGGGTTTTCAGTCTTGGCAACCCACATTATCAGTATGGCACAGATATTTAGAGGAAGGTGAGCAGAAGATGGCTATTTACAAAGATTTCTCTAAGATGCAGTCTCAATAAGCCTGCATTTTATGGTATTTGTTTATTCCAAGTACTTTAAACTTTGCGTACTGGTTAAAAGTCAGGTCAGTAATTGTCTGCAGGCAGAGAACCTGCAGAAATACAAATACAAATACCTGACAGGTATCACATCCTTTAGCAGAAGTGGGTTAAGGGTGCTCTGACGGTTCTCATCTCTCCATCCTACTGCTGCCCCGGAGCCTGGCAACGCTACATCAGACAGCAATACTCCCAGATGGGTACGGGGGGTTTTTTTCTGTAACAGATGGAAAAATGGGGAGGAAGAATTTTAACCCTCAGCAGACATGGCAGGAGATTTGAGGGCTAAAAGACATCAAGCTGAATAATTGTAAAGGATGTTGATACAAGAAGTTACTTCACTTCATGTTGACGGAAGAAACAGGCCGTGGCTTCGTACACTGGCACTGATTTATTCCTTACCTCATCTCATTGACACGTATATAATTACAGAAATCGCTCTTGCAAGCAGGGAAGAGATTTCTCACTGTCAGGGCTGAGCAGATTGGCTCAATCACTGTCAACGAAATTGTTTTGTTAATGCAATGATGTGAAAATCTTTCACAACCTCCTGCTAACTCAGTAGCTATGAGTTAGGACCGGGAGTGCTGCTAAGTGGGCAGTCTGTGCTTCCCTTACACAATTCTGTCACCTTCTAGTGACTGAAATCTTTGAGACGGTATTAACTAACAGCTCAATCTTTTACTGCAGACAGAGCCTTGTTCTTTAAAGTAAAACATCCAAGGTTAAATCCATGCTACAAAAAGAAAACAACCCTGCTGCACAGACTCGTTGTAAATGTTACATGTATTAAAAGAAGAGCAGATCTCTTCCAGCACAAGTAAATAATGTGGTTGTCAGGTGCCTTGTACTCACAATCCCCGAAGGAGTCAAATATCCTATTGCTCAAATTACCTGGGATTGTCCAGGGAAATCTATCTCGGGGAAAAAATTCTACACTGGTAGATGGACATGTTGCTTTAACACGTCCTTGGCATGCTTTTCTCAGCCCTCTGCATACGTAACAGGGACAAATCATTTAATCACCATCCTCTGCCTTTGTCCAGCCGTATATGAAAGCCTACACACCTTGAGCACCAAGGGAGCTGCTGGTGGGGAATAAGCGGGTCTATATAGTTCTCTTATCTCTTTTCAAATGGCTGTATGCAGGCCTTGATTTTTAGGAATATAGATACTTTGCAATTAAATATATTCGTAACACATTCCTTGAACAAGTCAGCCCTGGCGATTGGCTGGTCACAAACCATTTACTGCAGCCATCTCTATAAGGCCTCGCTATTCCTATCACGTGCCTCAGCTCCAAGATCTCCACGGACAGTTTCTGTTGCTTGGATGACACACGTTCTCATGATGACAATAGCACAATGTAGAAATACATTCTATATTTAACAGGCTCTCTTTCTTTTTCCTTTTTGCCGTCCTTATTGGCAGAACACTTTTGTGAGAATGTGTTTGGAAAGCAAACAAAAGCTACTACCAGTGCCGTTCAGCATACCGTCATTTTTCTATGTCAGTTGTTGCTAATATATTAATTTTCTTTAGCATTCGTGTTGCTAAGCATGCATGTCACTACTAGGCTCCCCAAAACAGCACAGACCTAGGTATCACAGATTGAAACAGAGGTAGTAGGCATATAGAGGAGAAAAAAGTCACTAAAACTAGTAAGGCAAGCAGAGTAGGGGGATACATTAGAAACCTGGGGATGAATGCCTCCAATGAGAGGCATCATCAGAGGTGTTTAGTGCCTTGAGATGAATACAAATGAGGTTCCTCACATGCCATGGTCAAAACCTCTGAGATGCTGATCGATATCTCTAAATGCCTCCATCTCTCTAACGCCAGTCAGGTGTCTAAACATAACCCAGACCTGCAGCACACTGTGCACCCGATAGCCGCCCTCGGCTGCTCTTCCCTCCAGCCCCTCCTTGGGAAGCAGATCTGCTTTCCACTCTGTCTCCTCCCTGTCATCCACTCCCCTTGGAGAGAAAATGCTTGTCCCACGGCAGTGCCACACTGGCTAGTTCATCCTTCCGCCGTGAAGTGGGTTGGAATGTTTAAAAGAGAGCCGTTCACAAAATCAGGTTTAAAGTGTGGCTCTACAATCAGGTGAATCAACACAACCAAAAGACCTCTGTGGAAATGGCAATGATCATGCAACCAGGAACAGGGGAATCTCTAAAAATGTATTTGCCATAGAAGGAAAAGAAACATGGAGCCAGAGTCCTACAGTCCTAGAAGTGCTTTGCACCCATTAAGCTGAGCTCTTTTGAAATAAACATCCTCTTATATTTATAAAGCACCTCTCATCCAGAGAACAGAAAGTGCAAGGAATTACTATTAAATCTTATATTCCAATGCCAAGGCATTCCTAGATTGTACCAAATTATTTTCACATTTCGTTAATTTATGGAAGAAGTTAATTCTTGAGGATTTTACTGCCAAGCAGCCAGCAGGACTCATAATTAATCCACGGTTCCCTTGATGCCAAAACAGCCAGTGGAGTGGGGGTGTTGTGTATACCTTGCCTCTTGTTTTATGGTAAATAATGTAGCTCACATCCTTGTAAGCACTTAGACAGACCTGGCTGAATAATGTTGTATTCTGGAAAGCCAAGAAAAGGTCTGACTCCAAAGGCACCACTGCTTTGCTCTACCAGAAAAGGGGGCATGAAATTGTTAAAAAACCCCTACAAATCACAAAAATAGAAGCAGTGAAGTTTGCCCATGGTCTCTTGGCTCCAGTGAGCATCCTGTGATGCCAAAGACTTGTCATCAGAACCACCAGCAGAACATGGGAAGAGCACGCTGCTCCCCTGCTCTTGCTGCTGCTCAAACCCCCGCTGTTTGTGTCACCAACTTCTCCTGGGAATTTCTGCAGATAAGAAATGCCTTCATGCTGCTGCCACAGAGTTCATGGAAGCGAAATAAAATACCTGCTGGTGCTATAAAGTGTAGATTTCCTCCACATGAGAATTTACACTACAGTGAGTATTCTCTTTAAGAATCACAGATGACTGTGGTTAAATAATTCAAAAGGGGACTAGTGAGCATTTTCAGTTCACTCTTGGTCAGAGATTCAAAGCAACCAGTGCCTGAAAGCCTGGGACAACTGCTAGATAGTTTATTTTTCTTGTTCCCTTTATACTTTGCTTTTCTTTTGGTGAGAATATTTGCACAACCCCCAACCGAAGTGGACTTTGACACCAAAGTTTATTTTTCCAGTTTCATCATTTGTCACAGATGCCTTGATTTAGTTCTTATTCTACAGCAGCTTAATTATCCAAACTTTGCTGCAGTCAATGAATTGACATCAATGCAACACCAGGAGAACTGAGCTCAGGACTGTATTTTAAGGAGCTTACATAGCAGTTGCTGAAGTCAATGGGAAAAGAGGTTTGTTAGCTTTGGCATGTTTCAGGTCAGACTCAAAAAAAAGCAAATTAGGCGTGCCTGGAAGCAAGGCTGGAGGTGGCTGAAGAAGCAATATGCTGCAGTCTGAGGCAGAGCAAAATGGGAAATTAGATAACAATGGATAAGCGACCTTTGTTTGAAGGAGTAGGGAAAAAAGTTACTTATTTTTCCTCTCTGTTCGAATATGGCCCATCTCTCTATGCAGCTCTTCCAATCCTTATATTAAAACTTTTTAAGCCACTGTACAGGGAAGAGGGCCTGCGTCTCACACCGGCTGTATGAAAGAACCATAAAGGGCATTTATATTTATTTAAGTCTCTTGCTACTAAAAAGGCTTTGGTGTAACACAAATACCTCTTCAATAACTCTTTCTTCTGCTCTTTCAAATAAAAGTCTATTCCATTCTTTCATCTCATACAGTCCTCAACAGTAGGCTTCTAACTACTTCATTCAAAGCTATTCTGGCTCAGGGGGTTGAGAGAAAAAGAGCGCGAGGAACTCTGAGAAGAGCTTACAAATCCTATATATTAATAGGTCATGCTGTGATGTAGATTGTGAAATATTAGAGATTAAAATAGCACCTATGATTATCTTTTTTGTTGCCATGAAGTTACTTTTTTATAAACGCACGCCTCCTCAAATACTACTGGAATATATTACTGCTGGCTCTCTATTAATTTATGTAAAATTTGCATTTTTTGCCAAGAAGAGCTTCCATTTTTTCCCTTTTTCCCTCTCTGGCCACACTCTGCAAGGGTGAGTATTGCTTGTTTTTGAACTGCAGGACCGTATAACCCCTATGAAGACAGTGGCAAGCTTTGGATGAGGCTTTGAATATTTACCACCACAAGACAGCCTACCTAGATTTAAAGAGAACAACGTATATTGTAATAAGAGATAGTCAACCTGGATGCAATTGTGTCCCATCTGTGTCCCACTCTAATTACAGCAGATGTCTCTTTTGCCTCCAAAGAAAAACCTCTTTGTTGTTTTTGTGTGCTCTTGAGGGTGGCAGTGTTTGTTCTGTCAAAGCTCAGAGGATATGAATCGTTTGGTCTCTACAGCTCGTGGCTCCGCTGGTTTATTAGGATCCAACCCTCGCAGGTCACACTTCTAATCTAGCTCTACCAGCTGTTCGCAGCGTGGCATTAGCTGATCGATACTGGGCGACCCAGGAGAGCTGTGGGCACGCAGCATTTACACAGCGGCTGGAAGCGACTGCTGGTCCCACACACATCATTGTGTGAGTTCTTCTATAAATAACACAGACAAGTGCTGTTACGTCTCATTGTTCACAGCAGCAAAACACACGAACAGCTCCGTCTGGGGTTTAGCATCTTCTCATCTAATGAGGAGAGCTAGGAGGTCCCGAAGTACTCCAGAGGACCCTGAGGAGAAACATACTGGGGGAGATAAATCGTGGCACTGGGAGTGGGAGTTGAATTTCCTCCCTGCTTTGCTGCAGAAGGTTGCACACAAGTTCCCCATCTTCACAAGGCTACTTGTTTTACCCAACCATTATCAGTCTCCATCATTTCTGTTATTAAGGGCTGATAATCCCTTCATAAATGTCTTGCAAAGAGCAGTATTTACCACCCTATAACAAATCAACACTGATGCATGTTCTCCTCAAGTTTTTCAGGGGAATTCATTGTGGGATCAAGGCACATATTTTTAAATGAGATTACATTCGGATCAATACTTTTCAGTAAATGAAATCAAACCTGTGTTATTTTTATTTACATTGTATATGAATGAGTCTACAGCTCGTAATTTAATAAATTACCAAGAAGACGGGTTTTTTGCACTTAAAAATGACCGCTAATGTAGAATTAAGAGTTGCCCAATTGATTTGATTTAACTTCAAAGAAGTCTGCATACACACACACTAATGGGGAACAATTATTCAAATGCAACCACAAATCCTAAGAACAGAGCAAAGGCTCATCTGTGTGCAGGTAGCAATGAAATGGAAGAGAATATCATTACATTTTTCAGAAATATTGAAAAACTTTTGTTAAAGGTCAAATCATTTGCTAAAGACTTCTTTTATGATTAAGTTTGAAAGAATTTAAGTGTTAGCTTTATGATCTTTACTGTCAACCTTTCAATGAGTGCAACTAATCGCACTAGGCTGAACAATTTTCATCTGCTTTCAGATATACTTACTTTCCAGTTACTAAGAAATAGTTGCGGCACTGTATCCTACCATACAGTATTGTTGGCATTTCAAAGCATTATTTCTATTTAAGTAACTATATTATTTGGTACTGCATTTTTTTTTACTGGAATCTAAGTTTATAATTTACTCACGTATGCCAGATTTATAGATAGGATTGGAAATTCACACTTGAGCGTGCAGTCAGGAATAGAAGAGCTGATTTTATTACAAGCCTAGACTGGAACTACCCACGTGAGTAGGGTAGGATAAGAAATAGCTCATTTTCAGCAGATGAACACCACTGGCTTGACACCATCACCCAGGCTCCATCCTGTGACACACAGGAGATACACTCGAGGCACAAGTTGGGTAAAACATTAGAGTATCTGCCAGTTTTGACCTCAGCCTGAATGCTGTCTCATAAAATATTGAAGCAAAAGTTTGGGAAGTGTGGAAGAAAACACTAGTTGGTTTCCTACAGGACCTCAAGTTTCCTTGCTAGGGAATCAGAATGAAATTGAATGCCAGTTGTTAACAAAATCTATACTCTCTTATCTGATGCTTCAGGCAAGACCATTATATCCAACTAATTAGCTGAAAGAAGACGAGGCCAAAAAACTTCCTTATGAAGTTGGCATTTGTACTGCAAGATAACTCAGCAGAGTCAGGAAAACAAGACGACGTCCAGCTATCCTTCTCATTACTCTCTGTTACTGGAAGCTCTTTTGCTAGGACAACAAGCGGGAAGATCAGTGCCTCTTCCTACTCAGATATACAAATTCAAAAAAAAAATCATTTCACAGTGGATGAACAGCCAAGTTATTCGTAGCTGTGCTATCACAGAGACTTTGTAAGCTGTGAATCGAAATGGGGAGAGGAACAAATGAAGGTCTGGGCATTTTCTCCTTCCATATTTGTTACTTCTTCCACAGTCTTCTGCATGAATTTGGGAGCACCCTGCGATGAACCTGCAGGTTTCCCTTTCGGTGGCCAATAAATATTTACCTCAGAAAAGGGCAAAGCTAATGCAGTGTGTTTCAGGTTGGCTTCTGACAGGCTTAACCTTTCGGGGGAATAATTCTGTCAGCCTATCTCTTCGTCCACCTGTCTTTAAACATCAGCAACAGTGATTTTCCTAAGAGGGGCACTTTGGGTTTCAAAAATATCCTGCTCTTAACTATAATCATTTTGCAGACACCACTATACTTAAATCTCGCCTGAAGGTAGAATTAAACAGTGGATTCTGCCTTGTGCATCCTTTGACCTCTTCCTTTATAACAATGTTTTTTTCCCACGGATATGAGAATTAGACACTCAAATCCTACTTAACAAGAAACTCTGAGCCAGCTGTTGGCTGCTTATCGCTGCCTAGGGAAATATTTTAATCAACATTAAATCTGGTGGTTTTGAAACCACCTTGTCTTAGTGCTGCAATGAATTCACTCCATTGAATGGGTTTAATTATTAAAGCCCAGAGGGAGAATTGTTCAAGGTTTGGAGTAGCCATCCAACAGTAATGTCTTTGTTTCCAAATAATAAAGCAACAAAGGGAGAAATATCATAGACTAAATACACGTCAATCTGTTAGGGGTTTGGGCTCAATGCACACTATCAACGTTGGGATCCAGTTCTAAGAATTGGAATTGTTATTTAATACATTTCTATCTGTTAGCATTGGCAACTCCAGACTTCTGTGCCTTATCTAATATCTTCCTTCTTGCTTGGCTCCTTAAGGTTCTTCACTGAGATTTACTTCAGATTGGAGTTTGGAAGCAGCAACAAAAATGGGATGATTTATTCCAGAGTGCTAAAACGCAAAAATTATCTAACACAAGGTAAGTTAAAGCTCAAAAGATTGTGGGATACACTTAGTTGATGTAGTCTTCTCGCTTTGTAAATGAAATACAACACACCTACAGCCTATTCTGCCCAAGTAGGGGGCCTAGTTTAATATACATTATTAATACATATTTTGAGGTTGTCCAGCCTCAAAGCTTTGATTATTAAAGCTTGATAATCCTAAATCTATCAAGATCATTTTATGCTGAAAAATACCAGCCCTCTTGAGTGACACCTGAGTGCCACTAGCTCTGTTGATGCTGAAGGTTATTAGCAGAGGCTATCACAGAGATTGGCATTTGGGCTAATTGGATGATTGGGACCATGCCATGGCAGAAAGAGCCTGGAAGGAGGGCTGTAAAACACAGGGACTGTGACAGCCTCAGTCAAAGAGTGCAGCGGGCTGGGATGGATGCGTTTCAGCCATTAGTCCAAACATAGTCACTGTAGTTCTCTACCAGAGCCAAAGGGTTTATGCTGATAAATTAATTTCATCCCTATCTGATAGAAAAAGAAGCCTTAATGATACAGAAGGCTTGAGCCTGTCTGTCTTATGGGCTAAATATGAGCTATTTCTTGTGATTTGAGATTTAGTTATGTATGCAGTGTAATCTGCCTTCTAGCTACAAAACCATTCACCTTGATTAGTAGAATTAACTTTAAAAAGAGAGGAGTCTGAGGCTTGTGATCTAGTTACAGTATCACAGACTCATGTTACCTCCTGAAGTCACTCAGGCTGGAAGCAAGTCATCAAAGGTTTCCTTCACAGGCGATGGAGAGCTGGCTGCTTCCAGGCAGAGACATCCCACCACAGCTGGAGATGGCCCTGTCCCCGGTGCCTGCAGAGGGACTCTAGGGTGGCTTCTAACTCAAACAGCTGAAGGTAGAGACATCACTCCAAGCTGCAAAAGTCCTTCATGCCTATATATATATATATTACCTTTACTGGCTCACGTGCAGCAACGCCAAAGAACAGAGGGTTTCTGTTGTCACAGCAGCATCAAGGCAACGCAACCTACTTGTTTGAAAACACAACAGCAAATATCTTGAGTTTAGGTAAGCGTGCACGACAGGCTGCCAAGATAAGGCTGATGTGTCATGAGCTGTTAGGCTGATACAGGCTGATGACACGAAACAAGTGACACATCAACCAGAAATACTTGCAAAGACGCAGTTGCCTAAAAAACAACGTCACACTTGTGTTGTCAGTGGAATGTATCTCATTAATATGTGTATCACGCACCCGTGAGTCAATGCAGAGTACAGCTATTAAGATCTGAATATATTTTAGTGTGAATTGTGGAAAACTGACCCACAGTGCTCATTCCATTACAGCAACGGTTTAATGCCCTATTCTGGTGGTATATTACCATTTTATGTTGGCAGCAGCAGGTGTGAGGGTGATGGATTGAGTTGTGTGGCCATAACTTTTAGTCTTCTCCAGAACTATTAATGAGCTCATTGATACAGTGGAATGACAGACAAAAGACTCAAGGTGAAAAACTAAAATCAATGAGTGTTGATTTGTTTTTATCAAACAGTTTTCCTTTAATTTATTAGCTTCCAGTGCTGCTGAGCAAGAAAAATTATCATTTACCGTAACTGATTGCAAATGGTGACTGGATGAGAAAATTCAAGAAGAAAATATTCCAGTCCACCTCAGCCAAGCAGGCAGAAAGATTGGGATCAGATCCTCAGTACTGTGTCATGGAAGGCTTTTATTCAAACAGAAATCCTGCATTGAAATGTATTTGGGAATGGTGATCTTTGAAGCTCTATTTTTCACAGAATCATGGGATGGTTGGCATTGGAAGGGACCTTAAAGACCCTCCAGTTCCAACCCCCTGCCCTGGGCAGGGACACCTCCCACCACACCAGGTTGCTCCGAGCCCCATCCAGCCTGGCCTTGAACCCCTCCAGGGATGGGGCAGCCACAGCTTCTCTGGTCATAGTGACATCTGGACATTGTAAGACGAAGGAGGCAATTTCTTACCTGGATTATGAGAACTTTGCACTGCTTACATGTTTCAAGGGATCAGCAAACATGTTTCCTTTTAATCTAATTTTGCTGTGGAGTGGGTGCAGTGTAAGGGTGGGTACAGAGGTTTCAAACAACAATCCAAATTCTGTTTCAACAGCAACAAAACCTCAAATTTGAGAACTGGGACCTGTGAAAGCTTTTCCTCCCCTTAACACCATTTGCTCTCCTGTCCTGGTGGTTCTTTCCCTAGAATCCCATCTCCATGAGATGGTTTCTGTGTCCTGTAACTGCACGATATCTGCAGCACTGGCAGCTCCCGAGTCACAGAAATATAGCTTTGCCTTTTGAAAGAGGGGTTGATCAAGTCAGCATTAGCCTTTGCAGATGTTATGCTATTTTTCTTACTGCCAGATAAAGATCTAATAACCATTCAACAGAAAAAAAAAAATAAAAATATTGATCTGTGGCCTTTCAAGAAGAGACCTGGTGAGACAATTAGGAGAAAATAAAACAAAAACGTTTCCATCTTTCCCATGCCCTGATTGGGGTCACAAGAGATCCCTCAGTCAGGAAATTGTTGGTTTTGCTTTATTATCTTCCCACAGAGTGGGAGACATAATACAAGCTCTAGGACCTTCAATTTGTTGATAAAAATAAGAGTTCTTCCCTTATTGTCTGTGTGTACATGAGTGTTTTGTCCATTGATTTTAAAGTCACTGGGTCAGATACAGACACCTGCATTGCAGGGATGGGTGTAGTGACTTAGATGAATGTACTAATTAGCATTTACTTGCCTGGGAAAGAATCTCTAAAGAGTGGCACATGTTACCATTTGTTGAATCAAACCTTGCCCTGTGGATTTGCTGACTTAATGTGTTAGCGTTTGGAAGCGGCACAGGAAACCAAATAAATTACAGCTCATTAATAACTTTAAGTACATTCTGTAGCGCATCTGCTTTCTTTCAGGTCCTCCTCAACACCAGCCTGGGTGTGTTGTGCGAGAGGACTTTTCCTCTCAGTAATTTTCAAGCCTGTAGAGCTTTTATATTGGTGGTCCCTAAATCAGTCCTATTACTGAGGGACATTGCAGAAGGTCTCTAAGTCTTCTGTCGGCTCATTTTAGTGCTTCAGTCTCTCAGATTGACTGTGCCTGCAACTATTTACTCTGAACTTAAGAACTGGTGTTGTTTTGGATAAACACACTCAACCAATTTCACTATTCAGCTCAATGCAGCATTAGCTCTTTTGTCCCCTGAGGAGTTCCTTGTTGAAACAGCTTCAAGAACCACATAAAAAATGGTTAAAAAATCCACCTGGACATTATCAGTGGCCTCTAAGTGAAAGAACGGATCATTTGCAAAAGGTTAATTTTTTCCTGGTTCTTGCGTTAAAAAAAATAATCTTCCTTTATCATCTCTGATCATCAGTGCTGCCTTACAGCTAAATAAAGTGCCACCTTCTTCCTTTTTGTTGAATCTGGAAAGATATTTTTTGTTTCTACAGAAAGTTATTCGAACAGTCCTTTCCTCCTCTGCAGCTGACTCATCTCCAGTAGCATCTATCCATACTACCAGCTATCTCCCTACGTGGTATGGAGTTTTCCGGTAAAAACAAAGAGAAAATTGAAACTTCAGCTATATCAGAGCAGGTTTTGTAGCGGACAGTTTGTTTTCCATTCAAAACAAACTCAGTTTTCTAAGGCAGAGAGAATTCCAGTTACCACAAGAATCTAGCAGAAAATCTATAGCCTCTCACCAAAACCAGTAAGATTTGTAGGTGATATGCAGAATGCTTACGTTAAATAGAATCTTTTTAGGCTCTGAGATTTTTCTGCAGTAATTACACCCATCCCTATGAAATTTAATTGACTGTACAATATGTAAAGTGGCACAGTGGTGTCTGTGAGTATGTGTCTGGCATTTAACACGTAATTTTCCACTTCTAACTTCAGGTTACTGCCTCCTCATTTCATTTCCTTTTTCATATTATGGGGCTCGAGTGTTCACGATGATGATAAAATAGCTAATCCAAGAGGCTGCCAAGTGAAATTTTAATCAAAGGCCTTTCCTAGCTGAAAGGCTGGCTTTGTTAAGTGATCAATATCTATTGATGAAAAGAGCCTAGAAGAAAAATAGTTCTTGTTGCTTTCACAAAGGAAGAAGTTATTAGAAGTTATTAGAAACGTGGGCCAATTTACTCCCCCCCATACCTCCTCGGAGTCTGGATCCAACCTTAAATAGATGGATTGGCCAAAGTCACTACGCAGCCTTTTAAAGACCTCTTCTAAGCTGTACTGTTAATTAGAACCTGAACATGAACAGACTGCTGATATCTGACACCTTGGGAAAGGAAAAGCTTACCATAATTCAAGTTATGTGCACCACAGAACTGGTTCTCTCTCTCTCAAAGCTGCACTTTTTTATATTAGCTACGCAATGGGCTAAAGGAAAAAGGGAGACCGCCCTAAAAGTGTCTGTGGAAGTCTGCCAGGCACATGGAGGTAGAATTGGGAAGAATGCTAATTAATACGCTTATTTGGCAGCGTAACAATCGGGGTGCAGAGGCAGGCGCCACCAGCAAATGGGAATCTGCAATGAGATCACAACAGAATGGGAAAGGGAGGGATGCTGAGAGCAGGAATGGGCTACAGAGGATCTTACTGCAGTTTAGTGTGAGAGGATTCAGAAGGGATGCCCCTTCAGTCCCGATGTGGTGATGTTTTGAAACTGAATTACATGAGAGCAGGTTCCTAACCCCTGTCTCCCTTCAAGGATGACCATTCCAGAAATCTTATTATTGAGGAAAACACAAGAATTATTGGGTTTGTTTTCTGCCAATATCAGTTCAAGTCCTTTTCTGAATCAAGGCCCAGTTGACCAGTTAATGCATTTCAGAGCACGTAGGAAATCAGCAATGACGACATTAAGTGGGTGTTGCTCTCTTCTGCACTTCTCCAAGTACCCTGTCCTTTCTATTTTTTAAGTGGATCAGGGGAGATATAATACCAAGATTCATACAAATTTCAAGAACGTACAGTGTCTCCTTTTTTTTTTTTCACATTTACCCACTTTATATATACAATTAGACACTTTCCCCCTTTCTCAAGGTATTTTTATCCACCAACATAAATAATCCAGTGTATCTTTCCTGTCCTCCCTCTAAAAATACTGACAATGCATGCTAACACAGCATGGTTTTGTTATTTTGAGAGCTCAGACTTGGTCTGAGTTATTGAATGGCCATTTCCCAAACCTCATAGAGGAAGGTTTTTCTTCTCCATGAGGAAAACTGTGTCAAAAAGGGTTTTGTTGCCCTTACAGTAAAGCCTCCCCTCAACAGGGGTCTAGAACCTCTAATACAGAAACGTGGCTGACTGCTCAGCACCATGTGCATGGAATTCTCAGAGCACCTAGAATGCAAGGGAAAAATCAAACCCATCCCGGGAAGATTTAAAGGTCCGAGACATGACCCAGCCAGACCTTCCCTTGAGAGCTCAGATAAATATTACTTGGGTTTGAAGCTTTTTGTTGGACCCTGCTGTAGTAGTACAATCCAATATCCGTCTATTTCTAATATTTTGGGGGATGGCTAGGAACACTTCTGAGTGACAGGCTGACACACTCGCCAAGTTATTTCGCAGGGAACAGAAGTCCAGTATAGCTGAAGCTGCACTTCTGGACTTTGCCAACAAATTAACTAAAGGAAAGATCCTTAGATACAACATACCCACTACAGAAATTTGCCACAAATCAGACCATAGGCAGAAAAACTTCAGGTTTTCACAACCCTGTTTCTCTTTACAGCAATTCCTAAAAATGTGAATTTCAACCAGAGAAGCAAGCGATGAGTACTAGTGCTGCTTTAGAAATCCATAGCTATTTTTGGCAAATTGCTCCTCTTCTTTACAATCAGGCCTGATTCTTTCTCCTCCAGGGTTTTCAAGACTGGATTTTCACATTTTCTCACAAAACAAAGGTTCTCCTTTCTTTGAGGTGGAAGGATCTGACTGGAGGCAGAGATGGTCAGCAGTCGCTGACACCAGTTTGCCAGGGTAAACATGGGATTTGAGAGCGTCGCTGCTGCATCACAATCAGATTCACTTTTGAAGAATACTCAGGAAAAAAATGAATTCAGTCAGATTTACTTTTGAAGAGTACTCAGGGAAAAAAAAAATAGTTCATCCAGGGTTAAACCACAGGCGTTTCAAAACTCTTCTAGTTGCCAACTAAACAGTCCTTGCTGACCTGTGCCCTATTATTCCTTCTCGCTGTCCCACAATTAATAAGAACCAGGCTCCTTGCTCCATCCAAGGTGGGAGTCCTCAGGGTACACGAAAGTCAGGTCAGTAGCGTAGGTCTCGGCTAAACTCTGAAACCAGTTATTTTCCCTTAGGTCTAAAAATAGACAACTGCAGTTGACAGTGGGTAGAACCCCACTTTGGCTTCACGGCATCGATTACCAAACGTGTGAACCATTTCCTGGGCTAGTAGGAATCACCCTTGGTTCACAAGTGATCTGGCTGCGTGCTTTGCAGGGAATTCTGGCCAAATTCAGCCCCGGCAGGAGGTCTTGATAAGCATCTTGCTCACGTGCTTTCCTGACCTTGACGTTTAGAATTGTGGGAAGACTCCCAGTCAGATGAGTCAATGTCAGGAAATATCTTTGAATGCAGAACAACAAAAAACTGGGACAACTCTACACCATCGCTTTTCTGGTAAGCCAGTCTGGTCCCAGTTTACTGCTGTGCCTGGCTGCTAACCAGCAAAACCATAATTCCCAAATATGCCAGTGCCCTGAGAGCATCTTTAAAAGTAGCAATAAATTCATGGAAATGAAAAATGGACACATTACTTTTCTCTCTTATACGCCTCATGGATACCGTTTAATCCATTTCCTACAGCAAAACTTGCATTACTGAACCAGAGGAATTCAGAGTAAATGAATGGATCCAGCCCCCGCTTGACTGCAGAGCATTAATAATTTTGCTTAGCTCCCTGCTTAGATTGTTTTTCACCTAAAGAGGTGTTCGCTGTCGTATCCAAACACTGTTTCAAAGTGGGCAAGGGAACATCCCCACAGATGAAATGCAATCTTATAGATCACCAGGAAAGGAAGCAGACTTCCTAAGAAGGAGATTTGTAGCCACACACGCTGACTTACTGTGGCAGGCTGCATGCCCAGGGAGGCTAATGTCCTAGCTAAGAATAAAAAGAAATGCCCTATTTTAGATGGTGAGATTGGCTCCCTTTGGGAGTCATCGAATCCCTGCCTCTTGGGATGCTCTATGAACACCAGCAAAATTGAGAATAAACTGGAAGGAATAATGCTGCGAGCAGAGCCAGGAGGTGGTGTTGGTGTTCTCCACCTGTGCTTTTTGTGAACAAACCAGCAGCTGTAATCTTTGTGATGATGCAGCCATCAGGAATCCTCTTTGGGAAAAGAGGACTGATTGCCATTTTAGTTTGGCAGTTTGGAGCCAGCGGGGAACTCCTGCAGAGTCAGACACCTTCCTGCTGCCCACAGCCAGGCACAACGGTCATCTGGTCACACAAACGCCGGACCAGAGAATTTGGCAACAGCAAGCAGCTCTAACGAATTTTTTCAAGACAGACTTTTCCTCACCTGTGTCGAATACGAAAAAACCCTAAAGTAAATCTGCAAACCTGAAAGAGCTTTCATTGATATTTCCCCCCCGCACCTCACTTTTATCACATTAGAAGTATTTAAATTATTTCTTCTTCTGTGTTTTGTTGTTTTCTTGATGTGAAATTTTCTTACAGTGAAATTTCAGCTAACTTCAAATGACCAGTTTTGTTGTTGTTGTTAAAGCCTTGGAATGGCCTGCCAGCTCAGTGCAAGAGAATCCAACTTTGTGTAGAGCAAAGAGATCCCCAACACACGGCCTTGCGTATACCAGCTCAGCTTACTGAAAATACAGGGATTTGAGAATTACAGTGGTTTTATCCCTTGCTCCTGCTCTCCTCACCGTAAGCGATTTCCAGCCCTCAGCCTGAAGGTGTTGGGAGAAACAGCTTCTCTCATCTCCTGAGCATGGACCTTCAGATCCAGGCAGAAATCCCCCCTTTGAGGCAGGAGCTATTAAAGCAGCTGCTGGGATGTGGGGAGGAAGAAGCCAATAAGAAGATGGATGACATAAAAATAACCAAGTAGTTCAGAGGGTTATATTGTCAGCTTTATTATGATAATAACACCACACAGAAACTTGAGCTAGTTTAGGAATATCCCTAAAGAAAGATAATTTTATCCCCATTTTGCAACCAAAGTAAAAGACTTTACTCGAAATGGAGAGCTTTGCTCTCCCCAGCCCCAGCCCTGTACCAAAACCATAAATCTTTTTCTTCCTATACTGCTATACCATTTTTTATCTCGATGTCTAATAAATGCCACGTTTGTGAAATACGCTATAGCACACGGAGAGAAATAAATACAAGTACACATCCAAAGAAAAGGTCCCTTGTACCTTGGCGAGTGTTCCTCAGCACTGAATTTAAAGACACTGCGTTTGACTGTGACAGGGCCATCTGTCTGCAGGGACCAGCAGCTGTAAGTCTTGCCGAGAGCCCAGAGCAGTTTTATGGATGGCTGCAGACGTGTGGCACCAACACGAGAGAAAAACCCAGGAGGGCAGAGCAGAAGGTTATTTGGGATCAGTTCTGTGCTCCCAGAAGACATTATTTAATCTCTGTCTCAGGCTGTCCCGTCCACCCCAGTAATAGAACACTTTCCTATTTCACAAACTCTGTTTTGCTTAGCATTCAGGAGCCTCTCTAGTATTGCAAAGTCGGAGCTGCCTCCAGTGTTTTGATGACATACTTTACTTCCCTGCAAGGCACTGGGTAGCTGAATGATGGGTGTGACACTTTCAAACTGTGAGCTGGAATTAAGGCAGCTGTGGATGGCTGCATTGCAGCATCAATTCCCTGTACCTTTTATCCCCTTACCTTGGATCCTTGCTTGTAAGACAGTGGCTTCCAAGATTTTATTCCAGATATCCTGCAATTTCTTTAAAGGAGAAGAACAATGAATCATCAGGAGTATCCAAGTAGAAATCCATGAACCACAAAACATGCAATGAAGTTAGTTCTTGTCCTGGTGCTCAAGCACATCTGGAACATCACAGATCAAACAGGACATACTTTGCAGGGCTAAAGGACCTGATTTCTAAGTTTTAATTAAACAATGATACAGCAGACGTGCCTTCAATACAATGTATTACAAAAATATCCGGGACTAAAGAGAAATGTGAAGAGTGATGCTTTGGTAGCAAGTGTAGCTACCCCTCTTCAGTCTTTAGTGAAGAGAATGGTAGGAGGTATTTGATCTTACCAGCATGTGACATTCAGACACCTCATAGGCCATGGAATTGTGCACAAATGCCAGAGGTAGATGACCAGAAAGACCAAATTTCAAAAGTTTTGGGGAATCATTCGTGGAGGAAAATACCACTTGGTATAAGCTGAAACATTTCCTTCATTATCCCAGAAAGTTTTGTTGTTTCTAAACCATATTAACTCCTTCAATATTTTAACTGAAGTCTGTATCTGTTTAGTTTGAAATAATGGGGTTTTCCTCTGTTTTGAAATTAGATTCTATTGATTTTTTTAGAGGTACTCTTATTTTAAGGTATCAAACCTGACAATTTCAATAGAAAACATCCTTTCCAGCACAAATATTTGGCTCTGTACTATCTGCACTTTAACCTCGAAGCTCAATCTATTAGGTATTTCCCAGATGACCAAGTGCAGACTGGTTTTGCCCTTAAGAGCTCAATACTAGAGGCATATTGAGTGCCAGTAAACAGGAAAAGTTTTACAGCATGAAAATAGGAATCCACTGTTTGCTCAATGAGAGAAGGCATAAAAGCTTGGGAACCATCTGAACACTGACCTAAAGTGAAAGCCGTGGCTCTTGGTTGAAAGCATCCATTTCGCTCACAGGGGCCAAAAAGTAAATGCTCCAGCAGAAGTGCTTTGGTTTGCCTTGTATAGAAGTAAAAAGAGGATGTTTCCCAATGTGGCTGGATTTCTTGCTGGCACAGAAATGGAGGGGCTGGCAAAAAAAAGCAACTCAAATCAGGTCCATCTGCTTAGAATTAGCTTCTGAGTTTATGCAATCCGCTGTGCAGCAATAATGCGCAAAAGGAGAATGAGACCAGGGGAGTGTGAATTACAGCAGTTCAGAACATTCTCAGCTCAATGAAAGTTTGAAAGCGAATTCTCATGCAGTGATGTGCTAGTTTTAACAGCCTTTTGTCAAGCAGAAGCTTTCCTCCAGAGCCCTTGGGTTGTTTGTTATTTCCAAGCAAGCTGGTGGACCTGCGTTAAAGAGCAAGGCTAGACCAAGTAAAACCACTAACGGTCTATAAACCTGAAGTAGACAGACTGATGTTGTTCTTTTCTGGAGAAATATTTTGCTTCTGTTCTAATGTGGGATGAAAATGAAATATGGAAGCTCAGTGGTTATAACAAAGTGGATTTATTCTCCCCCACTCAGCTCTAGCAAGGGTATTTTTGGACCGAGGTCAGGAAGGGGATTACATGTGCGCACAGGTCCATTTGAAGTCTTTAAAAAGAGAATTCCTGCTTCTTCTGCTATCCATTAGTGACTGCCAGGTCCCAACACAAAGCCTTCAATAATTCAGAACATACCTTTTGGACAAAAGCAGCTGCTGGGAGTTAGCACAGGTAGTCGATAGCTGTTCTGCGAGAAAGGTCACCGCACAACTGGCCACGAAGTTAGTGAGGTTTCTCCGATACCGACTCACTGAAGTGTTAACTCGCTCTGGAGAGAACCTTTCTGTCTGAATTTCACTTGATGTAACATACAGATGCTGCACATCTTTCCAGTTCATCATTACTCCTATCTTAAGAGCTTCCTGCTTGCCCATGAAGTGTCTTATAATACCCTTCACACAGGTTTGGAATTGACATTATGCAAAAACAAAAAACAAAATCCCCCAAACCCACAGCTGTATTTACTGCCTAGTATTTAATATCTTTTTTTTTTCTTTTTTTTTTAAAGACTGCATCACTCCAGACACTCAATTTTGGAGAGAACTGCTGGACAATTCTGATGACTTGAGAGTTTTGCGCTGTGGTGCGGTGTAGAGTGGGAGGAAAAAATTGCAAGGAATGACAATTCATTTCTGCATTCGCCCTCAGCACAATATTTGTAGTGCCATTCACTGAGACAGTCTCCCACATCATGCCCAATGAAAGGAGGGGAAAAGTACAGTTATACGGCTCTTTTCATTTAAAAGAAAATGTAGCTTTCACAACTAATTTCTAAGGTGCATTTTTACTGTGGCAGAGTAAGAACCTCCTGCAGGAAGCAATCAGCCTTTGCTGATAGGAGCAAAGGAACACAGCTCCAGCCTCGAGAGGTGGATTATTTAACACAATTCTTTATGCATTCCAAGGTTATACTACTTGGTTGGTGTTAACACTGGGAAATCAGTATGGTCTTTTTTGATTATCCTGAGTACTGGTTTGGTAAGGAATTTCATCAGCAGACAAGCATCTGGTGAGACATCACCGATTCTTCACCCGATTAACTGAATTCATTAACAGATTTTATTTTTTTTTCTTCTTTTAGCTGCTCCTCCTTTCTCATCTTCATCTCTTTGCTAAAATGAGTCCCTGTTTGCACCCCAGCATGTTGGAGAGCGGCAAAGGTAAGTTTCAGCAAGAGTGTTCCCCCCAGATACTGGAAACTATATCATTATTATTATTCTCCTGAGCAAACCGCGTTGAAGTATTAGTTATTAGGCAAGAAGGACAGATTTTACCCCTCAGAATCTGCTAAACCAACAGCCAAATAAGCAGTAAAAAGGAGCGACACTCCCTATACAGCCTCACAAAACCACACACATACTTTCTAAGCTCAGATCTTTCCTGGATCACTGTTCTTTGCATGGGATTTTCCAGTCTATGAGACAAGAACTGCAATTAGTCAGCAGTCAGTCTCCTAATTCTTAGGTACTTAGGACTGTGAAATACTTGTCTCTATTGCCCAGAAACAGAGCTAGGCACCTAAAAATAAGTGATGTGATTACTTCCTCTATCTCCCCGTGCCGTATTAAGTTTAGGACAAAGTTTCATTGTGAAATCCAGCACTCGAGACTGGTTTCTCTGACGTTGAGTCACAGGAACTCTGTGTATTGTTTGTGTATGGAAAATCATTTTGGTTTGGGCCCATTCTTCAGTATATAAAGAACATCATGCCCCATCTCTCTGCCAAAAAAGCAGTGTGCACTGGCATTCTGGCACCAGCCAGCCTGGGAAAAATCTGTGCATGTTCACTGGGGCAGGGGATCAAGGTGAGAGAACAGCCTGAGAAATTCACATCTTCACACCCTTGAGTTCTTAAGCTTTGGGGAGCAAGGATTTTTTGACACATGGGTGTGACTAGGAACGTGTTTGCCTTTGAACTGGTCCTCCCCAGTGACCAAGGTGAACTAGAGAAATTGCTACCACTGAAGAGGTCCAAAAATCAGTTAATATGTTGGTCATCTTTCCAAGAGTGATCACGAGCAGTTCCACCAGTGGGCACAAGTGGACGCAGCAAACTGGATCCTGTTGTGCTGCCCAAAACCAAAACACTCTGTACCTCTACATAACCCATCCATACAGCCGGAATAGTCTCTGATTCCTTTCGCATCCTTAATTGACGTTTAATATGCAGCCAGATCAATCCCTGGAAAGCATCAGCCAGAAAAACACATTTTCTTGTAGATAAATTCTTATTTTCTTAGAAAACTTATTGTTTGCAGTTATACTTGGGTCTGGAGAACAATGAACAGCACAACTCATCATTTCTTCTCTGTAAAACAGCTTTACAGTGTAATAAACAACCCATTTCTTTTTATTCCACTTTCACCAAGATATTTCACATTTAAGTTATTTAGTAATTCCTGCTACAGTGAAAGGTGCCAGAAATAAGTCCTTCATCTTTTGAATTTTAATTCTTTAGCATGGGAAAAATAGTCGGGAAACTTTTGCCACAACCAGCAGGCACGGGCAGTTTTGTATCTGGGCACAAGAGGTTTGATTTGAACTCACTTGTAGAGAAGCAGAGAAGTCTAATCCTGCAGGTTCAGGCCATGTAACAGCAAAGGCATTTCTACTTCACACACAAGTCTTCAAGGGACAGGCGTCGTGTGTGGATAAAATGTACGGTGCTGATGAATTCAAGTCCTTAACACATTAAAAACATTTTGCTTTGCAAATCTAATTACCATCCTTGCCTGTCGGTGTTTTAAGTAGAGTTTTTAAATGTCAGGCACTTGGGAGGGTTTGTTTGGGTTTTCGGGCTTTGTGTTGTTTCTTTGTTTTTCATGAGATGCTAATTTGTGGTAATTGTGTTATGCAGCCGTTAGAGCCTGGCTCAGAGGAAGGGAATTATTGGTGTGTGTATTTTAGTAATAACGATTAGAGAGCCAGAGAGAAAAAAACGAGACAGGAGAAAGAACATATTACTAAAATGCTCACGTACTTAGGAAGAAAGCTACAGCTTGTTGCTTTAAGGGAATAAAAACCTGTCTAGAATCTCTCAAACACCTATTTATTGGCATGCCATCGAGATACAAACTATATACACTTCTACAAACAGGATTAATTTGAGGCAATTAGTGGAAATAAAAGGAGAAGGGCAGCGATTTTTGCGGTAGTACTAGACACAAGCAAGCTGTTAACTCCTTTTGTGATTTGAGGTTCTGAAGAGAAAGACCCACCAGGATAGGAAAAAAAAAGAAGTGTGGTTCTTTGTTGTTGGCATTATAGCAATACCTGGATATCTTAATTAGGAACGCAGTGTGCTCTGTTCTGTTCAGGTCTGCACAAAAAGGCAGCTCCAACCCCGGGTTGCTTAAGACAGCGCAACAGATGGGGAAAGGAGTAAACGGGTGCATCAGGAGCAGGAATTGAGCTTAGCCCTGGCAAAAAGGCACGTCTCACCATCTGTCTGGCCAAAACCATCAGCCGAGGAGGGAGGCTGGCAGGTTGGCTTGGGAAAGGTTAAAGTAGTAGCTGCAGTGATCAGCAGACGCTGATTGTCTGATCATCTGCAGATTTGTGGACTTACGCGACAAATGTCTCCTCCTCTGGAACATCCTGTGCTGGCCCTTGTATGACAGGCTCCAAAATTAGATGGAGCACTGATTTATTCTGGCATGGTAGTTTCTACCCCTAAGAGAAAGAGCCCAGTAACCTCAGCAGACAGCTTTCTGAAGCTCCAGCTACTGGTTTTGAATCCAGGGGGCTTCAGGTCTCATCTCTGCTGCCGTTGGAAAGCCGCTCCCTGTAACACACTGCCAAAAACACTCGCTGCTGCCACATCTCTTCTAAAGCCACTGACTTCTGCTGTCATGTGTTTGGACAAGATGGGGTGGTAGCAAGCAATGGGTAGATATACACCTATGGAAATAGCAATACAACACTAAGAGTACATCCTTCCCCATCCTTTCCCTGAACAATTTTCTCTAACATCACTAGCCAACTGTCGTGGCATGGACATGACAGTGGGTGACAAGAGCTTTGCTTTTATGGTCCCAGAGGCTACTTGTGGATGAGATTCTCCATGCATCAGAAGAAATTCTTTGTTATCCCCTCAGCTGCTCAGAAAATTGCTTGGACCAAAGCTGCTGTCTGAGCACAGTAGGGAGTTGGAAGCTTAGCAGAGATGACAGAATTGTGTAAAACATCACAAGGCAAGAGAAATCTAGCCTGGCCACACAAGCTTGGACAATCAGCCACCACTCACAGCAAGACGAGGGGACAAACAAAGCTCCAAGTGACTTCCAGCCCCCCTGGAATAAAAGAACCTTTCTGAACAAAGACAGAATTTCTTCCCCAGGGTTTTTCAGGGCCACACTTCTCTAAAGTAGTCAAGGAATTTGCTGTTCTGCGTGTTTTGGATGGAAAAGAAAGCTTGCAGGCCTGTAGTGAATGCTGAGGCACAAGACCAGACCTAAATCTAGCTCAGATCTGGGAAAGATAAAGCAGTGCACTGGTTTTATTTCTGTCACGGTGATGTTATACAAGTTGCAATCAGGGCTGTTGTACAGAGAGCTGGATGCACCACATGAGAAGTATGCGGTCACCCCAACGGAGAGTCCTGCCTTGCCAGGCAAAAGTTGGAAGGAGAAAGGGAGGTGAAGTGAGGTGTTTCAGGGAGAGAAATTAAGTCAGTGGCACAAAGGCGGGTGTTTCAGCGTGCTGGATCTCATTGCTTCTCACACGGGGGCAGGCAGCAGGTAAAATCTGAATGAAGTATTTAAACAACATATCCCAAGACAGGTATGTCTTAGACACACCTTCAGTTCCCCCAAACTATTTTCCGTATTAAAGACTAATGTCAAGCAGGGAAAAGCAACATCAACTCTGACTAGAGGGAAGCAGCAGTAACGTCGTGGGAAATGACCCAACTCAACACAGGAGGTAAACAAGAAAGAAGCAAGAGGGACAAAAACTGAAGTAGGCACTCATCTCTGGATAGATTTGTTTCAGCAGTAGGTGAAAATCTTCTTGAGGCTACAAAATAGCCCTGTCCTCTGTGTGTGGTTAGACTTTATCAAATCATCCAGGTAATAAATCAAACCAGGAAATTCTTCATGAGTTACATAGAAATAAACCTTTAACAACCTCTCTATGTAATTAGGCAGCCTTCAGACCTGCAGCTGTGCACAAAATCCAGTGGCCCAAATCTTCATCTCTTGTGAATTAATAGAGTACCTTTGGCTTTAATGAAGCTGTCTTGATTTATGCAGAAGCATGGATCTTGTTTACCAAGCATTAGCCTAAGCTTAAGTGATTTCGGAACACGGTGAAAAAGTCCCTGTGATTCCCAAGATGGAAAATTTTAGACACTTCTAATACTCACACATCTCACTACTGAAGTGAGTACGAAATCAACTGGCAGATCTATCTTGCTTGAAAATTTAAGCCCTATTTGTCTAACACTTTTTTTAACCCCACCATTTGAATGCTCACTTTGAGTTTTCCAAATGACTTGGGTAATTTTCACCTTTACTTCATTTATCTAGTGCATACCTATCTTTCCGTCGATACATCACCCGTAGATTTAAACATCAGTGCACTTGCAAATGAGGCTGTTGAAGAGAAGTCGTCAGTACTGAATACATACTGCTCATTCCAAGTCTCAGACCACAGCAGTATCCTCTAAGGTCCCTGTTCTCAGTGCACACTGATTGTCTTCTGTGTATAAGCAGCTGCAGCCCAACAGCAACCATGCTGGCTTGATTTATTTTATTTATTTTTTTAAAATACTCAGAAGTTTGCAATTTATCTTTGACTCAGCGGTGCTATAAGCTTCAGGCTGTCCCAATCTTAAAAGACAGAGGAACGAGTCTGCTTCAAGTTTAATAGACAACATTTAAACTCTCTTGCCTTTGGGTGGGTTTTCTTTCTTACCCAAGCAGAAGCTAAGCCTTTACTAAACCCTGAGGGGCGACTTCTCAAAGCAGTACTTTCCGCTACTTGCTGAACAGGTGAATAGCTCTGATCATATCAAAGCCTACAGCACCTCAGAGAAGTTATTCCACTGCTGGTCCCAGACACAGGTTGTCCATGGTCTGACTTTGAGACAAAGAAGATTAGCAATGGTACTTCATTAAATGGCATCAGACACACAAGTTATGGGGTGCTGGGCCTTTGTATGACATCCTTGCAATGAAAAGACAATGCTGGCCAAAAGCCAGGGTTTAAGGCTCTGATTTTAACAAAGCTGGTACATAAGAAAGGGCCAGAGGCCTGAGCAGCTGTGCATTGCCTGGAGCCCTCCCTCAGGAACCCTCTCATGCTAATGAGTATAATTTCCATTGCAGAAAGCATTGGGTCTTGTTTGTATTGAGTGCAATCTAGACAGAGTAGACACAACCCCTGCTCCAGAATGATTACAGTCCAATCAAACAAGAAAAGGGAAGAGAGACGCATTATTTTCTCTACTTCACAGATAAAGAAGATACACTTGGAATAGACCTGCCAAAGATCACCAAAGAAGGTTGCAGTAGAAACAAGGACCAGGTCCAGGACTCTTGTTCCTTCCACCTGCCTTTCTCTGCAGACCTAAACTGTAGGAAGCCGTGTTGGAACCCTACAGTTCATTTAATCCTCTCTCAACAGAGAATGAAAGCTAAGTAAAACACTGTGGTGGATCTTTGCCTCATCTCTTCTTAAAAGCTTCCGGTATCCCTGGGTATTCAATACCCCTACAGACAATCTTTCACCTGTCTACAGGGACACAAAGCTTGAGATTAAAGATTTCCCCCTTTCCCAGCTCCACAGGTCACGTTTTCTAGACTTGTATAATTCCCACTGCTTTCTCCTGAACTTCCCGATTAGTCCAGGACTTTTCAATTGGACACGTACAAGTCCAACATGCCTTGCCAGACTACAAAATATATGTATAAAGATTGCTTCATGAAACTCAGATGTGACAGTCCTCCTGCCCTGTCCATCTTTACCTGATAGCTCACTGTACTTTGTTCAGTGACCCTTCTGACCTTGGACTGTTAGTGGTCTCTGGCTGTAGCAGCTCTTCACTTCAACGCTTTAATTCCTCTCTAAGGATTTTAGGAAAGAAAACCTACTGTCTGACACCTCTTTCTGCTTCCCTCCACTTCAGAAAGATGTCCTCTGACAAGGGTATTACTCATAGATGCTTTGAGTACAGTGTTAACACTGAAGCTGTGAATATAAATTTATTTCCATTGTGTATTTAAGAGCTTGGAACAAGCCATCAATATGAGGTGATACGTATCAGTAGGAGAAAAAAAACAACAAACCCTGGATGAGGTTCATCTCTCTTCCCTCCCCTGGGTCATTTAGACTCATTTTCCAATTGATGACTGAAATAGAGTTGCCTCATCCTAAAATAGGCATCTAAAGTATCTCTGCTGAATCATCGTCTTAAGGGTCTTCAGTAACTCAAGCTTTGCCTTACTCATTTAGGTTTCACTCTCTCCCAACACCCTTTGTTAGGTAGAGAGGGACCATGGTACAGCCTGACACTCCAGTCTCTGCAGGGGCTTAGTCTTAACTCAAGTCCTCTCAGCAGCCTTAAAAACAAGTGTTATATCTACAGAGAGAGCAGCACAAGCGCCAAGAAAACCATGAAGAAATGACACTTGAGCATTTACAAATCACCTCTCAGTTCTACAGTTTGCAGGGTTCTCAAAATTAGGTTGAATTTTTCCTCCATCTCCTTGCAAAGTTGTTGGAACAGCGATTCAGGCTACTGAGCAGCCCAGCTCTGAATTCAGAGCTCTCCTGGGGCAACCTGAGTGTCACTTGTAAACTTGTCTCAGTTCTGAAAACACATGAACTCAATAAATAAACTTTCCCTCTCAAATTTACCACCCAGGAGCAGGAGGAGAGACCATCCTGCAGGAACTGGCATATGGTTCATCTGCATCCCTGTGGCTACAGGCACTCATTTCCTTTGGTTGTAAAATCCCAATCTGCATTCTGCTCCCTTCCTTTCACTTCAGGAGTAGGTGAATTATATATATATATATGTATATATTCATCTGTCCATTGTCAGTGGCTCGGGGCACTTTAAAAGAAAAAAAAAAAGGCTGTTAAAAGAGCTACAGGTAAGATCAACCTCACCTCAACATCACACTCTGCTCGAGGCATTTCATACTCAACCCCCCACCTCCAGTTAACTCTGCCACCTACCCCAGTAATTTATCCCAGCATGAAGATTGCATGGTCGGTGTGTCTGTCTCTCCTTGCTATTTTCTTCATGCTCAGTTTGCCTGGCAGGCAATTCTTTCATATCACAAAAATTACTTATTAGACTATAAACAGGAGCTTGTTAGCCGGCTTCCGCTTTCTAATCTCTGCAGGAGCTGGTAGTTTCTATGGAGGGGGAAAAAAATATAATAATAAAAAAGATTTAAACACCAGTTGTCATCGGATTAAGTGCTCTTTCTTTCTGAGCAATACGGGAATGGCAGGGGATTACGGTAATGGCAAGGATACTGCCTGCTACATCAGCAGAGCAGTAAAGTTACTGCTGCTCCTTGACAGTGTGAAGCTGAGCACTGCAACTGGGGAGGGATCCCTCCAGGGATGCTGGAGCCAAGCCCCTCGCAAGCGTTGGCAGACAGGGAATCAGCACAGCTGGGAGCCATCAAAATACCAGCGGGGAAATAAAGGGTGAAAAACCAATGGATTTTCAGGCACAGAGTCCTATGCCTGCATGAAGAGAGGAGCCTGCTGTGTTGTGCTGTGAATCTCCTTTCCAGATGCTCAGAGGAGCTGTGCTGCCTTCTAGAGACTAAAGAGGTGAGTGTGGGCTGGGGCAGGCACCAGGGTCCAGGGTATGCTCTTCCCCAAACCATCTCCTTCCCCAGGCTGAGCATTGTCTGGCTGGTTTGGAGTCAGTCCTTTCTGCTGCATCTCCTTGACTTACTGAGAAGTTCTGCTTCATGTGCTTGAAAAATAAATCAAGTTTGGTAATTTCTTAACTTTCTAGTTCACTCTCAACCCTGTAATGACCACTGTTATAATGGTTAGAGCTGCTGGCTGCTACCTACAGTCACTTATCATTGATGTGCTTTGTGAAAACTGTCCTTTTATTTCTTGGGATTATTCAACTAGTTCCCTCTTGCAGGAAAGAAAAAACAAAGATTGAATTTCATTTCAGTGCATTGAAGACAAATTCCCACAGTGCAGTACCTTTTCATCTCCCCTCCCCCTTCCTCCCTGCTTGTCAACTGGGAATTTCAGGGGTTCCGACTTTTAAATGCCTTTGCCTGCGGGAAAATTCCGTTTGGAGATTCAGCTCCATGACAGTTGTTGCTACTCAGTGTTTGTGTAAAGTGTAATCCGAGGGACTCGTCTGAGAGACCCAGTAGTAGGACACTTACAGAGTCTTATCTTATCTTGGACTTAACAGGAATAGCCTCAGTGGTGGTTTTTTTACATGTGTGATCAATGTTTTGGGTAGGAACACCATACCCACATCTAGGCACTGAGGGCTTTCCAGCCCACACTTGTAGCTTTCCCCTTCATGCCCCTCGTGTCTCATTTCCCAGGCTTATCCTCACTTTTCCATCTGATGTACCTTTTCTCCATATTTAGTCAGCTGAGGCTGAGCTTGGCTTCCAGATACTCTGAAATGTTGTGTCACTCTGTAGGAAACTTGTTCTTTACAACATCTTCTGCTTGGCAGGAATTGCTTTTTCCTATAGATTTCTGAAATGAGCAGTTTAGCTGGACTAACGAGCAGCTCAGTGGGTAAAGGAGTCACTTCATAAAGAAATCTTAGACTGAATTCTGGACTTATAAATCTACTTCACAGTTTGTAGTCCTGAATTGTGTCCCACAGGTTTCTATCTCACTTAGAGCTGGTCTCTGCAGGTGAAATGATAATTAGGATTGATTGCTATCCCCAAAGGCGAACCAACTGCTGCTGAGAACGTGGTCAGAAAAACTCCAGCAACAAAATCCACGTTGGTCTCTCAGTTGCCACTAAACAATACTGGGCTGAAAAAGGTTGGTTCCACTGGCTGGAGCCAGCCTGAGGAAGGTTCCCTAAAATAGCCTCCTGCTCTATTCTTATATGGGAACCATAGCAATAAGTGAACGTTGCTGTTGGAATCATATTGTTTGTGTCTTTGTCTCCTTCAGGGGGTGACGATCTGCAAAGAGCACAAGAGCGTACATCCTTGACACAGCAAAGTTCACTCTCCCCTACAGAGCAAGCCAGAAGCTGATGTAAACAAACTTTATTTCGTAGCCCAGGAGATGAAGTAACAGCTGCTCCACGGCATGAAGAAGCTCTGACCGACACTTCAGGCCCTGAAGATGGGTAGTGGCAAGTATCTCAAACAACATTGTTGAGCAGACATGGCAGCAGCCTCAGCTTTGGCAGGTTTCTAAGGCAGTTCTAAGGCAGAATCAGGACTAACACACCGTAATTCAGACCATCGGTGATTTCCTCTTGGGGGAAACCCAAATTTGGAATACTTATGTTACCTAAATATTGCATCTTCCCAAAAAGGCAGTAATTATTTTAACCTGCAATTCCAATATTTCTCACTGTTCAGTCCTGGAAAGTAGGACGAATAGCCTCTGTTTTGTGTAGCCTGACTTCTGCACCCTAAGAAAAATGCAAAAGGAGTTAAATTTGCCTTGGAAATAGTGGCTATTAACTGTGCTATGCTGGTAAAACTGGGGGAGAAAGGTAGACTTTCTAATATGTTTCTGGATCCTTCTCATTGTTCCTGGTGCTGCACTTCTAAGACGTTCTTAAAAACTCTTCTCCCCAACAAAGCCAGGCAAACATTGCCTGTAAGACCCTGCAAGAATTGATCTCATCACTCTTTCTACCTGAAGAGGGAGTGAAGTACAACAGCCTCACATGAACGTTATCAGCCCCTCGCCATGGCTTTCCTCCCTGGAAACTCCTCTGACTGCTCCAACTGCACCCACCCTGTGGGGCCTGTGAACATTTCAAAGGCCATTTTACTAGGTGTTATTCTAGGGGGGCTGATAGTTTTTGGGGTTTTGGGTAATATTCTGGTTATCCTCTCTGTAGCCTGCCACAGACATCTTCAGAGTGTTACCCACTACTATATAATTAACCTGGCTGTAGCTGACCTCCTCTTGACTTCCACTGTCCTGCCCTTCTCAGCCACTATGGAGATTTTGGGCTACTGGGCCTTTGGAAGAATCTTCTGCAACATCTGGGCAGCTGTTGATGTCCTTTGCTGCACTGCTTCCATTATGAGCCTCTGCATCATCTCCATAGACAGATACATCGGGGTGAGTTACCCGCTGAGATACCCGAGCATAGTGACAGAGAAGAGAGGTCTCCTGGCACTGCTGTGTGTTTGGGCACTGTCTCTGGTGATATCGATTGGACCTCTTTTTGGCTGGAAGGAACCAGCACCAGAAGATGAGACCATCTGTCAAATCACCGAGGAGCCCGGCTACGTGTTGTTCTCCGCTCTGGGCTCCTTCTACCTCCCCCTGACTATTATCTTGGTGATGTATTGCCGAGTGTATGTAGTAGCCAAAAGGGAAAACAAAGGTCTGACTTCTGGTCTGAAGACAGAGAGATCTCGTTCTGAAGAAGTGACCCTGCGGATCCATCGCAAAAACGCCCCCGAAGTGAGCAGCTCAGCGTCCAACCCCAAGAGCAAGCATCACTTCTCAGTGCGCCTCCTCAAGTTCTCCAGGGAAAAAAAAGCTGCCAAGACCCTGGGAATAGTTGTGGGATGCTTCGTGCTCTGCTGGCTTCCATTTTTCGTAGTAATGCCTCTTGGTAAGTAAAGCAAAACCCTCTCCCTTTTACAGCACCTTCCCTGGAGCTCTGGAGGGCTGCGTTTGTGCCTGTGTACAATAATGCAGATCAGAAAAACCTCTGAGGGAGTAATTTTCTATTGGAAAGCTGTCAAAAATCAAAGCATTCACCATTACAAGGCAGCAAACGTTAAAAAATGAGTCTCAAATGAAAGGAACTATCTCTGGTTCAAAGAGAAGCACGAAATTCTGAAAATAATGGAAAGAATGTAGTACTCTTTCCATACAGAAAATACTCTTTCAGAACTAGTGCTATTATTTCTGAATAGCTCTGCCATAGGAACAATCTCTTTAGGGATGTGTGTGTTTAGGTCTAAATGTGCAGCCAGCTCTTCAGGCAATATAAATATGTAAAGATAAAGATATAAATGCATTCAGGGTCAAAGTAGCTGTTCACAGATGTGGGACCAGACCTCCTGGAGTGCTCAGCCCCTAATACTTCTCATTATAAGGTAAAAAATCAGCTTCCTGTCAGTGAATTCATGCTATGAGATAACATACTCCAAATGTAATTAATATATATTTTTTAATTTATTGTATGACCAGTCAGAAGACAGTAGTGAGGATCCTTCAAACTAATTTTACACTTGTCTGGCTTGCGTCTATTGTGGAAACGCACTGAGCCCACTGGCCAAACACTGCCTTCAGCCATCATGCTGAGTATGAGTATTTATTCCCCAGTTTTAATTCTGAAGGGGAGGGAAGTCAGGGATTTGTTCTGCTGTACTATCACTGAAATATAAAGGAGCAATTAGAATTTTAATTAAACTTTGCTCAGTCACCTTTGGTGTGATTTCAGGATTTAAAAGCAGAATACTAATTCCACGCCTATATCTGAGTGCGACATATGTGGCACATCACACAAGTTTGCTCTGCAGCAGCTGCACTAAATATTAGTCCTTGAAACACAGAACGTTAAATTTGTGAGTTGCTCAATTTCAGTAGCTTTTCTTACCGAATGGGCTTATGTTGTCAAGAAAGAAATAAAATAAGATTATGTGGAAGTTGTAGCTAGTGAAAGACCAATGTGTACTACTCAGGAAAAGAAAAACCAGCCTTACCTAAACACGAAAAGAAAGATTTGTGGATTTTCCTTTTAAATGTTTCTGAACCAGACAAAAATATGTTCTTTTTCAATTAACCCCTGCTGGCTTTTCTAAGACTACCAGGTTGTTTCATGAAATCTTGTTGCTAATGTTGCCATGTAAAAAAACCCAAAGCTAGAGAATTTTTTCTGTTGGTCAGTACTTGGGAGTGCTGGAGTACGGGAGGTAAAGGTTTCATGAGGAAGAGCCCTGGAAGACCTGGCTCATGCTGTCCAGGGTGTCAGCATGTTGGCGTGCTAATTGCCAAGATGTTTGAAACATACCCAAAAAGGCTTTGTGAGAACACATTAAACACACTTCTTGTGTAAAAGTCGTTGCCCATACAGAGCTGCTGTTAAATGATGTGCTTTGGATTTAAGAAAGATTCCGGATTCAGGAGTGGCTTCACATCTTTGATCCCTTATAAAGAGACTTTATGAAGGTTAGTTTCCCTGTCTATGTGGGGTTACTGAGTTATTTTTAAAGTATATAATAAGTCTTTCTAGATCTATTTGCTACTTCTGATTAAAGACCAAAAAATTAAAACAGTTAAACAGAAAAGATATGCAAAGTAATACAACTTCAAAAAACTCTTGGAAGCACATTTCGAGGCAGACTGTCCCATCAGCTTGAGACTGAGCCAGAGACTCACTCAGAGGTGATTGCATAGGGCACTCTGCACCTATATCACACAGAACACCTTCTAGAGGACAGTAACCATTTCCAGACCTATTCTGCAGATGGGGGAAGCGCAGGCACAGGGAGGAGGAATGATCCAGCCAGGATCACACAGCAGATTAGTGGCAGAGATCAGATTTTTTTCAGCTGTGCAGAATTCTCCATTGCCAAAACCATTGGCAGCTGTGGAGTCCACAACACACTTGGCTGGGCAGCAGCAAATTTGCTGTGCAGAAGACCAGCAGCTCTGCAGCTTTGTGGCCCTGGGACAGACCCATCAGAGGGGTCCCATCAGCTGCTGCAGATCACTTCAGTCGTTTGCAGAAGTTCGGGTGCTTCAAAAACAAGTTGTCCTCAATGAAGGCTGCCCACGAGACAGACATTCTTAAACTACGCCACACAAAACCAGTGTGTATTACTGTGCAACAGAAGTTCCCAAAGCATAGATTTATTTTACTGTGATCTAGAGCATCTTCCAGATCCCCACATCCATCAACATCAATTCTACCAGCCAAGAACCACTTTTAAATATACACCAGGTTTGTTAAAATGTTTAACACCAGGGGGTAGAAACTTTTGAGGTGAAGGTATAGGAACAGCAAGAGTGATAGAGGGATATCAAGAGGGGATATCAGCAGATGCTGCTGAAAATAACTGGAGAAACAACTTGAGTGTCCCTGCCACAACACAATATCTTAATTGAAATCAGTGTGTAAAGTTGCCAGCCGCAGTCTGTGTAAGTAACATCTTTCTTATCTTGGATGGAGTTTCATTCCAGGCAAAGGGTCTGTGCAAAGGTTTCCAGAGTCTAAGAGTCCAATACACCTTCCTCTTACTTGGCTTTGATGTTCTTGGAGTAAGCCAAGGAATAATAATCCTGTCACATGAAAAGAACTGAGGTTACAGTTTGTTCTCTCTTTGCATGCTGGAGTGCAAACCCACCCTTCTCTAAAGTTTTGTAACATGAGAGTGTCAAAACAGCTGATTTCCCCTGGAAGAAGAAAGGTTTTCTTTTCTGAATGCCCTTTTTCTCCCCCTCTAGAGGTGACCAGTAGTTGCACTCCTAGTCTCAAAGCTTCCCTGTAAAGGCTTCTTTGAACTCAAGGTGTCTTCACATATTGTTTAACAAAACTTTACAAGTCAAAGCTCAAGTGCATCCCAACTGGATCCACAGTCTTTGTCTTCCCCTAATTAAGTCTCAGTTCCTCTGTAGACACAGTTTTCCTAGTGCAATGAGAGGTCCTCTTCTATGATAGTTTGGGGAAGGCTTAGACCATCTGAAATGCAGGGCAAGAGGTAGCAATCAGCACCTAAATAGGAGTTTAAGCAGAGCCAGCAGGAGCTATGGGGTCCTTTGTCTATGCCCATTAGCCTCTATATACAACACCTGCTCTGGGTGAGCTCAAATGCTGTCTGTACTCCACAGCAATGGGAATCTGACAGTGTAAAGTGCTTTCATCCTGCAAACCTTCCTTTGAACTGTTATTACACACGATAAACCATAAACACACTGCTGAATTAACTTCATTGGTGGAATTCCACACAGACTCTTCCTATAAATGTCATTGCCTCAGAGCAACCACGTCTAGCATTTTAGCCCTAGTAATAGGTTGTAAAGGAAGATTGATGTCCATGTACATCTACAGCTCTAAGCAATTGCTTCCCAAGCAGAAGACTTCCAAATTTCCCAACCAAACTTTCCTCATTCTACACGAAGCATCCACCTTTCTACAAGGATAAGCATACAAGGGATACACTTAACAGAAGGAAACGTTTATCTTCAGAATAGAAATAGATTGCTTGCCTGTTTAGGAGCTCTAAACACTTTCCCTGACTGCCACTTGTTTAGTAGAGGCTGATGCTTGCTCTGAGTAGAGTATGAGAGCATCCTACTCCACTCAGGTAGTCTGGTATTCAGCCCTCCAGAAAACGTAGCCAGAAAGGAAGTTTCCCTGTCCACTCCTAGAGGAACCTGACTGTCAAGAAGCAGCAAGAGCAGGGCTGTTCCATGAGGGAGGACAACCCCAGAGCAGAGGATGGCATCAATGCAGGTAAGAGCCCTACTCTCCCAAGAAGCATACACAGCCATACCTGAGCAGAAGCCAGCAGAGGCAGCACCTACAACAGGTTCAGCTAACAGTCCAGTCATCACAGAACAACAAATCAGAGCCAGGAAAGAACAAAGCTGAGCTCACTGACATCAGATGTAAACTCATCCTCAGCACCACCTTGGCAAGTGGTGTCAGCCAACAGAGTAGACCTTTTCCTGCAGCTGGAAGACACTTATGGGTTGCCCTGGGAATTTTTTAGAAGGTTCATTTTCAACAACACAGATGACAGTGCTTGGAAATTGTTTTGAGGTGAAACATGCACTGAACTGATTGGGGAAAAAAACAAAGGGCTGGGATATTACAAAAATAGTAAAAATGGTCCTAAGTCAGGATTGATTGTTCATCTTAACAAACCTTTAGAAGCAAACAAACTCACAGAGCTTTGTTGTCCACTTTCTGTGGCAAGCTGGTTGAAACACATCTGGTTGTAGACACTGATTTCAGAAGCAGAGAGAAGAAAAAAGGGAAAATCTGAGCCAGGATGTCACAGCAGAAAAAACAATCCAGACTACTGGGACAGGAAAGCTTTTAGCGTCTGTCAGTCATTCTCATGACGAAGAGAGCAGAAACAAGGATATGCTGGAGGGTATTTATATTTGTAGTAGAGTAGTAAATTAGTCTTGTGAGCTGACACAAACACCGTCAGGGGAATCCTCTGATCTTGTCTACGTGCCTGTCTGCAGCTGGTTTTTAATTACTATTTTGTGGTTGTTTTTTTAAACAGAGTCAAGGAGAATGACTCTCTACTTTCACTAGAGGTAAACCAGAAAAAATAAATGTATTTTTCTACCTCTGCCATTGATGCAATAACTCAGGAGGCCACAAGGTGAGGAGTAGGAACGTGCACCGATGTCTGGAAATTGGTGGATTTATCCCTGTGTTTTCCTTTGTTGTATCACTTGCTATATGCTTTACAAGGTGGCTGATTTAGCTTTGGCACCTTCCTTGGGCTCCAGAGGCTTGACTTCACACCCAGCCCGCTCAGTTGTAAATGGGAAACTTATTTTTGAAAGACAAAGGTGGCCAGACTCACCAAAAAGCTGCAGCTGTTTGTATGTTATCAGATACAGAAATTCATTTGCCTTAATCACACAAAGGCAAACAGCCTCTGTGTTCCCACGACATTGTCATGGCTGGGTTGTCCGGGTATTCAGAGAAACAAGGACTGAACTCCCTTTAGTTTTGTTGCTCAGCCGATAATAATATAATAAACTAAAATGAATTAAAGCTGTGACAACTTAGCCCTCAACATGGTTTCAATGTCAGAAAACACTGAACTCCAGCCACGAAGGAAATACTGTATTCCCCGCACTAGCATTTCAGTGTGTTCCCTCAGTGGCAAAAAGAAGGAAAAAAAAGAAATTAAAGGGAAAAATCTCCAGAATTAAGCCCCAGCTCATTCTCTGGAGCACAGATCAGGGAGAAGAAGTGTGTTTACAGTCCTTGAGCCATAGAGCACCAGTGTGTGTGTCTCTTAAGCCGTCGAATGGGGAGAAAATAAGCCATAAAGATAGACAGACAAGATATTTCCTTGGCAAGTTGTTGTTGTAATAATAAGGTATAATAACAAGGGGTGTTTTTCATAAACACAGACTGGAAAGGCTTTGTTGGTCTGGGTTGATAGCTCAGCTACGCTGAAGCCAATGGCAAAGATCCCACTGCCATCCCCCTGGCCAACATTTCTCCACCGTTACCGAGTCCCTGAAACGTTGTGTCCCACTGACTCATAACGCAGCAAAGCAGCGGAAGGAATTGGCGATATTAATAGCCATTTACACTGAAAACGAGAGAGACAAAGCGGAGTCGGTTGTGCTGTTCTCGTGATTCACATCTCTGGCTCTCCTCCATGAGCTACCTGTCAAAGAAGGCTCCTCCTTGCCTTCAAAGCGTTCCTGCTTTGCGTTGTCACCCCTTTCAAGCCCCTGGAGCAAACGAACCAGGAATGTATTTTTTTCCCTCGGTCTCAAACGTCATGGCACAATTTAGGGTTTGTAAATGATTGAAAGGCGATGAGTGATTCTCCCACCTCCACCCCCCAGCAAGTGTCAGGATTTGTTTTCAATATGGGTACATAAGGGAGAGAGACTCAGCTCCTGCTGAAGAAGATAATTCCTGCGTTGCCAACCCCAAGGATTCCAAAATCACGACCGTCAGCCACGGAGTGACAAACTCGTGAGACAGGCTGAGATAGGCTCATCTTCCCAAACTGTTTGCTGAACCACCACCCACTTGGGTTATTTTCATTTTTAGAGGAAAGCAAAGATTTTGCTGTAAGTGCATGACTCCGAGAGCAAGGGCTTCGGGACGACTGTCAAATATCTTAAAAATGCAAGCAACAAGATCCAGAATCATTCCACTGCAGTAACAGCACGGGAGCTGGTATTTCAGCAACAATGAAATTGATTTGCAAAACAATGTGATTATTTGGGTTTACATGGGTAACAAAACCTCAGTTTACCTTCCCATGGTTTTTTATCAGCTTTCTAAATCTGCAGCAGCAGGCAGTGAATCTGGAAATAGTTGCTTGCTGAGATGTTTGCTCTTTGACAGAAATATCATCCATCCTAAGTGGGTACAATATGAAACAGAGCATAAATTAGGTCTGAAAAAATCCAAATAATCAGAGCACCATTCCCAGACTGACCCATTCCTGCTCCCTGGCCTCTGCCCCCTCACCTGTGTCCAAACGCCCACACCCCCCTGATGCCCCAGAGATCTGGGTAGAAACTCTCACTCCTTCTTGTGACGAAAAACAAACTCTCACTCCTCCTCCTACATCTTATTTATTGTGGCTCAGGGGTATGTAGGCACAAAGTCACTCTCCTTTCCCACCTGAATCAGCCACAAAATCCCAGGCCCTGGGACAGGCACAACTGTGAAGGTGCAAAACTTCGTGTCTATGAACCGCTGCTCCGCATTCACTACCTTAATTTGATGGTATGAGACCCGGAAACGTTTCCTTCTGTTTCAGGGTTCTGTGGTCCCAGTTTTTTCCCACAGAAAAATGCTTTCCAAAAGAGCAGCAGGGTGAGACGTGCTGGGAGAGCATATACGGAGGGCAGCTGTTGTGTGTCTGCAGAAATACCTTATATATATATAAATATATATACTTTCCAGAATGTGGTCTGTATCTTGACCCGAGAGGCAGTATAGAATGCCAGCCTTATGGAATAAAGTTCAGGGCTTAACATTGAGCTTGGGAACTGAAGATACACCACATTTATCAACGTTTGCAGAGCAGGCTGCCTCAGGAGAGATTCAGGGTGGCCCTGGTACAGAGTTACAGAGTTAATCTGTGTGGGGACATCAGCCCTCCTCTACGCTTCATCCTCTGGGTCTTTAGGGCAATTGCTCTGGAATAGCTGCCACCCTCTGGCTTGACCCCTTTAGGGCAGATCCCAGGACCTGAGTTTTAAGTTTTGCCTCCCACTAGCCCTGTCTCCAGTTCGCTGTGGTTCCAGAGGTGTGTTTCCTATACATCAGAGGCAAGAGATGCCAGGATTTTCGTTTGACTTCTGAGCCTAAAGACAGCCCCAAGATTTAGTGGGGGAGATGGATTTTAGCATCAGTGTGGGTCTGCGAGTCATAAAAATGCATGGGATCTTCTCCCCGTGGCGCTGACAGAGACGATGCAGAGTGAACAAATAACACAAGTTTCTGTAGCCTGGCAGCTTCCAAATCCCTCTCTGCTGTCCATCAGGGAAACGATGTGCAGCATCAGTACTGGGTTTTAAACAACCTATAATCAAGCAGCTCTGTAACTTCTGACAAACGACAAAGTCAAATTACATCTTTGTGACTGAATTGGCACTTACTCACCAGGAGGTACATGGAAAACTTCTCTCTCAGATCTGAGGAAACTTCGAGTTGACAAACAGGAAAATAAATGACGAGGGAAGGGAACGCAATCCTGACATTTTCAGGGGTGAGTGATGAAATGCTTAATGGCAAAGGATCTCAAGAGGCTAAGAGAACATTTTATTTTATTTAATTTTCATACAACAAGCAATTGAATTGTGCTACTGACACTCGAGAGCCCTCAACCTTTTGAAAACAAAGCAGGAATTCAAGCATCATTTAGTTAATCTACAATTCAAAGGCAGTAAAGATCAGTTGAAGTTTACTTTACTGTTCTTCCAGCCCAGACTGCAGGGAGATAATGGAAGATGAAGCCTCTAAACTGTAATCAGTTTTGCCACTATTTACCATTTTATTCCTGACATCGTCTCGGGGAAGACATTAAGGCATATAAATAGGATAGGGAATAAATTTTAAGAAAGAAACTTTTCACTTCTCAGCTGCTGCTCACTATCCAGCTCTGTTAGAGGATATCTGGATGGCAGCACTTTATGAATTTATGACTACACCAAGCCGAGAGTGAGACAATTGGAGAAGCTTGCTCTGGAGAATTTGTTGCTATAATAAATAAGGATAAATCTGTTTTCTCGGTCCTGGCTGCTAGTAGGCAGGTATCCAAACCTGAGCTGACACTAATTGGCAGCCACCAAAATTGGTCGAGAGTTGGCTGGGCGTGGATTCCACCTGGTTTCTCTGTACCATGTTAATTGCAGTCATCATC
>VXBW01005708.1:826084-897822 GCA_013400375.1 Thinocorus orbignyianus | reverse complement strand
CCAAGTTGTATTCCTACTCTGAACTCAGCCACTGCCTGGTTTGATGTTTCAGCTCACAGAACACTTTATCAGCAAGCTCAGCAGCGCTGTGCAAAAATGACTCCCACTTGCGACCAAATCCATCAGCCACTGATATTAATCACAACAGGAACATCACTGAATATTAAAGGTTTGGAAGAAAAGAATACATTCTTGGTATTCCATGGGGAGGACGTGGTTCCCCAAGGGCCCGGGGAATAGATTTTTCCCCTTTTGCCAGATACTCAGGTGGCCAAGAGAAAAGATCAGGGCAAGTTTCTGAACTACAGGGGTAACCAGGTGTCTGCAACAGAAGGCTTCTGCTTTCTGTGGCCTTCTGAATAGGACATCACAGCTCTACAGAGGCAGAATTTGCATGTTTTTAAAACTACTGCTCTTTCTTTTCACTGCGTGTTGTTCCAAGACAACAACTTCATCCACACTGATGAACCAAAAAAGGTTACATTAATAAATTAGCATGCAGATCCCCACCCCAAAAAAAGAGCAAGAGACAGACTCTGACACGGGCTATTTTCTATTTTTAACAGGCTTTGGCAAAGCACGAGCATTCCATTTAGAGCGAGCCAGAAGTTGCAGCAAACAGGAATTGTTATTGTTTACCCGTTTTTACACTCAGCCTCATGCAGCTGATTTCCTAAACCGAGATTTGTTTCACCTTTTGTCTGAACACAGAAGAGGAAAGCAGTAGATAGGCTGCAATTAAGTGAGGAAATAAAGAAAAAAATTGAGTGCGATTTGAGCATTTAGAAGCTTTTCGTTGTTTTTTTCATTGGCCAGCGACTACAGCCAGAATGTTCTTTGAGAACATTATTTAGTTGTTTTTCACTAAAGAAAAGGAGCATTAATTTATCGAGAAAAATTCTAGGCTGTGGGTAAGCCTCGCTCGCTCATGCTGAACTGCAAAACAGCACTTGCTTTCTCTAGCACAGCATTTCTGGTCTTAAAAACCAGTCGGTCTTGCAACTGATAGTGAAACTGCTCTCTCCACCAGTGGGAGCAACCATGGAGGCAGTGAGATCTGTGCTCGATGCCTGGGGTGTAACTGGGGCTGGAAAAAGAGGTTCAGCTGCTCCGGTACAAAGAACGAGCTCCTGTGGCATGCTCTGTACTGCCCTTGGGTATGGCTTCCCCACTGCCCCACCACACACCAGATGGTCTGGGTCTCTGGGGACCTCTCCCAGGTCAGGGATAACTGGGAGGGGAAGGAGGGGATGGAGGAGGACAGGGGAGCTGCTCACCCTGGCACCCCTCCTCTCTCTGAGCCCACCAGCTCCACGCAGAAGGGTTGGAGCTGGTGTCACGGCCAGAAGACCTCACTTTGTGAAGGGTTGGAGCTGGTGCCATGGCAAGAAGACCTCACTTTGTGTTTCACAGCGGAGACCATGTTGAGCAGAAGGAGCAAGTCATTAATCACCCTGCACTATTTGCGTCTCTGGTGCAGGCAAGATTTTGATACGTTCTCACACAGGCAAAAAACACCCTGAGAATTCCTCTCGGGCTTCTGCTGCTTGAAAGCATTCGCTGCACTTGTTGTAAGCTTTGTTTGACAAAGATGGGGAGGAAAAGATTCAAACCAAAGTTCAGTAGCTCTCAGAATTGAGTTAGAACATCCTCTAATTGCGTTATTAGCTTTTCCTTAGTCAGGGGAGGTCCAAGGAGCAGATCGATCCCTGTAAAGCTGAGGGGCTGCTTGCAGACGCAGCTGAACTGCAGAGGATGACAAATGTATTGATGCCTAAATCGTCTGCAGTATTTTTTTTCAACAAACACATGCTTACGATTTTTCCAGGGGCCAGCAGGAAGACAAGCATTTGTCAGTGCTAAAAGTTCTGTTTATTATAAACTTGACTATAAAGTCCAAAACAAGCCAATTATATCTTCTGGGAAACTATTTTTCCTCCTGTGCCCAGGCTAATTACTGACACTTGTATGATAGAACCACTTTTTTTTTTTTTTTCTTTTTAACTTTCTTTTAAAGGAGGCAAGTAAGAAACAGCCTTTCCCCTTGACGACATGTCGCAAATATTTTTCTCTGGTTCTAAGTTAGTTTTGCCAAACTGATTTTAGAAGAGCTGCTATCACTTATTTCCACCCCATCATCAAACTGAGTTTCTGGTTCATTCACATTCAGACAACACTGTTTTTATCTCTAAGCAAAGAGAAGTACCAAATAAGAGAATTACAGGACCTCGTTACAATGGACACTTTCCAGTGTCATTCAAGAAAAGCGACACATTTCTAAACAATTCTTCATAAGTTGAGTCTTTGATGTCTTAAATATCTCTGTAGCTTTATAATAACATGTCTCCATGAGCAAATTTCTTAAGCATCTGCTGACATCCTATTCAAATTGTTTAAAGTTGAAATCTTGCTCACACAAGCAGTAATGAGCTCAAGCTGTAATTAACCAAAAAAACACGGGAGAAATGTTCCCAAGATTTTAAATCAGCAGGCAACTCACGGTTAAATTCTGTGTTAACTTATATCAAAATTTGCTTTTGAAAAGGGATATTAGTAACACTGACTAATTTCCAATTCACATGGTCACTTGTAGCTGACTTGTTGTGCCAAGACTGTGAGGACTAATGAATTCACAATTTGTGGCTCTGCCACTGATACGCTGACTAAGTTTCACCAAAAAATTTCAAATTTTTGGAATGTTATCCTGCCTTCTACAGAATAAAAAGTCCTGTATGAAGGAGTCCTCTAAGTTCTTGCTCTTTGAATGGCGTCTGGGAGGTAACTTTGCAAGTATTTATCAGTCTATATATCCTGGCTGCCCCTGAGACCTTCCCCGGTGTTCACTGACGTAAGAAAGAACCTTTCCTTTAACTTTTCTGAATTTTAAATGCTTTCTATGAGCCACAAAAACATGACAGAAAAACCTTTCTAAAGGTTTCAAGGGAAAACGAGCACTCAATACTTACCATTTTTAAGACATTTAGCTGGAATGCAGTCAACTTAGTAATGCTACTTTACATTTATTCTGACTTCTGAAACGATGTGATTATCTTGCCATTTGAAACCTCTTCTGATGACCTCCTGGATATGACTCTTGTTTGGCTAACTAATCTTGAATTAGAGGTCCCCAAGGAAGCAATTTTCCTCTGTCCCTTGATTCCAGACCTCTTGCTTGCCTCTCTGGCTGTAAATGGGAATACAATGCTTATATAATAGAGTAGATGTCTTGAATTGATCTCTGATAGAACAGGCATGTAATTGTACAGCACCATACCTTCTGAAAGACTTATTCCTGCAGGAATTGGGCTTTGAGTCATAGATTTTCCAAGAAAGGACAGAATATTATTTATTTTTTCCAGTGTTTAAGTTTCTTTGGTTACCTGCAATTTCTCACTGCCTCTGCCTTAACACTCTGTGTATTTTCCATTTTAGGCTCCTTCTTTCCTGCAATCAAACCCCCGGACACACTTTTTAAAATAACATTTTGGCTTGGATATTTAAACAGCTGCATCAACCCCATAATCTATCCGTGCTCAAGTCAAGAGTTTAAGAAAGCGTTCCAGAACGTCCTGAGAGCGCAGTGCCTCCCAAGGAAGGAGGCAAGAAAGAAGCCATCACCAAGTTTCAACCTCAACCATCCCATTAGCCAAAGGACGGAGGGCAGCAAAGGTGTGGTCCGTATCCCCGTCGGCTCGGGAGAAACCTTCTATAAGATTTCCAAGTCGGATGGGGTCTGCGAATGGAAGATATTCTCCGCCGTGCAAAGCATGCCTGCAAAAAATGCTGTTTCTAAAGACTGCACCGCTGCCAAAGTGAAAAGTAAAGGTTTCCTCCAGGAATGCTGCTGTGCGGGCACGTCACGGAACCTTGTCCATGAAAACTGTAAAGTGCCAACCATTAAAATACACACCATCTCCCTCAGTGAGAACGGGGAGGATGTCTAAGGGACACAGGCTGGCAAACGCATGGCTCCGCTCGTGGGACGTTGCTCTTCTTATTGGGAAGTAGAAGTAGATGCCACAACAGCTGAAAGGATCTAGGGGAAACAAATAACATACTGTAAAACAGGATGAAAGCCTTTGAGACGTAGTGTCTTTGAGTGCTGGTAGCCTCAATGAAAACCCTTAAAGACAGCGAATGGCTTCAGTGGATGGTGAGCACCCTACGGTCTTCCGAGAGACTGGTCTCTGCAAGTCGTTTGCCTGACATTTAAAGGCTTTGTTTTTCACTGTATTTCCCTTGTTTCAAAGTTCCTACTGCTCTGATTTCGGTGCATTTTAAGAGGAGAAAGAGCAAACCACAAAGATCCCATGCTGATTTCAGCGTGGATACTTTCAGACAGCACCACATTTACACCCGTTTTGTGATTCAGCTCCCCCCAGAAAGCTAAACCTCATTTCAACAGCCAGGAGAGCTGAGGTTGGGAGGCTCAGGTCTTGGGACAGTGTTTACAGATTTCTGCTTACTTTTCATTACAGGACTATGGACAAGAATGTTTTCCTATTACATTTTGCCTCTTTCGTTTGTATCCAGGTCTTGGCTTGGTGAGGTCCTGCACACCTTGAAGACAACAGGCAGCTCTTTTGATTTACTGCTTCTGGGCAGCCTCAGTGGTTCCTCATTCCTGAGCTGCACCAGGTGGTGATTTGGTCTTCTGCAATGCCCACAAGGCTGCTTGTCCTCAACCTGTCTGGGAAAGCAGTCACATCAGCTCGTAGGGCATGGCAAAAACACAATCTTGGCTCTTGCCCTGCTCAAAGTTTCCCCTTGTGCCATGGATTTCAGTAAACTCCATCACCAAGGGAAACTCAGTGCAAGTGGCTGCACTTTCACCGAGCTCCAGAGAACAAGCAGAACTTTTCTTTTTTGTACAACCAACCCCCCCAAATCTCCAAACAAATCCAAATGAAAATTTGCATGCATCCTAGGCTTCCTTGGAAGGTCTCTGTGCTTTGAGGCAGGTCTAGTAAAATTCAAGACTAGGTAAGTCATCATCAAATAAGGTCAAAGGCACCACTTTCACTCATCCATTTGTTTTCCTTGTTCTGAGTCCAGCAGGGACCTGTTTAAAGACTCAATAATTCCTTGCTCAGGTGCTTGCTAGCCAGGTCAGTGCCCCAGTCACTGGAAAAGCTGCAGACGTTTTGCTGTCTCTCTGCCATCCTGTGCCACATTCCTTTTCTGAGCCCTTCAATACCAAGTGCTTTAAGCTTTCTATGAGACCGTGGGTATCCAGGAGCCAGGAACTTTGCCCTGGTTCTGAGCAGTGGGAGTTCAGCACGTTAAACAGCTTAAGGACATACATCCCCATGAGAAAGGGCCATCCTTTGGGAATTTGGGAGGAAAGCATTTGGAGGCATGTTATATTTAATATAGCTAATCCAAATAAATAAATAAATTAGCTGTTCGGCATCTGGAAGAAACAGTGGGAGAAATTCTCTGTACAATATTAGAAATAAGCAGCTCTTGACATAACTCCTCCTGAGCCTGCCAAGTAAGAATGCAGCTTCTTGAAACAACACATAAGCCTTTACTAGTGTCTCAATGTCAGCTCGTGTGCTGAGTATGTACTGGCTTGAAAGGGAAAGGGCTTAAGATCAGGTTAGCTTTTCTAGGATATAGCCTTGAAAGGACACCTCGATATTATTGATGAGAAATCATTGTTTATTCATCTCTCATTCAGCACGAAACCCCCAGGATCAAGAGAATTTCAGTCTGCTCTGTCTTTTATTTATGCATGAATTAGATTTTTTTCCTCCTGCGAACATGGATTTGCAGCCAGAACATTACTGGACAATTTGCAAAAGTAAAATCTCATCCTTGGACTTCTTGCTTTGCAGACACCTGGAAGCAACCTCAGAGTGTAAATAGAGTTCACCTCTATACAAGTCCAGACTGCTCATCAAGCATTGCCACTCTAAATAAAGGGGAAAAAAGAGAGTAGATGGACCTAGCCCTGTGTTTTGTGCAGACAATTCACAGAGGCAGAACAAGACAGTTCAAGCACATCAAGCAGAGGACTTGCTTCTCCCGGGCTTCAGATAGATGAGTATGCAGTGGTTGGGAAAATGAAGCTAAGGGTTCTCAACTCAGCCTGCAGTGGTCCTGAAGACATTGAGAAGAAACTCAAATTTGGAAGCACAGTGTTTTTCAGACCATTAAGGTTTTGTTGTGTTTAGTGGGGGAGTGAGTGTCACTGGCTACCTCTTGTTCTTGGAAATTGAAATATCTAGCTTAGCTGATTAGCTGAAGCAAGTAGCTACTTGTTTCCCCACATGAGTGCTGCATAAGAAAGATACAGAATGTCCCAAACAGGTTAAAATTAGAGAAGAATTCAAATCAAATCCCTGGACCCAGGCCTCTTATTTATTTCCAAAAGCATACAGTCACAGACAGCGAATCTGTAGCATTATCCCATTTTTATTTTAAATAAGAAATCCACCCCACCCTTAAAGCTTTTCTTAGGGCTTTTCAATAAAGTTTAGAATTTGGAACTAGAAGTGTTGAAATACCATGAAAAAAATATTCTCATGGTACTTCAAGCCAAGACCAGAAGCAGAAAAGCTGGAAATCTCATAAGAAAGTCACGTGAGACTCGTAGCCAAGGTTTTCAGTCTCTCGGGGTTCAAATACGTGGGACGTTTATTTGAAGAAAACCTGAACTCTGAAACATTTTGGAAAACACCCATTAAATTGAGTAAGACAGCAAGATTTTAAATCAACCCTGCCCGTATACTTACTTTACAACTTGAACTAAGAAGTGTGTTTGTGCCACGTCCCCTTTGGAGCTGGGAGACTGACAAAGGGTCTCTCCAGTAATTTCAGATTTGTTGAGGTTTCATGATGTCAGGCAAAGGGTTGTGGTGGAACTACACATGGGCTGACACGAATGGATTAGTCATTTAATTCCAGAGCAACTCTGAAACAGGAATATAATCTGAATCTGTGAAATGAAGATAAAAAAAATTAGTGTGCTGGTGGCAATGTCAGGATAGACAGGCAGAGACAGTCACCTTCGTGTCACAGCACTCCTGCCTGTGAGAGAGAGAGAGAGGTTAGAATAACGAAGTCTTGGTTTCATCTTCATCCTTTTCCTCCTATCATCAATCAGATGTTAAAGGATCTCTCCGTCCAGTGGCTCTGAAAAGCACCCAGACCTCAGCATCAGGCGAGCCTGGTCCCAGCCACACCTCTGCCGCTGCCGCATTTGCCAGCAAAAACAATCACATAATTTGTTTGGCTCACTCGGAGAACTTCTCCATGAAAACTGCCCTGTTCCCTTGTTGCAAGCAGGGTCATACGTGCTTGTCATCTTGATAGACATTTGTACTGACAAGTCTCAAAACCATAGAAGGAGCTCTAGGAAAAAAAGAAAAAAAAGGCGGGGGGCGGGGGGAGGGAGGAGTGAAGCTTTAAGCAGCCCAGACTGTATTTTTCTGTTATTTAAAGTGAACTTGGCACTGGCAGAAGAGCTGCAGCTACAGAGGCTGAATGTATCTGTCTATCCAAAAAGCACTAGCAGCACAAGAGATTTCCCAGTGGCTTATCAGCTATCATCACATGTAAAATCTTCCTACCACGGGAACTCTGTGGTGCGAAATGCCATAGGAGCTCAGAACAGAGAGCAGAAGGCTGTCAGACGGGAAGTAAGAACACAGGGTGCCGTGATTTTCCCCTCACAACCACATCCATTGGCCCACACTGACCTGCCCATTGATGTGTCCTGAGTGAAACCCTTAAGGGATGTGTGTGACATCCCACCATCCCCTCTGGTTGGTATTTTCTGTTGAGTGTGACAGCCAAGATCTCCATCTGAGGTGGAGCAGATAGTCTCTGCTGCAAATTGCTGAGAGCTGCCAGCATCGTGTAGATGGCTTTTAATTTACACAGGTTGAGGCTAAGCAGATCACCAATCTCTCTTCCTCACGGGGCAGGGAAAGGTCAGTGTTCCAGTTTGCACAGTTAATGTTCATTCAGATTTACTGTCTTATTTTTTTAAGGATTCACATACTCTGTAAGATTATTCAAATTCCAAATCCTTAAGATCTGCCCTTATCCAAATAAATGTCTTCTCATTATTTTTAATTTTTTTTAACATTTCTGTGCCAAATCCAAGGATAAATGATGTCTTGTGTAAAAGAATATTCTCCTTTGCCAGGCTTTAATGACTTGAAAAATCCATGGCATTGGAAAGAGGAAAGATTAAGGCAGGAATGTTTCTTGCTTTTCTACTCATCAGAGTCAGCACATGGATTTTACAAAGCTGATTCAGTCATACTTGCAAAATTTCCCTACCTGACTTTTCCAGTTTTCTGACAGACAACAGTTACAGACTGGAGTATCATATATGGATTGAAGCTGATTTTAAAAAGATCTTATTGCTTTACTGAAGTGGAAAGTGCTTAGTTCCAGGTGTGCCTGTTGGCTGCACGTTCACTAATGCTCATGTTTGAATGGCTTTTATGAGGAACTCCGTTTGAAGGTAAAGCTGCTGAGGCACAGAGTGTTTGGCTCCAGGAGGATTTCAGCTGACCCATGTTGAATCCATGCTTGGTAATTAACTCCGTATCCTACTCAGAGACACCTTTATCCTCTTTCCCATCTTAATATTGTTTGAATAAGCAAGAAAATGCTGAAAACCACCTCAAAAGGACAGGCTGCTGGCACCAATTATTTCTGGATGCTTGCTTCTGACACCAGAGCCAAGGAGAAAAACCAGTGGGTCTTCACAACGTTGCCCTAAGCTCAAGGCATATTTAGGACCTGCACCACTCAGGGTCAGCATTGGCCAGAAGGAAAAAGCATCTAATAGCTCACGGGAGAGCTGCTGTAATGAGGCAGCTTCATCTATCCGCTCTCTACCTGCTTCTGCGTTCCTCATCCCTGCCCCCAGTCACCCTTCTGCCCAGAGCTTTTAAGCCTCACCAGCACACCAGCCTTTAAGTCCTTTCCCAAGAAGCCCAGGAGTTGACCAGCAATTTCTGTGAATGAAATTGTCCAATATTTATTCTGTTTCTTGCCTAATTATAACGAGACTCATGGGTAGAAGGTTAGGCTGTCTGGCCAGACTAATCCTGTCCTTTCCTATTAGCGCACATAAGTAAACTAAACCTTCTTCCCAGTTTGTAAAGGGCAGCTAATCCCTAAGTGTAATCAACTACTTTTTGAAGGTATCCCCCAGCAGATTGTTTAATACATGACGGCATGATGAAAATCCAAGGCGCTACAGAGATAGTTTGTGGGGCATTAAAATAAAGATCTCCCACCCAGCTCGATGAATGTAATCGAATCACTTATTTCCCAGAAGGAGATTAAGCATTTGTATTAGGGATTCGAGTAAGATGTCGTGCCTTCTACGCAGAGCATGCTGCATATTTCTCATACTGGCAGAGAAAGAGAAAAATAGCAAGCATGAGCTAAGGGGAAATGAATTGCTGAAGAGGAGGCCTATGTATTGCAAGCAACGACCATGTAAGAAATAAGGCATCTTTTAGTTCCACAATGCATTCAAAGGTCTAGTTAATGCAGATTACTCTTTGTTACGCTGCTCTTAAACCCGGGCTGAGAAATGCCCTCTCCTTTATCATCACGGTAACATTAAGATCTTTTTTCAGAGTCAGAAATGTCCAAGTGTTAATACTGAAGAGCAAAAACGATTTTCCAGTGCTCATTGTCTCCAACTGAATGACAAGACCTTCTCGCATTAATCTGAGCTTCTCCCGTGAGCTGCAAAAACTCGCTCCTTGTGAGCCATTGTCTGAAGGCAGAAAACACAAATCCAGCCAGCATTTCAGCTGGTTGCTGCTTCAAAAGCAATTCCACTGGGCTAATGATCACAGCATCGTTGTTTTGCGATACAAAACCTCGGCTGAATATCGCTGAGCACTCAGTTCTACTTCCTGACGATGTTACGACTGTGGGAACTGTATGATGTGAGCTGGCTTGAGCTTTTTTTTTGGCTTTTTTTTTCTTTTCTTTGCAAACTGTTTTATTTTTCTTCTGTCTACTGCAGCATTTCGCCTGCATGTCGTACAAGTTTGGCTGCCAGTGGTTTTTAAAGATGTGTCTTGGAAAAGGGCACTGCATTTTCTGAACATGGTATTCCAGTGTCATTGAATTTTCTCCGTTGCTGTTTTTAAAGGCACCGTTGTTTGTCATGCAACCTGTCTGAACAGTCATGCTGGTCATTTTCTTGAACAAAACTGAATGTATATGAAATATTGCTAGGTGAACAAATAAATTATTGGAGGGAATGTGCACTTTGTGACATGTGAGCTACAAGTCTGGTTGCTTGGTTGGTTTTTTTGTCCCCAAAACCATTTATACAAATGTGACTTCTCCCATTCAACAACCATTTCAGGCAGTGGATCAGGTAGGGATTTCTAACAATAGCCCTGATCTCAGTGGGTTTTAGTGAGAGTAAGGTATAAGGACAATAAATGAATCAAACTTTTATTTCTATTATAAAAAGTTACAGTTAAATTCTTAAAAAAATTTGAAAGGATACTGAAAAGTTCATTTTGGGTCTCAGATCCTTACCATGCATATTCAGTTTGCTTACAGTAAAATATCATGGCCCAGGTGAAATCCAGCCCATTTCGCTATATTCCTTATAAACAGACACTAAGAGAACAATTCCCTGTCATCCCAAGAATGTAAATCCTCTTTGGGAAAGAGTGCTGAATTAATATTTTCCATGATTTATAAAGTGAGAGGAGAGACACAGAGAAGGAAAGACAGGTTTCCAAACCTGCTGATACACTAGGAACCCGGAAAGCCCTGGCTGTAACTGTCACTGGTGAAACCCTTGAAAACTTCATCCTAGGTCTCAGGGAAACTGGAGAAAAACTGTAAATAAAAACCAGACAAACAAAACACATTGCCCTCTGCTTCATCTATAGGTCTGTTTGTCCTCTGCTTACAATGTGCTGGATTAATTTCTGTTGCAGTAGAGCCTGAGAGCTTCAGTTAAGGACCAAATCTTGGTTCTTAACTGATACAGACCTTGCTCTAAAGAATACCCTCCTAAACTTACAGATGGGCAGGAAAAATGTTGCAACCATAAGTAATAACTTAAAGCCTCAGAACGCCTCTTGTGATGACTACATTTAGTGCCAGATAAAAGAAGCAGAGTTATTTTTAATCAATGCTAGGAAAAGTGTACAGGAAATGTGCATTTTGGCTTGGCTTTGTAAAGTAAATCCTGTTAAGATTATGTAGGGCTACGTAATCCTACATCAGTCTGACTTAGTAAAGTCAGATCCTTCCCATTAGAGGACACATTCCCTTGCAGTGATCCTGCCAGGTGAGGCAAGGAAGGGGTTACATTTCCTGACATACTGGATGAGAATTTTATTTTCCTAACCAGGTAGTGATTTTCTGACCTGAGGCACCAGGAGGGCCTTGGTCTCATCTAAAATCACATAATCAAGAGGAAAATCAACATTTCTATTTTTCCTGCCTCTGTTCCACATTAATTTCAACAATAATGTCTGTGCTTGGCATTACAAAGAAGGTTTAAACAAATAACCTAAAACAATTTTCTGTTTTATATGTGATCCACCAACAAATCCCAGAGCTGTTCTGGATTTTCTTACCATGATGAGACACGGTTTTATAGATGCCAGAGTCGTTAAAATATCTTAAATACTATTCACGCAGCAGACTTCAGTCAAGTGTCTCCAAGGGCTTTTAGAAACATTTCTTAATTAAGCCTTTCCGATACAGAAACTGCATTATACATATCCCCTTAAAGGTTCCCAACCTGTTTAATAAACTTTAACTTAATGTAGCTTTAAATTAACTGGATGAAAAGGTAAAGCCATTCTTCCCTCTGGTGTGAAAGGAAGCATCTGGTTTAGTATCTGCATTAACATCACACCACAGCTTTGGTAAGGAAACAGCTACTTAATTCACCAGTGAGAACTTCCAGGGAAATGCAAGTGGCAGAATATCACTGCCTAAATGTGGCTTTGGCCAAAGCAACACAGTCAACACAACTGCATTTTTCTGCCTGAATGCAGTATTTAATAACCCCTGGACAGGTGATGCTAATGGGACTGCTTCATCTCCCAGAGAGATTCTGCTAATGCTCTCCAGAATCATTGGGTTGGGGGTTTTTTTTCATCAAGATTCAGGCCCTGCAATAAATTTTATGACAGTTTTAATCATGGTCCCCTGCAGGATAAAAATCTTAGTGCTGTGGGTTTTGTTTTGGTAATCTAGCTGCCGGCAAAGGTCAAAGCAGTCAGGAGCTTTATTGAGGTTCAAACAGTTTCACAACGATAAGTGACACTGTGCTGGCAATTACAGGAGAAGCGAGAGCCAGAAAACATCCAGTTTTTCTTTCAGCTTGTTATTGGCCTAATGCTACCATAATTCTTACAGCAAACTTCCGTTCATTAGCGTGGTAAGCAAGCCTGACAGGTATTTGCTTAAACCCACTAGATCACGTAATGCAATTACCAAGCCGCTGATCTTTATCAGAAGCTGCAGAATTGACTGAACAACTTTGGGAAAATGGCTTTATTGTCCCTGATATCAAACTTAATACCTTTCTCCAGACCTGGCCTGGGCACGCGGCTGACATTATCTTTTTTATGAAGCAAAGAGTTGCAGAGCAGGTATATGGGCAGGCTACCCGTGGTCTGTCACTGCTGGCTTAGTTTTCACGGGAATGAGTAGCTCCATAAGGGAACAGATTCCCAGATGCAATTAGAAGTTGTCCTGTTAATATAACAGTCTATCTCCCAAAGCAGAGAGAACCTGCACAGTATGTGTCGGAGAGATGGGTAAGAAATTCTGCATAATCATTTCTAAGAGTTTAACTGAAATCACAGCTTGGATTGGTGCCCGACAGAAGAGAGGTAACAAAGGGCAGCAAAGATGCTGGAGGGACTGGAGCATCTCGCTGAGGAGGAAAGGCTGAGAGAACTGGGACTCTTGAGCCTGGAGAAGAGAAGGCTGAGGGGAGACCTTCTTCATGCTCACAAGTACCTGAAGGGTGGGTTGAAGCAGGATGGAGCTGGACTCTTCTCAGTGGTTCCCAGGGACAGGATGAGGGGCAACGGGCACAAGGTGGAACACGGGAAGTTCCATCTCAACATGAGGAGGAACTTGTTTGGGGTGAGGGTGGCAGAGCCCCGGCAGAGGCTGCCGAAGGAGGTTTGGAGTCCCCTTCTCTGGAGACCTTCAAGCGCAGCCTGGTTGCAGTCCTGAGGGATGTGCTCTGGGCAACCCTGCTTTAGCAGTGGAGTTGGACTGGGTGATCTCTAGAGGTCCCTTCCAACTCAGGCAATTCCCTGATTCCATGAGCAGTTGAGGAGTGGGATTGGATTTCAGCTGAGGATCGTAGCCATGCACACTTCCACACCAGAGCACATCTTTTAGCTTTCACAGTTTGTTATAATTGAAGTGCTCTGTTTTGTTTTCAAGGAAAAAAACAGTGCATGATGGATAGGTGTTTATGTCAGGTGTTGACATAAAGCCGAAGAGCTGCTGCCCGTTCCTTTACTGGTCTTTTTTTCCTCTTTCCAGCTGCTGCGATGGAGGCAGCTGGCAGGAAATGAAGCCTTCATGACAAGTTGGCTTTCTGCTAACACTACCTACCTTCAGAGGTGACACTTCTTTATCTTCAAGCTGCTGCTGGAAATCACACTGAGCTACTTTGAGATGAAACATTCACTATTTATTAGTGAATCAAGGAACGGTATCGATGTTTATTGGCCCCGTGCCTCTTAAAGCAAATATCCCCTCCGTTGGCAGCTCCCATGATTTATCCTTGAGAGAGCCCATGCCGTCTGAACTCCAGCTCAGGAACTCCAAAATGCTACTTCAGTTTCAGGAATGTTCTGCGTTTCCCTGGAGAGTCATAAAAATCTCAAACTAATGGTGCTATATCCGGAGATGCAGTGGAGGAGGGGGCACGCGGGAGGAATATTACCAGGGAGTCTTCGGGTTTAAAAATATTTTTTTCCTTGGGCACTTGTAAGAGGGAGGACAAACCAGATCTGGTGGTTATCCAGTGTGTCAACAGAAGAAATGGGGTTGATGATTATTATTATTGTTATTTATTATTATCATTATCATTAATTATTCCTATTCCATTCGCCTTACATTTCTCCATGCTCTTAGAAAACTCACTCTCTTTTCCAGCTTCAATATTCCCCATCACAGCATGATCACAGGGAAAAAGATGTCTTAAATCTGGAGTTTTTTTAGAACTTTGTTCAGGCCCCTAGTGCATGGTGGCCTGTGCTGAGACAGTTGCATTTAATCTCATCCCCAAACCTGTGCTCCTCCTGGTCTGCCCATCTTTTCCTCTGCTCCGGACTCAATACTATTACTCACCTACTTCAAGAAAGGCATTTTGCTGCTACCAAATATCACAAGATGTGGAGGCAACAAACTGTTTGCTTTAACTTGCTGCTGCTGCCATTAAGGAAAAGAATATTTAGAACAGGCTCAGTGAAACCAGCAGCTTGTCTGGTCTCAGGATGTTAAAGCGGAATAGGTTTTGCAGGAAAATTTCAGATAACCAGCCCAGGAGGAATTTCCTTGCAAGGTTAACGGAGAACTTGTGTTAGACATTTCAAATGGGATAAATTCACACACACCCCCAAAAAAAGCCTATTTATTCCCATCTACTGTCTGAATAGCTATATGTGCATTTCTAAAGTGCATGACAAATCTCAAATGCCAAAAACGTGCCAATTCCAAGAAAAAGGAACATGTACTTATTTATAAGCATTGAGTCCAGACCCATAAATTGCCGCCTCCTTTTGCCAAAAGAATAGGTTCCATGTGGTCGTTAGCAAGCTATTTTAAGGCACTTTTATACCTTTCACTATGCTGTTATATCCAAAGAACATTTGATTGGGAATTCAGTTGTCTAATTCTGAATGCATGACACATACCCGAAAAGAGGCTGTTAAATTAAATTACAAGGCTTGGTTGGGTTGTTGTTTCATTTGTAACATGCCTAGAGTGTCTGCTGGCTTCACCAGGAAAAATCTGAATGTAAATCTCATCTCATGCTATATTTACATATGGATTTGGGTATATTGAAAGGCTCCAGAGGACTAATAAGAATTATATGCCCCTTCTTGGTGCTGCAAAGGGATCGTGCCCAAATACTCCAGAACTCAGCTTTCCCATCACCAGGGACATTTGTGTTGCTGGAAGCTATGTATAAAAATATAATTCAGTATCTATGGAAGCAGGTGGCAAACAGCAAATTGGCCAATAAGCACCTGCTGCATCCTCAGGAGCAGCTCTGGGCATGTTCTGTGCAGCCTTGCCATCTTGTGGTCTGCTCGGGCTACAGGCTTGACAGCAAAATTGGGGTTAAGAAGAGGAGCTGAAGACACAGCTGGGAAGAGAAGGCAATGCAACACTCACCCACGAAGATGGGGAAATAATAGAGGAGACGGGAAATTGCTCCCAATCTGTTTGCCTGCCCATTTTACACAAGTCTGTATGAATATATATATAAATATATATGAAAATACATATACGTATGTTTGCACTGGGATAACTGATATACTCTGGCAATTTGGAGCCATGAACTTTGCCACCAAGTTTTATTTCTAATCCCACTAGCAGCAATGGCAACACATAGGAAGGAAAATCTACCTTCTGTATAGCCACATATAGGCCAATCTGGGCATCTATAGGTTCCTCCTGCCTGGGTACGTGCAATAGGTGACTCTGCCAAGGTCCCCAGTGGGGAGATGCAAGAGCAAACCAGGCAGCCATCAGTAGAGAGGAGGGTCTGGAGAACTTCAGCCTCAGAAACACCAGCAGAAATTACTTGCAGATAATTAAGGCCAAGGAAATGTTGACTGATGTGGCAAAAATAACCCTTGATGTGAAACTTTTTGCTCACCGCAGTGAATTAGTAGCGCCGTCTTCTTACTTTTGTCTTACACAGCCATGCTTCCTCAGTTCCCTTATGGAGGAATTTTGCTTACTCCAACAGAGCAAACCCTGCTTCTAAGGAATTTTAGGGAAAAAGTAACTCGTCGGAGGGGTTCAGCTGCTGGGAAGAGGATAATGCTGGAGAGGTGAGCGCTGGTAAAGCGTCACAGCAGCCGGAGGAGCCACACTGCTTTGCAGTTGCTGATCTTCTGCCTTCTTCTTCCCTGAACACGTGGAGCTTTAAAAACATGTTAGCCTAATTGGTGTCATTAATCTAACTAGAATCATATCATCTTAATTTGTATTGAGGTTAATTTTTATTTAGGAAAAAAATGGCGAGACCTTTGTTTAACGTTGCTATGTGTGCCTTTTAAACCAGCTATTTTACTCTAAGTGATGAATTAGAGGTATAATTTCCTTTCACGTCTTGAAAATTAACATCTAATTATTCTTAACCTAAGGGATAGTAGAACTTCTTATGAAAGAGAATAACCCCCTAATCTAAATTTAGAAGAGAAACTTCTCAGTAAATGGCAAAGCTGGAATTATTCAAAGACAAAAGGATCAAGCCACAGACAAAAATTAACATTTTTTAAAAAACAAAGGAAAAGGAATCTACCTCTTTCAGATCTGTCCTGGTAAGGCTATCCAGCAGCTTCCAACACTGCAGCCTGAGATCAGCTCACTGTAAGCAGAATGATACAGCACTGGGATTTCCATTCTCTTTGGGACTACCGTCAGCTCTTTAAAGAAACTGAGACTATTTTTCTCTTTTTGCTTCATTTAGAAAAGGTGGTGTCTGGGAGAAAAATTACAAATTGTGAGCTTTTTTTTTCCCATTTTATTGGTGAGAGCAAACCACCATCAAGGCATTACTAAGCAACATGAGAAATTCTCCCTCTCTGAAAGACTTTTAATTAGTCTAAATGAGTGTCTAAAGAATTTGATAGTTCAGCCTAAAATGCTTGGGCTTGATCTTGGAACAAATCTGGGCAATAACCATGGAATCACAGTTTAAAAAACAACTTAATATTTAGGAATCTAAGCATCTTTGACAGCTACAAAACTGCAAATGTTTGTCTTCTTTCTAAGCACACAAAGGCACAAACCATTTTTCTGGCAGATATTTCATTATTTCAGACTTTCCCTTCTAATGAGAAGAAGCATTTCATTTTTCTCTTTATTCCTAAACTGCAGATTGTTACAGAGAGAACTGCAGGAACCAGAAATAGGACTGGACATTGCCTGACAACTCATTACTTGTACCTAATGAATTAAAACTCTCTGGAGAAGGCAGGCAGCACAAGAAGGGCACTTTCCTGGTAGGACCCCCTTACGCTTTCAGGCCAACACTTCTGTCCTCACTGTCTCTACTGAAGGTCCTCCAGTGAAACGTCCTTGGTCTATATCACGTTGGCTCATGAACTCTCATGTTCAAGCCAGAAAGGAAGCATTCACTGCCTTCACTCTGGGCTTTAGACTATTTTCTCTTCCCTTTGGATGTCAGGCTGAAATCATTCTTGCATCCTTCCAGCCTGAGTGCTTGTCACTGGGAATACTTTCATGCCACACAAAGCCAGCGGGTGAATAATTTCTGGCCCAGAGCAAACACAGATGCATGTCTATGGCATCTGCAGTTCGCCTTATTTCTAAATCGAACTCATAGGGCAGGCCTGAGGCCAAGAGGTTTTTCTCAAAATAGGAGTTTCCACTCTCCCCTGATATGGGGTAGCAAACTGCACTTCCAAACTGGGAGACGTGCTAATATTATCTGCTCAGATGTTCCTGAGTTTTCTCCTAAGCTCTTCGGGTGCTCAAATGAAGTGGGTTTAGTCCTGGAGTAAGTTTTGGCAGCCCTGAGGACTGGAATAATCTCAGCACAGAGGGCGGCTGGGGTACCCAGTGTCTTTCCAACCCTTTCCCTTTGGTAACCACCACAGGTGCGTTGGCCAAGGGAGGTCATTTGGGCTCTTAGGAGAACCTTGTTCAAGCAATGTTTCCGAGTCAGATCTTTGTGTTACAGTTTGGGCACATTTCTCGTTCCTGCTTTTCTGATAAGCTGGCAGCAATTTCCATCCCCGGACTCCTCCTCACCTCCACTACGGTGTGGAGATCACAGAATTAGGGAATTGTCAGTGTTGGAAGGGACCTCTAGAGATCACCCAGTCCAACTCCCCTGCTAAAGCAGGGTTGCCCAGAGCACATCCCTCAGGAACCACTGAGAAGAGTCCAGCTCCATCCTCCTTCAACCCACCCTTCAGATCCTTGGGAGCATGAAGAAGGTCTCCCCTCAGCCTTCTCTTCTCCAGGCTAAAGAATTCCAGTTCTCAGCCTTCCCTCATCAGGGAGATGCTCTTTGTCATCTTTCTTGTCCTACACTGGGCTCTCTCCAGTAGCTCCCTGTCTCTCTTGAACTGGGGAGCCCAGAACTGGAGGCAGGATTCCAGTTGTGGCCTCCCCAGTGCAGAGCAGAGGGGGAGAATGACCTCTCTCCACCTCCTGGCCACACTCCTCCTGACCAGCCCAGGATTTTACTGGCCTCTTGGCCACCAGGGCACATTGCTGGCTCATGGAGAATTTACTCTCCAGCAGGACCCCCCAGATCCTTCTCCTCAGAAGTGCTTTCCAGCAGGTGACGGGTTTGCCCGTGGAAATGAGCTCTTTGTGATCCCCAGGGGCTTTCTGAACAGTTTTTGCACCCTGCCATAGCATCCTCAAGAACCAGGGTGTGAGGAAAAATGTTTTAGAGCCAGCCTAATCTTCCCACGTTCACTTCAAGTCCAATTTTTCTGTGAGCAGTAATGCTGAAGGAGGCAGTTTGTCTTTTCAGCACAGCCACGCTGAGGGAAGGGATAATTACAGGAGTTTATCTTTTCACTCCACACCATATTATTCAAAAGGGCACGATATTTGCCTAGAAACAGTGCAGTAGGTGGGAGGGAAAACTTCCAGCAAACACTGTGCACTTCAATAGCATCTTTCATCAGAGAACGTGAAAGGCCTTTATAAACAATATTGGGGAGATATATATTTTTTTCCCAAGCATTTTGCACTGGCCAAAGCTCTTCTGCTGACGGCAATATACAATCCTTGCTGTCCTTCCCTGGGGCAGCCCGAGGAGCCAGGCAGCTTCTGAAATGCTAAGTCTTATTAAAGGTTTTTAATGTCCGTTTCTTCAACTGTAAAATTAGAAAATGTGGCTTTGCCCTGAACCGTACAATGGGTCAGGAAGGGATTTAGTGTGTTGTACCCTGGGGCCCTTTATATTCAAGCTTCTAAAAGTTACAGGTTCAGCTGTACTCGGACAGAAGAAAGAAAATTTAATCCAGTTCTTACCACATCCTTCCCCAGCTGTGAATTTTTGGCTGGGGTTACGTGCATCGCTCCCATCTCCACATCTTCGTGAGGGGTTACAGGAACCCTGCAGAGAAGGTCAGGGCTGGGGGCTGGGGATTTTCCTCTGGGAGGCAAAGCAGGATTTCAGACCTCAGGCTTCACCAGTTCCCGGGGCAGTCAGTGAGCTGGTTCCATGCCTGTAGCCAAGCACAAGCCAACATTGCTAAATTATGGCCCAAAACTGTCCTACAGGCACTTACCTTTGGTTGTGAGCGTTCATGAGCACTGCCAGCCCCGTTACACCAGGCAGACACAGCTTCTCAGAGAGGATTCAAAGCAAAACTTGCAGGGGTTTGGATTATGTCCCCTCTGGTGCTATGGCTTGTTCATAACATGGGTATTTAAAAAATAAACTTATTATAAATAAAAAGGACCATTTAACATCCAAGTGACAAGTTACAGTGAAACTCAAAGTGTATAAATGCCAGGGTTTTTTTTCAGTTTATAAAACCTTGTTTCTAAGTTTATAGAAAACATCTTGCTGGCTTTGTAGGGCTTTTTTTTTTTTAATATTAAAAGAACTCTAGGACCTGATCCAAAGACCACTGAAGTGGATGCGAATACTCCCATTGATTTAAGTGAGTTTGGATCAGCCTGTTTTTATTATGGGATGGCTGTGAGGGAGCGGTTTCTCCAGCCCAGGATGGGGGACTCTTGCCCTCTGCTGGCTGGTGCTCAGGCTGGAAATAAACTCGGGAAAAAAACTGCTTTAGCATTGAATCAGAAAAAAACCCGCAGCCAGCCTCACTGTGCCAGGAAGGGTGAAGTCTGCAGTAGCAGAATGAACACCTGTTAACCCCAGAGTAGCCCCACAAGAGCAAAAAAGGGGAACAACAATTATTTTACTATTTTTTCCCTACTGAGATTTCCAGATTTTGATCTGTCGAGCTGCACAAAGAGGGGAATTTTTGTGAGCCGTGCTAACGAGTTCTCCATTGTTCATCAGATCAGGAGCCGCTGCCCAATAAAACTCAACACCATCCCTACGCAGGCGTTTCAGAAAGGCTGGTTGCCAGCAAACCACGGAGATGGTTGCCCAGGAGAGCTGGGTTCCTTCCCCTGTAGCCCTGGGGTTGGGGCAGGGATGCTCTCATGGTTTGCCAGACCTTCTTAGGGTTAAAGGGAATTGCTTTACTCAGTAATTATTATTTTTTTAGCATTGGTGAAAGGCAGAGCAGTTCGGTCGCGAAGGACGCGATCTTTGCTATTGAAATCAACACTGTGAGAGGAGAGAGGAACATGGATCTGAGAATCTGATTTATTGCTCAGGCATAAGAATAAACCTAAGCATATTTACTCTAATTATATAGTTTATCTGCGAGAGCTTTCATCAGGAGAACGCTTACAAAGGTGGTCAGGACTATATTTCTGTTTTACAGAAGGCAAACTGAAGCACGAAGCCAGCCCCAGAACCAGAAACAGACCAAAGCACGACACCGATTTCAAGCATCTTCAGTGCAGGCCTCCCCAGCTGAGTTAGATGAGCAGAGACTCTTGCCACTCAGTGCAGGGAAAGCCACCCTCTAGGGCATGTTGCTGCTCCTCCTGGGAGGAGGCTGCAAGGGACATGTACCCCCCACCTGGGTGAGTCATTTCTGTCCACTAAAGCAGCTGATGTTCTGGGTGCTAATGTGGAGACGAGTGAAATCTGGAGGAGGGAAAGTGATGATTTTAGCAGGGAAAAGATCCATAATTACTCATAAGGATGTGTCTCTCTCTCTCTCTGTCTGCACTGTCTAACTGAAAAAACAAACTGCTCAGAATTATTTTGAGCTGACTTATTCTAGCTGAAGTTCCCAGCACAATTGTTTAGCCAGAGCTGGAGGGAGAGAGGGAGGGGGGAGATGTTATAAACCAGAATCTGATCTCAATTACCAGCCCATTAAGCTCAGCCTAACTCTTTCCCTGCCAAGGATGAGTTTTACCTTAAAGCCTCAGATCCAAACCCAGCGTGGACATGCAGGAATGTTGTGAAAACAGTAAGAGTCAGAACAGTAAAACCAGGGTCAAAATCTGATAAAAACTCCAGAGCGGCTCTGCTAAAATAAAACAGAAAGATTTATACAGATTAAATGGATCTGAATATATGTCTTCTGGGCCAAAGTTTGTTACAATACGAAATCTTTCACATCTAAACAGTTGGTCTGATCCATAGATCACACAGTGTATGCTGGTGCAATCTAGTGATGGCAAACAAATGCCTTAATGCCATCCCAAGGACTGGAGAATCTGATCCCCGTCACCGTTCCCAGCACTACATTCACCTCTCAAAAAGGGAAGATAAGCCTGCTTGGGGGTTGCCAGCCAGGGTGCTTCCTCAAACATTGATTATGGCACTTTGGGGAACAGTGAAGTGATACGTGACGTCTGTCTAGAGACAAACCTGTACTCTCTCTGAAGATGCCCGACGGAGGTGGGTGAGGCTTCTCCTGCAAGGTCAGCCCCTGCAACGCTACCGAGCCACCAGTGTCAGAGCATCACCCTGCCAAGGGGTGGGTCAGAATAAAGTTTACGCTTATAATTCGATTTAAAGGACAATTTCCTGCACAGATGCTTTTTATATTCCCAGCACACAGCCTCGGTGGGGTGTTTCCTAGAAGACACTGATGCTCTGTCATCTCTACCCATCACCTTCACTGAATGGTAACGGGCTCCCAGTCCAACAGGAGCCACAGTTGCCCTGTAGCGGCTAAAGCACAGCATATCCCACTATCTGCAGATTAATAGGGTTGGACCTTTAATTCGTGAGCTGATCCAGGTGTCCCTGAGCTCAAACCCTGCTCCAGACCTTTGCCCAAGCAATAAGATGAGAAGGAAGCCCTGGAGGGACAACACTCCCAACCCCAGGAGCCTGTGTTCTGCCAGAGGATGGCAAAGCCAGCTCAACGCTGACAGCATCCGCTGCTTTCAAACATGGGGAAGAGACGTGTGCTGAGAGTAGGCAGATAATTCAATATTTACACAGGATTTCAACAGTAAAAGAATGTTGTTATGCCTTAAAAGCTTTCAGAGGATGGGATCCAAGATGGCACAGCAGGGCCATGGAACAGCTCCAAGTTGTATTTCTTTGTGGTGAATTTGTCAAAAGGAGGTGTTGACTCTGTAAATCGCTCAGCAAGCAGATGTTGCCCCATTCACAAGGCCAAAGGTCCCAGTAGCCCTCCAACCTCAGGCTTCTGAGGGTGCCTTTGACCTTGTGGCTCAGGAAGGCTCCAGGAGACAGGGTGAAGGAGCCCTGGTCAGGGTGAGGAGTCAGCCCAAAATGATGTAGGACCCGCTTGCCCTGTGCTCTGCAGCCCAGTGCTGGGCTGGGATCAGCAGATTGACTCAGCTCCTGGTTCTGCCACAGGATTCCTGCATAACTTGGGATGAGCCTCTTCATCCTGCTGGACCTCTGTTCTCCAGCTTTAAAATGAAGAGTGTCATGGGCAATAGCACATCTCCTTCATCCATCTTTCATGTTACTGCTCTGCACCATCATGTTTGCCTCAGACAAAGCCGAGCCCCAGTCTTGGCTGGATGTGCCTCTACTACCACTGTGTCACAGTCACAATAGCATGAATTTATAAGAACCGAGTTGTGGTTCTTTTCCCACACATAACGCAGGAGCCCCTTTCTTCAGTCCAATTTTTGAAGCCAGAGGCAGTTTCACAAAATCTGCGTTAGAAGATGGTGTGTGACAGACCTTTGAAATCTGCCATTAAGCTGCTATTGTTCTTGCAAATGTGTTTACAGACTTAAAGAGATACAAAAACTACTGAAGGGGTTTTAATCAGCAGCCAAAACCATGGGAAGCAATGCAGCAGCCAGGAAACTCCCCTCTCTTTCCCTGCCTCTGCAAGGGAGATGGTTGGTGGTGGCCGAAGCAAAGCATCTTGCCTTTGTGTTTGCCATCACCACGGGTACTCCAAGTGCAAGTCCCTCCTGGCAGGGATTCTTTCTTAATCTAGACTCCACACTGGGCAAACGGGACAGTGGCTCTCATCCTAAATTGCTGCCATCAGAGTAACTAAGCCCCAGCAGCCTCCCTCTTTCTCTGTGAGACACGGAACAGGTACCTCACAGCCTCCCTCTTCTCCATCAGCTTGGCTCATCAGCTGTGTTTGTCCCCTGGCTTCTCTTTCCCTGTCCCTCTCCACTTGAATTTTAATCAGAAGCGGCAGCTGAACAGAAGGTGCCATTTCCATAGCTACGGAAGAGGCATCGACAGCAAGAGGTGATGGAGAGGCTTTTACCCAGATGCAGTCATCATTAACATTCACCATAATAACCTCGCCTGCAAGCACAGCCCTACTATGGCAATAAGACGCTCAGGCTGTAAATCCTTGCCCAGGCTCGTCTTTCATCACAGAGAACAATACCTTCTGGGGTCACATTTCTAATCTGCCAATTAATCATTTTTATACGTGGTGATGTTTACAGAGAAGCAGAGACCCCTCTGACCCACCAGTGGTTACCTTGTCTTCGGCACGGGTGGACAATAACTGCCCTTTCTAAGGCTTGATGCGCTCACACACGCACGCAGACGTCCTCAGCATCTACCATCTGGGTCTTGCTCCTCCCCTTGGACTGGTTTGAGCCTCCTGAAACAACGCTGCTTAACAAAGACAGCCTCTCTCTATTTCTGGCTGTCCCACCGGGTTATTTGGGGATGCTGGGGAGGTCCTTCCCCTCCATTGTCACCGTTCAGCTTGTGTTTCGCTTGTCTTAAACCTTCCGTTTGTCCTTCTCGAAAGCCTAAACCAGAGATACTCCCTCCCTCTCTCCAGGGTTTTCACAAAGCCAACACATTGTTCAGGGGGAGAAAAAAAACCCGCCTTGGCATGCCATGGGTTTTCTCCACGGATTGTGACAAACGTGATGGTTTGTGTTTCATTTCAGGTACAAAACCTAGTCACGGGCAAACCAGGAGACTGTGTGACATCTTTGGGGGACATACGACAAGGGGACCAGCGCTGGCCTTAGGCTGAGAGTCTCTCTGCAGCCCTGGTTTGTGCCTGTCAGAGTGGAAATCTCCCCTGCAGAGCTCCAGCTTTGCCCATTTAGAGATTTCTACCCAACCTTCCCACACGGCAGCGCAGGGTGAGGAACCGGATGAAGAAAATTGAATTTGAACGTGAGGGAGGGAATGCGGGCAGGAGAAAATAACCCTTTGAGTAATTTATGAGGCACGTTTATAGCTGTTATTTATAGATCTCTATGGGGGATTCACATTGTTCTCTGCCATCTGACATTATTTGGCAGTTTAGTGGTGCCTGCAAAAAAAAATACCCCAACCCCCCCAAAAAACGCCTCCTCCAAAACCACGTTTTTGATTAATAATCTTGAAAGCGCTCAGAGTGTCAGCAAGTCCTCAGAAAGACTGTCCCTGCTCTCCTCTAATAACTTATGGCTTAAAGGTACAAGGGCTTGATTAAAACTCTCATCACAATAAATCAATGGTAGCTCAGGGAAAAGAGGTCCTTTCCCTCTCCCTTTTCAGATCAAGTTTCCTCGCTTGTGCTTTTCTGGCATTTGATTTTGCATGCATGCAAAAATACTAAATCAATGCCATCAGTAAAGCCCTCACTTAGGGGGCTTAGTCCTGTCCACAGCAAGCTGCAAGTGTGCTTTCTCATGCACGTGCCTTCAACGTTATATTTGGAGAGATTAAGGAATTCAGGTGCAGTAAAAATAGTCTAATGCAAGCAAACAAATTCCACCTTAGCATACTGGAAGGAGAAAGAATGTGATCTGCACGAACACAGCCTTGGGGATACCCACCCACTGAGGCAAAGCAAGTTGCACCATTGCTGGGGGTCTTTGGGGCAGCGGATGCTTTGAATAACCTTGTCTGTTGGGAGCTGTTAATCCCAGCACTTACCTTGGCTGAGGCAGGAAACACATCTGGAGGTGAGGAGAAGAAACCTTCCAAGCCCCAGTTACGTCTCGACGTGGGCACAATATGTGGATCTAATTATAGAAATGAGGTTCGCGGGAAGCTGGAAAATTAACACTCATTCCTCCAAGCCTCCGTGCTAGCAGAGCCAGGAAGGGCTCATTTCCATGCCTACCCCAAAATCTTAGGAGAGGGAGAGGTTTTTTTTCACTGTGTTTCTTAAAATATAAGATCTCAGGAGACCTCAAACCAACCGCTAAGCCCCTTTAGACTCTGTTGGGTCTTCCCTGCACCCAGCAATGCGGCTGCTGCAAGTTTGTTAGAGGAAAGGACAAACTAAAGCAAAAACATGAGATGGTAGTTCCTTACAGAATTGGCCCAGAGCCTGGGAAATCTTGGTCCCATCACCAGAGGAGCTTCGGAAAGCGTAGGAGAGCAAAAGGGAGCAAACCACAGGGTCTTCTGTAGAGCTTTGACCAACCCACAGAGAATTTGGGTCTCAGCCTCAAAATGTCCAGCTGGGCTGAGTCCTCTGGGACTTCACGTTTCTCTCCAACCATGAGGTAACACAAAACGGCCCAGAAAGGAAAAGCCGCAGAGAACCTCCCCATGTGCCTGCTCTTTAAAGCATCGCAACAAGCAAGCCATTCCCGGGAACTGCCAAGCATTTGGAGCCAGAAGCCCGAGTGCAGCTGATGAGCTGTGACATTTGAATGTCACCTGGTCCCAGTCCAGCCCCCAGTTGCTCTTCGACTTGGCAGCTGGCTTCCTCTCCCTGGCCCAGAAACACAACGTGCCACCAAGGTGACATCCATCTCCAGACCTCTCCACCTCTCCCACACCACCTGCCCGCCAGGGGAAAAAGCTCCCCCAGAGGTGTGTAAAGAAAACAGGATATTTCCCTGCTTAGTTGGTGTCATTGAGGGAGAGAGACACAGCAGTTCTCCCTATGCTGTGACTGTCTTGCAACAGTCTTGTAAGAATCTGCAGAAAAAGAATCTGGAGTCACCTATGGGGTGACCCTGATGGGGTTCTTAGAAGATCACTGGTGAAACTATAGCTTTGCTGCAGAATTTTGGATGCCAATTAAAAACTGCAGTGGAAAACAGATACTTTCCTATCACACTTCCAGCCAATTTTGATCTGAAAAATAAAACAAAATCCGGAGATTATTTCAGTTGTGCATGAACCTCCATCTAGGAAAAACTAAAATCTGACTGGTTTTGGTGTTGGAAAGTGTAGCAGATACACAGCTGCCAAGGCCTGTGTACTTTGGATTTAAGTGGGTCCATACCTGTTTGTGGAGGAAGTGATGGGAACAGGAGGGAGAAACAGCCTCAAGAAACGAATATAAAAGGAGTTTAAACACGTGTATCTGGTGCCCTCCTGTGGAAATGAGCCGCTTCGGAGGAAAGGAGCAAACCTCCGGGTGGTTTTAATGAGCAGGAAAGTTTCTGGGTTATGGATTGCATTTTTGGCTTAGAACAAGGTAGAATGATAGAAACTGGAGCTCAGTTAACAATTTCATAGAATGGTTCGAGTTGGAAGAGACCTCAAAGATCATCAAGTTCCAACCCCCCTGCCCTGGGCAGGGACACCTCCCACCACACCAGGTTGCTCCAAGCCCCATCCAGCCTGGCCTCGAACCCTTCCAGGGATGGGGCAGCCACAGCTTCTCTGGGCAACCTGGGCAATGATTAACTAATTCTTTTCCAAAAAAACTACTGCGTGATTTTCTGGGCTAACTTCCCTGGGCAACCTGTTCCAGTGCCTCACCACCCTCACAGCAAAGAACTTCTTCCTAAGATCTCATCTAAACCTCCCCTCTTCCAATTTAAAACCATTCCCCCTCGTCCTGTCACTAGACTTCCTGACCAAGAGTCCCTCTCCAGCTCTCCTGTAGGCTCCCTTCAGATCCTGGAAGGCTGCTACCAGGTCTCCCCGAAGCCATAAATAAGAAGCAGGGGCAAGAAAAAAGAAAAAAAAAGAAAATTAACCATGAAGATGATTAATCTACGGAATTTGAAGCCATTTGAGGCTTCTCAAGTCAGCACTGAAAGGCTCACTCTAAAACATCTGCCAAGCTTTATTGGCTAATGGCTGGAGAAAATGCCTGTGGAAAGAACACCACGCCGGAGGCATAGTGGTAAATCCACAGCGAGAGCACCAGGGCTGTGAGTCAATCACAGTGGGACACTTCTCTGGTCTGTGTTATATGGGAGGAAAAAAAAAAATAAAAAACCTAAATAAAAAAAAAGATAATCTTCTTTAATTGGAGAGCAGGCAGTTGGCAAAGTCTGCAGTTTTGCAAGAAGAAAGAGCAACAGGAGGAGGGGTAGCGAAGAAATGATTCTCCTGCAGATATTAACCAGCAGCGAGCTCTTGGAAAGAGATGGTGCCACAGCTTAAGGCTGAGCAGAATTAGTTTTTATTATTTCCAGGAAAGAAAAGGATTTGGTTTTTACTGAGTGTTTGGGTTTTTAAGGGAAAGCTTTTCCTGCTACTGGTAAAAACAACCCAGAGAAGAGGCTGCAGATTTTCCAGGTTAGAGAGAATCATGAGGGGGTGAGTTGTACTTCTATTTTTTACTATTTTCTTAATGAGAAATGAGTGTAACAACCAATACGATAAACTAAAAAATATTGCACTCTTATTCCCCCTCCACCAGTGGCTTCCTACACACAAATGCAAAGCCAAAAAATCGTTAATCACAGAAGAGGAGCAGGAAAAGAAACAGAACCCGTTCAGAGGAGGAAAAACCCTGTCATTTCTTCAAAACTACTTTACCTCTCGTTTTGGACATTGTGCTTCTGTGGAGAAAAGCCAAAGCCTGGGGCTTTTTTCTTCAAAAATAATGTTTTGGGTGTTTTTTTTCCTGCAACTACATTGATAGATAAAGCTTATGGCTTTCTCTGTATTTTATTACAGGAGGGCGTCTTGTTATGGTTAAGCTATAACCGAATACACTCAGATGATTCATATCTTTTTAACATCGAAATACTATCCAATATATTAATATAAAAGGGAGGATATATGTGTATGTCATCTCTCTGTCACAGGAATCATAAGTCCTGTGCGTGTTCTATATTTATTACGTCCTATATCACTCTTTAAGGTGATCCATGTGCCTGGAGGGAGTTTGTCACCGTGATTTTTTTCCATGTCCTGCTGCCACCTCATGGCAGCCAGCTCAACCTTCCCCTTTCGTGCTAAGAAAAAAAAGGGAGAAACCCACTTCTGAAGCTTCCAGAAGCTTTGGAGAACAAGCTTTAATTTTAAGAGTCAGAGAAAACTTGGGAATTTTAAGTTAATTAAACTTAGCATTAATTAATCTGATCTTTTTTTTTTCCCAGCAAAAGCTATCTAGAGTCATGCAGAGAACTTACTTAGGGGTGTGACACCACATTCCCAGCCCAGGGGAAGGTGCCCCTCATGGTGACCACACCAAGGGTGACCCAACAGCGGGGTTTTTTTGAAGTGCAAAGCAACCGGGTCCATATTGCAAAGGAGCCTTGGGGGCCTGTGCACTCAGACACCCCCAAAATACTCCGGGGGAAGGCATTAAGCTGCAGAAACAATGGTTTTAGCCTGCAGGAAATGCAAAATAGTGCAAATTAGCTTTGCTGCAAAACTGGTTGGGTTGGAGAGAGGTACGTATATATATGTTTCTATATATGTGTACAATATACACATAGCTGTAGATGTTATAAGTCCTAGGTCACAGAAGCCTTGGCTTTTCGAATCCTGGGCTGGGTCTCATCCCAGGCTGAAGCAGGACAGCTGAGAGCTAAGGACCAGTGACAGTCACTGCTGCCAACACCCTGCTACCAAGGAATAAATCAGGCCATGCTGTCCTCAGCTGTGACAGCCCACCTCTCCTTGGGAGCTGACAGCTACTCTTCCAGGTCACCAAGTCTAATTCATCCTCTCCTTTCTTTCTCCTCCTTTTAACCACTAATTCTGTATCTTAAGATCAAATTAGATCTATATTGGGTAGTATACACATGGCTGCAGACCAGTCAATGGCAGGCTGCAGAGAACCAAATCAGCATCCACCTTAACGAGACACAAACTGGACCTCCTTGCTGCCAGCAAGAGGAATTACCTGGATTAATGGATTGACAAAATATGACTCTTCTTATATTCTTCTGTAGCAGTAAACCAGCCCTGCACCACTGACCTGACCACCTTCCGGAGATTTCTCCCTGGCTTGGCTCCTCACACACGTTATGTTTAGATCTGGCTGTGGATAACTTCTTCCTGACCTCAAAAACTTCCATACGCTACAGTTGGTACCTTTTGGCCTGTTCCAACACAGACCGGGTCCACTGAGTCCCTGGAATTGATTTCCTGGGGAAGAGGTCTCTTTCTTTCCAGTTTAGGTGCTGGAGGAAGAGATAATGGTAGAATAACAATAAAATGGAGGCTTTGCAGATGCCTTAACTGAACACCAGTGCTTTAGGCTGGATGTATCTTCCACTGGGATATTATTGTTGGGGTAAGCTAATAAATCTTATACACAGCTACCCACCAACCCTGTTCTACAGGATTTGATTGCATATACATCAATATCAAATTTAAGCTGGCAGTAGCCAAATAACTGGATGTCGTTGGTGATAGGGCCAGGATCCCCACACTAACCAGAAGCCTTCACCATTGCCCCTTCTCCACCAGTAAAAAGGAAACCCTCTTAAAACTTCCCACTGTGTAGGGGTGCCGGGTTTAAAGCCACGTGGAGAAAGCTAATCACATTTCACAGAGGGCTTCGACATTTGGTTTTGTTCAGATGAGGAACATCATAGCAAAGCCAGCTGCCAACTCCAGCTGTGCTCGGATCTGGGGGCAGACCACCGAGAGGGTTGATCCGCTGGATGTAGGGATGTGACAACCAGGGCTCTGAGCGGCTGACAGCAACGCTGGCTCCTTCCAAGCCTTTCCCACCATCCAGTGTGATCCTGCTCACAGCAACTCTGCCACAGTTAAAACCCCAACCCCAACCACCACCACCACCACCACCACCACCAAAATCCCACTGGCACGTCTCCAGCCAGCTCTAACACTCCCCCGGTCAGTTATCCCCTGTATGGCTTCTATTTACAGCTGTACTTTCTCCCCCCTCCTCCATCGCTGTTAGGAGGATCCAAGCAGAAACACATTGGAGAGCTGGGGGCTACGTCAAGGGTTTTCATTTCTTTTGCTCACATTTCAGCAGTGATCTCTGCACTGCAGAGCCAGGTTTCAGGGAAACACGTCTGCTTTGCCAAATACTGCTTTTCTCTCAAGGAAATTATGCCGTGGACCATCAATTCCTCTTTATCATCACCATTTTCTGAGGAACCACAGGACTTTATCTTCAGCTCTGCTACTGTACATCACACTCCTACACATCAGCCTACGTTAGCACCGATTTCAGAGCCCAGGCAGTTTTTATCTGTTGAAGGTACACAGAACACGTATCACCGTGAGACACAGATGCACCTAGTGAAACAACAACATTTTGTCTTTATTAGGAGTTCCCATGGTAATATAACACAGAGTTCTTAAGGAATAAAACACAAGACTTGGGGTCGGGGTGGGGGGTTGGTTTTTTTTGCCATTGAGACAATGGTCAAATATCAGTACTTCTTTTTGTCTACACACATGGTCAGCTTTAGCACTTACAGCTCCTCCACTCATGGTTCACAATCACAAATCCAAGGGTTAAATCCAGCTAGTATTAAATCCTACTTTTTTTATTTTTAGAGCTTCAAGTCACTGCGGTTAATTAATTAATTAAGTCATCGTCTTTTTTTTTTTTTTCTTTAAGCATTTACATATGACATTCATTAAACAGACACAAAGCGGACGAGCTCTCACAGGAAAAAACATGCTTACATAGCCTGCAAAAATCTTTTTTTGTGACTTTTTTTTTTTCCTTTTGAAGAACAAATTAAAAGTAAAAAGTCATCATGAGTCAGTGAAGGAAAAAAAAAAGGAAGACTTAAGTGAATACTGAAGAGCCGCAAGTGTTTCGCAGAATTGAAACGGATCTGCAATTCTTTTCTTTTTTTTTTTCTCCCCAACTCGTTCGAATCGATTTTAACATACAGGTGAAAAGAAAAAAAATCATGAAAATAGCTGCAATATATATTAAGTTCACGGATTACTTAACAAACAAAGTGCAAAACTCTTTTATGCAAAACTAAAAGACCCAAGAGTTAAACCTAACTGCAGAATGCACAGATGAATATGGCAATGTTTTTCTTAACTTTTGTGTTCAAAGGGGCCTAAAGGAATCAGGTGCTGAAGCTGGGAGGGTTTGGGTACCTACAGAGCTTCCTTTGCAAATCCCAGCATTGATGCTTAACAACAACAACAAAAATTTGGTACTTGCTTCCTGAAAGCCTTCATATGTCGGGTTTTTTCCTTAAAAGAACCTGTAAACACCATTTAAGAAAATACAAAGATGAAAAAAAGCAAGGTTGATGTTGGTGGCAAAGTACAAACAGAAGAGGAAGCAGAAGATGCAGCCAAGTGCCAGGGCACACAGAGAGCGGAGGGAATGAGTGTTAATTGCAGGCAGAAAAGCTCCCTGTGCTCAGATGGACCCAGTCCCTGGGACCGCCGAGCCCTCCAGCTACGGTTCAGCAGGAATCTAACGGTGCAGATTAATTCTCCATGTCCTGAAAATAATCAGCCTCCAATACCAGGGCTAAAAGACCTTCACCCGAGGCTCCTAAACTCACTGAAGGACCACTGAGGGGCTCTGGCTTCTCAAATCTGAGGCAGCAGGCATCTGAGGAAGGGTGGGGAACCACCAGGCTTTCTCACGAATATCTGCACAAAGGCAGATTCCTGCTGCAATTCGCACCCTGTAGGAGAGATTCTCAGCTGCTGGTGACCCATCGGGCTGCTCTGAGGCTCCCAGTTACAACAGCTGGGCATCTGGACTCGAACTGGAATTGCCACAGATGCTCAGGCACACACTCAACTGACCGGCCTTTTGATGAGAGCTAAAGATAAACTCTCATAAAGTTTTAAATAACAGCTCATCGATACCCAGGAAGGGGGAAGGTGGCTGCTACAGAAATCCTTCGAGCAACCACGTTGCTCTTTGCCCGTGGCTTATCGATTTCCACCTCCAGGAACAGAAGACCAAACTAACCGCTAACAGCGTCTCAGGAGACTGTCGAAGCTCCTCAGGCCCTTTGTTTGCACCAGCTCAAGACCTAGCATGCTGAAATAAAGATTATAGCTTATGAACCTGCTCTGCGACCTCCTACTGCAGCTAAGTGGCAAGCGTTGGCTGGAATGATGCTACCTAGGAATTCCTGAAGTACCAGGGTGGCAGTGGCAGTGACACCGGCGGGAGTCTGTAACTTGGATGAGGTTCGGAAAGGACCGGGAAGAACAGGGAGAACCCCAGTTCTCAGATAAGGCTTCGTAAACACAATGATACAAACATATTAAAAACACACACACAAACATTAAAAAAAAAAAGAAAAAACAACCGAGTTTCCTCAAGGACCTAATTTGCAGCAAAATCCAGAAGAAAAAAACAAAAATACAAAAAACCAAACCGACAGAACCGAAGTCCCCAACGGCTCTAGCTCACCCGATGGCTGGGTGCGATGAGCTCTGTGAATTCCTAGTGCTGGGTCCCATTCCTCGCTCTCGGAGCAGACAGCTACTCTGTGACCCCAAAGGCGACGGGGGGCAATGGTTACAGACAGGCTGGGATTCGTGTCCCTCCGTGCTTGCCTAGCTATTCTGCTGGAACACAGAACCCTACAGAATATCCAGTTTAAAACCCTTGAACTACTCTTCTGCTTGACATTTAAAAAAAAAAAAAAAAAAGCTATTTTTAACATTTATTATTTATTTATTCCTTTTTTTTTGTGTGTGTCTTAAAGGCAGCTCCCGGGAAATTCACTTTATCCTTCCTTTATTAAAAGAAAGATGCTGAATGGGACAGAGGCCACATATCTCAAACATCCTCTTTACATTTACTTTTGCATGTCAGAGGTGTCAAAACAGGGTTTATTTTCCTTAAATGTGTAGGAGCTGAGGTGGGGGGGGGTGTGGGGGAAGTGAGAGGGGTTGGTGAAGATGAGGAGGGAATCTGAGGGGACTGAAAGAGGCGCCTTACTTCAGCCCCCCCTCACTGGTTGCCCGCAGTAACTGTCACAGGCTCTAAAAAGAATCGAAAAGGGTCTCCAGGTGCCCCCGTCCCCTGGTCCGCTCGGCGGGCACGCGAGGGGTCGGTCCTTAGCCCAAGCTGGTGATGTTGGCACGTCCGCCGGGTGGTGCCACGATGCGCTGGGTCGTGCGGCGGGGGATGTTGTCGTCGATCTGTGCCCCTGAGAGAGAGAGAAGAAACGTCAGGTCCCCCATGAGGTCTCCCCCCAGGACCAAAAGGGAATGAGCGGCAGGATGAGAGTTGGGAGAGCACAGCTGTGCTCAAACCCATGGCGTCCTCTTAGGCCAGGCTCCAATGATGAGCACCAAAACACATCATCTTTGGAGGAAAAACTCCTTATTGGCCTCCAGTGACTTAATTCTGCTGCATCACAGAATGGCCATGGCTGGAAGGGACCTTTGGAGATCATCTGGTCCTTAGTATCTCGGCACTGAACGCCTGAACCACTCAGCCCTGCGCAGCTAAGAGCTGGCCAAATGGTTTTCCTTCAGAGAGACTTTTTATAGTTTGCCCTCAGTGGGAAATATTTCACCCTGAGAAATCAAATCTGTCATGGGCCAGATCCACAGCTGGTCTCAGCTGGCAAAGCTCCCCTCAAGTTGGTGCCATCTGCCCCCTCCAGACACCCGGTCTGAGGACTGAGCCCGGAACGCAACAGGGTGCTCAGCGTTCATGCCATGGCATGGAAATCAAGCAGGACTTTAGGATAGCTCCTACAGTGGCTGTTCCTCCTTCCTAAAGGGATAACCTCCAAGCTAAAAACACATCCCAGTCTCTCTCGCTGCCTTCCAATTTCAGCAGAATTAATTCAGAGAACGGGGAGTATAAACAAGCTGTGATCCCAAAGCAATTTAGCTCCGTAAAAGTATGTACCAGACAAGCTGAATCCAGACTGGTGCAGGTTCCTCACAGGTGGGGCCTGCTGTTTGGCAGGAGACGTCTTAGCCGAAGACGCCGGTGTGACGGTCTTCGGCGTCACCGACACTTCGCAGACGGGTCCGTCATAGAGGCCTCGAGGCACACCCCGCAGCTCAGCCAGCTGCGAAACACAGGCAGAGGCAGCCTTCAGGGTCAAAACAGCCTTCAAAACACCCAACTGAACAGCTGGCCAGATGTCGAGAAGCCACAGATGTGCACTTCAAGACATGTCTTTCCAGCTAGGCCGCCCTTCAATGATCTCGACCCACCCGATGTTGTATTAAAGGCTCCCAGCAACCCTCAAATGAACCTTATTACTCAGGCCCAAAAAGCCAAACGATGCTGAGGCAGAGGCAGGTCTTCAAAGGAGGAGCCAGGCTGGATTCGCATCGCCAGCCTGCAAGCTTTAGATTGGGTTAAATGCAATTATTCCAGTTGAGATGCTGCCCAATTGGATTTATAGGTCAACCACGTATTTCTGTGGGAGACCAGAACGCAAGAGAAACCGCGGATCTGCTCTCTGCGGTGCTAAATTATAGGAGGTTGTAATTTTGATAACTTTAGATTTCTTCAAAAGAAGAATTAAGGAAAGACCATTTGCAAGGAAAGTGAAAATCACCCAAGGTCAGCAGAACTAACACAGCTCCAGTTTTGTCCAGAAGAGGGCAACACTCGGAACACCAAAATACTTTTCTCCTCAAGAAATCTGACTTCATCTAGAAATAAACTTCCTAAATTCTCAGCTACTAAGTTGCAGCCGAGCTCAGTGCCATCCTCTCTGTCAGATTTTACCAACTAAAGGCATATCAAAAGGCAGATTCTGTTCTGAATGGGCGTATTTTACAAAAAACACTTTTCCAACAATTTTAGCCTCTTAAAAATAGAAAACTCTCACTTTTTAACAGCCAGTAGGCTGTGCCTGTGACTCACCAGTCACCAGACAAGAGCATCTGATCATAACTGGCAGAAGGGAAAGCAGCATAACGTATCCATAACAATAAATTAGAATCCTAACTGGTTGCTGAAAGGTTTGACATATAAATGCTCTCAAGAACTTCTCTGGGTACTTCTGAGATGGGAGAAGCCGGACAGGGTGTTTGCAGACTGACTTCTGCCCAAACAGGATGACGGTTCCTGCCACGTCTCTGTCTAGGTGTCCCCAGACAGAGCAGAATTAAAGAGCGGAAAAAATAAAATTTACAGAAAATCCAAGCTGGAGCCAAAGCATATTCCTGTAATGACTCAAGTGAATAGCAAAAATGAAAGAGGAATGAGATAAATGTGGCTCCAACCCAAGGAACATTTTCTGTTGCAGCAGTGTGTGTCTGTGAGCCAGGGGACGGCATCTGTTTTCCACCCACTTTAACTCGGGGGTTCCGGTGAGGGAACAAACGCGCCTCCAACCACGGACACTCACCCTGCTCCTTGCTTTGATGCGCTTGTAAACGAAGTCAGGGAAGGGTTTCCTGGGGATATACCGTCCAGATCCCTCGGTGACGTGGAGATTCCCATCCTCCAGCACGATCTTCCCCTGGCTGATAACCACCAGGGGAGAGCCACGGCACTCCATGCCCTCAAAGATATTGTACTCCAGAGACTAGAAAACAAACAAAAAGACAAGGTGAGGCAAACGTGTTCAGACTGCTGTGCTTTAATTAGCAATCACCAGCCCAGCTAATCGCCAACATTTTCAGGACAGGCAGAAACAAACTCAACAGCGTTTGCCTGAGTGTGGTTTAATAGAAAGGCTGGTCTTTATTAGCAATCTAAATTTATCAAGCATTTACTGATGTAAAATTCCCACTGCAATAAGATTCATAAAGAGGAAATACAGTTTCAAATGAGAAAATCTCAGAGCCTACCTGTTCAAATGCATTTAAGCACCTATCTCTTCTGAACTGCAGGGGATTCAGAAGGTAGATAAAGTTTTCTCTGAGTTTCATATTAAAAAATAATGATAACTTTGAAAAGCTGTATTTCAAACCAGTGTTCTGATTAATGGGTCAGGGACCAGGACAATCTTGTTTTACTCTAATGGGATTCCTCATCCTCAATTAACAGGATTGGAAACATTACACCCCAGAAAAAAAGACAAGTTTAGAAGGAACCGCTGGTAAATGTCCCACCCATGGAGCATCCTGGACCAAGATGCACTCCAACCACGTTATTTGGGGACTCTTACTCCAGCGACCATCTCTGAGACAAATCCAGGTCTTTTTTACTGAGTTAATAATGGAGTTTGCTCTTGCAGTGTGTTATAAGTACGGGTAGGCTTGACTGCAGATTTACAATTAGCCAGAACGGCGGTTAAACCGACGCTGAACCTGGTCCAGGCTGAAAAAAAAGTTGTGGTGGCAAAGGAGGAGGCTTGGTTAGAAGCTTATGAATTAGGCTGGTTCCAAGAACAACACTATTTCCCTCCCTAGCTCCTAATGTTTCCTTCCCAGACAGTGGCAAAAGTAGTGTGAATTCTTGGAAAATATCCGTCTGTTGCTTTAGCGTTTAAAAAAGCAACAATCATCTGATGCCACATAATCACTATGTCTCCTCGTGTCGCAGCAACTGCTCTGCCTGACTTTCAAAGGGGCTTTTGTTTTATATTTGACCAAATTAGGATGTCTTGCCTGTAAAGGCATGGCTGGTACCGATTTGCCCTCTAGCACGAGGCACACGCGTAGTGTGAGACACACAAAAACCCCAGCAGGTGTAACACCAGGTACAACAGTAGGTTTGAAGAGAGAGGGGAAGAGCTTAAGAGCAGGACTTTCAAGAAAAAAAAAAAGCTGCTGTTTCTTAGGTAGCCCTTCAAGCTTTAAACAAGCCACTTGAGAACCAGAGTTTTGTGTTAGGTAATTTAAAAGAGTCCAGTTCATTTTCTAAAGACCACAGCCATTAAATGGCAACGACTTTCCAATATTCCATCCAGCGAGTTGCTTCCAGCTCTCTAAGCCACTCGTAAGCACAAATCCAGGTTCAGACCACTACATTTGGCACCTAATGGCTGTATGTCTCTGGGTTCCCTCCTCTAAGTCATTCCTCTCCAAACCAGAGGTGTGATGAGTCTGGAAGCACCTCTAAGGTGACAGAAGTGACCAGAGTTCTGAGCCTGGATACCTCCCTTAGAAATCTAAACGCAGGCAGGATGAATCCAAGCCATCTGTGACCAATTCTGACACAGAGTTAAGTCACAGGGAAGTGAACCAAACCTTTTTTTTTAAAAAAAAAAAGAAAAAAAAAAGTTTCTTTGTGAATATGCCCAGGGATCCAATCGTGGAAGAAAATCTTGCTCCTTCAGCTCCAGAGTGAATGAAAGCATTCACAGCAAAAAAGAACAAGGAGGTTTTTTCCAGGGAAACATTCCATAGGTTCATCGCCAGCAGTGAAACTAGTCATCAACAAATGCAAACAGTGGTTCCTTTCTCTGAGGCGGTGCTCAAATGTCACAGGGAGACTCCAACCAGCCCTTTGCACTGGGGCCATCCTGGAGTTTCCCACAGGGTGGGACACCCTCTCCACTGCAGGAACCAGGTATAAGATATGCGCCACAAGCAAAGAGTGCCTCTAACAGTGCCACCACAAAGCCACAGAAGAAAAAAGGGGGAGGTCTGGTTAGCCTGGGCGCTGCCTCATGCCTCCCTGTGCCAGCTAACACTGGCACCATCACCAGTAAAATCACCAGTAAAATCACATCTGACTCCACACACAGGCATCAAACCAGAATATGGTGTAAATTCAGACTCATTGATCTGGATGAGATCTTCAGAGAAGGTGCCCATGAGGGCTGGAGCACCCCTCCTGTGAAGACAGGCTGAGAGAGTTGGGGAAAAGAGAAGGCTCCGGGGAGACCTTCCAGCACCTTCCAGTCCCTAAAGGGGCTCCAGGAAAGCTGGGGAGGGAGTCATGATGAGGGAGGGGAGCCATAGGACGAGGGGGAAGGGTTTGACACTGAAAGAGGGGAGATTCAGATGAGATTCTTTGCTGTGAGGGTGGTGAGACCCTGTCCCAGGTTGCCCAGAGAAGCTGTGGCTGCCCCATCCCTGGAGGGGTTCAAGGCCAGACTGGATGGGGCTTGGAGCAACCTGGTGTGGTGGGAGGTGTCCCTGCTCAGGGCAGGGAGTGGCACTGGGTGGGCTTTAAAGTGCTTTCCCACCAAACCACTCTATGATTTTATGAGCTGACAAGCTTTACTGACCCCAACTAGAAAAGGGGCACTTCATGTTCCTGCTGCCAGTGAGCCAGAAGATCATAAATGACACACTGTGAGAAAAGGCCTTTTGATATTTTAGCAAATTTAAAGGGCTTTCTGTGTGGTCAGATCCAAGCATCCAACACTCAGAAAGAGCAAACAAGCTCTGAGGGGAATCTCTGGGTACTCATGTGATTTCAGATTTGGACGCAATCGTCTCCCCTCATAGAACTGAGCTATTTAAGACCAGAGAGGGCTTGGGGCATTGAGAAAACAAAGCCCTGGGTTGTGATGAGCTCTAGTTCTCAGCAGCGCAGTCTGGATCTGAAGGAACAGAGGAGGAAATGAGCAGCAGAGGTCCCATGGTAGAAAATATCCTTACTATGTTGTGAGTCTTGGCAGAGATTGTCTTGACGCTGTCAGGATCCCAGATCACCAGATCAGCATCCGAGCCCACGGCGATACGGCCCTTCCGCGGGTACAGGTTGAAGATTTTAGCTGCATTTGTGCTGGTCACAGCAACAAACTGGTTCTCATCCATCTTGCCAGTCACCTAGGGACAGACAAAAGGAGTCACTGCATCAGCCAGGTGAGGACCACTCCAAAAAGCAAACAGCAGATTCCTCATGATCTCCACAGGGGCAAAAACCTCAAGTGGAAGGACCATAACAAGCATGTGGAAGGAGATAACAACACACTGCTGCAGCTCTTTCAGCTCAGAAAAAGTTGTAGCCTAAACCTATGACGTGTGACATACCACAGCCTTATCCCAGATGATGGACATCCTCTCTTCAGTTCCATTGGTTCCTTCGGGGATCAGGGTGAAGTTGTCCTTTCCAACAGCTTTCTGAGCAGTGTTGAAGGTGCAGTGGGCACTGCCAGTAACCTGCAGGTCTCCACTGGAAAAGACAACAATAGGTATTTAAGATATAAAACAGGCTTTTGCTTGCTGGCAACAACACCTACTATTTTTATCACCTTCATGATGAAGCACAGACTGTCTGAACACAAAGAGCTCTACTCACCAGGACAGTAGCGAGTTGAGAAAATCAGGAGTGGTTGGGTCAGGACTCAATGGTGGGGAAGTAACAAAAGCTGCTGCCTTAGCCCAATTCTTGCTCCAATAATGAGATCCATCGGTACCCAAGCTGGCTGTGATAGGCTCTCCATACACCACAGTGCCTGCAGGACAAGAACACAGGCAAATCCACTGTGAGCATCAAGGAACATGGATCTCCAGCCTGGTTTCCAGGCATAAAGCATCCTTCTGAAATAGGACAAGTTGGGTAAGTTATGCCAGCATCACACGTCGCAGGGATACTTGGTACTTGAAGCATGGGACCACAGAGACCCAACCTTGGATAGAATTCACTGACCTGCACAACCAGGTGATCAGACCTCATTAAATTCCTTCTCAATGCTCCTCTGGAAACTATATGATTTTACTAAGGGCATGTTTCACCAGCCAGCTCTCAATTTTATACTCCTGTCTTGAGATCTAAAGAAACACTGAGCATTCTCCAAAAATCAGTCGCTCAGATCCAAACGTCTATATGTCTGAGTTAATAATCAAGAGACTGTTACTGCACAGAGCAGCAAAACATGCACAATGCCCTCGCACAATTACTGCAGTCAGTCCTGATTAATTGTGCTTGAAAGCATTACTGGAAAGATTGATGGTATTATATCCTGGGCCAAGAACCTTATGAAAGAGGCTGAGAAGAACTGTAAGAGAGTGAGGAGTTCCAGTCTGATCCAGAAGGGATGTGGAAGAAAAAGAATGAAAAAAAAAAGTATAAGCAACTGCAATATTTTTATATTTTTTATATTTTTAATATTTTTATAAATGTGTAAGACCTAACAAAGCTGGGTTTATAGGAGCAGGGTCTGTGCACAGATGGGATCAGAGAAAACTCCTATCAGGAAAGGTTCCTGCCCATGGAGAAAGCCCATCACAGAGGATATAATAGTGTTTCTGCTTTACAAATGCAGCTCAGGGAAACTGAGCAACTCCCCAAAGGGTACACAGTAAATCTGGACAGAACTAGGAAATTAAACTGGATCTTCAGACTCTCTGTCCAGTGCACTAACCACCAGTGCATCCTTCCTCTTCATTAACATTTTTGGAACCACATGAAGGAACAGCAGACCCGTAAGGCTGCGACGCTTTGCAAGTTGGAATGCAGCAGTGACATCTGCACACCAAGCAGATGCAAGATGCTGCAACTTCAAAAGCAGTGCAGGCTGGTAGCCCCACAGATCTGCTCACCAAATGCAACCTTCCCCAAAATCTCTGTGTCCATCTGGCTTCCAAGCCCAGACACTTGGTGTGTTTGCGTCTGCCTGCAAAGGAGCCGGGTAGTGAAAAAACTAACCCCGAATGTTTCAGTTGGAAACCGCTGGGCAAAGGCAGAAGTGGTTGGCAGGGTCTGACACACCTCACCATGTAGATTAAAAAACAAAACAGGAACTTTCTTTAACCATATTGCCTGTGTATGGGCTCTCAAGCTCGCTGGGGCAGAAGGATGCGTTAACCGGCTTCAAGTTGCTTCCAGGACCACACCGAAACAGGAGGTGTAGGACCAGAGGGGATCCACCAGCGGAGGAAGAGGCCGTCTGACATCACTTGCCACAAATAGGGTTACAAAATCAGAACAAGGCAAAACACACGCTGGCTGTTAAAATGGGAGGCCTGTTGTGGGCCAACACATCGGGGGGATTGTTCTGCGGGGAATGATGTTTTGAGCTCCCAGATCTGCCAACGATCGAGTCTGCAGGGAATCTCCTCCACACAAATGCCACTGGGAACATCTGGCTTTAAATAACATTCGTTCTTTTCCATTCAGCAAATCAATTCTGTTTTGTTTTCGCCTTGGATTATCTTCAGTTGTGCTTCCCTCTGTTGCTTGGGAGGGCAAGGCTAGTGTGTGTGGCCCTCCCGGGTTACCCAGATGGGTAACTGCGCAGCGTTTAAACTGAATTATTTCAATAAAGGAACAGAGAATGGCGTGCCATTTATACCCCAAATTCTCCTTATAAGGAGAAAAAGCAATCTGAATGAAAAATGTGTATGCGAGTTCAGGCGGGAGGCTAAGTACAGTGACTTCTACAGATCATTCATCTGGGACAATCCCAGCACCTTCCAGAGGCAGGGTAACATCCACCCAAGACAGGCTGCCTACTGCAGCTTCTGAAATGTAAGTGTATGCTCCCTCACCTCTCCACGTGCCAGCTAGAGGTCACAGGGGACAGCGATGGTAGCAAGAAAGTGCCATCCAGCCTGGCCTTGAACCCCTCCAGGGATGGGGCAGCCACAGCTTCTCAGAGCAACCTGGGCCAGTGCCTCACCATCCTCACAGCAAAGAATTTCTTCCTAATATCTCATCGAAATCTTCCCTCTTCCAATTTAAAACCATTACCCTTTGTCCTATTGCTTCACTCCCCAACCAAGAGTCCCTCTCCAGCTCTCCTGGAGCTCCCTTCAGATCCTGGAAGGCTGCTCCAAGGTCTCCCCAGAGCCTTCTCTTCTCCAGGCTGAACAGCCCCAGCTTTCTCAACCTGTCTTCACAGCAGAGCTGCTCCAGCCCTCGGATCATCTTCATGGCCCTCTGCTGGACATCTCCATTTTGTTGATGCTCCACCTCTGCGATGCATTATGTTTCCAGTACATTCCCTAGAAAAAGGAAGGGATGCTTCCCTGGCTTGTAGGATTGAGCTGCACATCAACATCAAGTTGTTTTCTGGGGTAATGGAACACGCAGCCACTTTTGCACGTCAACACATCTTCTCATTTCAGCACAATCTCCACTAATGGAGCTAGGATAGGGAGGTTCATCCCAAAGAGCTTCAGTGGCTTCCACAGCACCAGCAGAAAGAGATGCCTTGGAAATCGGCCCTCCTCACCAACTCTGAACTCACTTAACAGGAATCATGGGACCAAAATACTTCTGAGCCAATACACAAACACAAATCTGCTTGCTGTGGTAGGAAATTAGCTCTTCTCGCACCAAACACCCAGATGGAAAGTGATGTCATTTGTATATTCATTCAAGCTTATTTAGACTGCATAAAATTAAATCCAACCCTTCTGAGAAGGGGGAAAATCATCCCTCCTGCTTAGTCACCCACCCAGAGCCACTTTAAATAGACACGAAGGGTTTAGTCACAGAATAAAGCAGGGAGACAGGCGCTCATTGTGCTTTGCAACCCTTGCTTTTGGGGGGCAGGACAGAAGGGCCAGGACTCAGGAAAAGCTACTGCATCCCTCGGAGCAGCTTGGCTCCCTCACAGACCTCCGTTAGAGAGAGGAGACACAAGGCAGCAGCGTCCGCCGAGTCTTGGTTCCTGCAGCATCCTCAGGCAGAGTTATCAGAATGCAATTCCCAGCCTAACAATCCCAGTTCCTGCTCGGATGCCAGGCTGTGGGTTACAACACACAAGGAGGATGTATTTCACAAGCAAGGAGTAGAATATGGAATGAAGAGAACGGAATCGGGAACCTCTTTGGCTACTCCAACTAAATCCAACAGGATTCATGAGCCAGAGACCTCCATCAGGACTCTTGGCATCACTTCTGACCACAGGAAGCAGCTCAGCAGAAAGCACCAGGGAAAGACCATGGAAGTTGGAGGGAGGACACAGCATGCAATCTCCAGGGGGATTCATTAAATGGAGACAGCATGGAATTACTCTGCAATAACGTCAAGGTGCATGGCCCAGTGTGGGAGGATAAGTGTGAAGAGAGAGGCTCTAGGCTGAAGGGAAGAAACGGCTCCTGGCACTGATATGACCACTGAATCCTCGTCTGTGGAAGATGAGACAGAAGCAGTTCTTTGGGACCTTTTAGAAAAGAGTCTGGACAATAACACTGGAAAAAGTAACCTCTCCTGTAGGGATGAAACTTTTGTTGGCAAGGAGTTGAACTGCATGAGCTAATAGGGCGCTTCCATCCAAGGGAAATAACTTACCCTTTTTCCTGGCTTGAGCAATGACATCAGCGGCGCTTTTGCTCATCACCTTGGTGATGTAGAGGGGGCAGTTGGTTTGGTTGGCGATGGTTATTGCCCGGTTCACGGCCTCCGCCTCCACCTGAGAACCAAAGCCAGCAGCACGTTAGCAGCATCCCCCCACACCAGCGTATCCCCCTTTGCCTTCAGACACACACAGCCTCTGCTTTCACGGGAAAACAGAGTATCCAAGGCCGAGATGAGAGACTCTACCTGATTCTGAGCAGAAAAATATACAGCCTAACGACAGTAATTAAAGTGACATCAAGCTGCAGTCCCCTCTTGTTATCATCTCTGCTTGGAAGTCTTTCTGCAAGCAGACCAAGTCCTAAAACAACACTCCAGGTGCTCAAGGTCAAAAATTATTAAGTCCCTCCTTTAATCTGGACAAAAATAAGCAACTAAGTGTTGACTCAGCAAAACTATTCATGTTCCAGCCCACGCGGAAGAGAGATGCTGTAGCCACATACTCTGGTAAGCCACGTTTGCAAACAAGCCTCTTAAATTGCACCCTCCACTACAATATCTGGCTTGGGATCTGACAGAGTGTGAACCACCCCATAAATCAAGGACTTTTTTCCTGCATGTGTAGAGAGATAACCTCAGCAAGGCTCAGGGTCACTCTGTAACTACAGCCTTAGAATGAGCGTAATCACTCTGCAGACTTTTACAGATCACACATCCTCATCAAGGCAGTCCAGATGACAGATTTAACGACAGGGTAATGCTCATTCTGCCGACAACCACGGAGAACAGAGCCTGCAATATCCCATTTTTTGAGTGAACAACAGAGGAGACTGAAACTCGGAGCAATCAGCCACCTAATTCCAAATGCAAGAGGCATCACTAACATCTCCCATGGGACTGGTAAATAGAACAGAATCATAGAATCACCTAGGTTGGAAAGAACCTTTAAGATCATAGAGTCATAGAACGGTTTGGGTTGGAAGGGACCCTAAAGCCCATCAAGTTCCAAGCCCCTTGCCCTGGGCAGGGACACCTCCCACCACACCAGGTTCCTCCAAGCTCCGTCCAACCTGACCTTGAACCCCTCCAGGGATGGGGCAGCCACAGTTTCTCTGGGCAAAAGATCATCAAGTCCAACCACTAGTTGGACTCATGGTCTAACCAATGATCCAACCACTCTTAAAGTCTGCTCTACAGTGATTTATCCCAGGCCAAGCACTGTGAACTGTCATCAGTCCCAGAATCAGAACACACTGACTGCTGGCTCCCAGCACCCAGCCTGATCCACTGAACGAAGCACCTGAAATTAGGGACCCATCAGCTCAGGGAACGGTGTATTCACCACACTGATGTCCGAGTGCCCAGCTCCGCTCACGCTGACAAAGCCATCACCTCTCACACTGTCCTGCTTGCAGCTGGACTTCAAGAATAACAACATGGATTTCTTTAAAAAAAAATAAAAAAATAAATCCAGCCCCTCAGCATCAGCAGGTTGGTCTCTAGAGCCAAAAAGGTTAAAGCCCCAGCCTGTCACCCAGCCAGGGCTCGTGACCAACCCTCCCTGGGCAGGGGAATGGACAGAAGGGGACATTTTCTGGCCCAGCTGTCCCACGCCAATGGAAAAGGCTGCAAGGAAGGGTGTTTATTCCAGGACATTTGGCTGGAGGACACCACAGCCAAAAGCGCTTGCGGGGAAGACAGAGGGTGAAAGTAAGAGCCAAGAAAAGCATCCTCGTCCCTCCTGAGACAAGGAGAGAACTCAGAGGTGCCAGAGATTCCACAAAATGGCATCAGTTTGCAAACTGCCTGAGTACGAGACTGTCCCTGCCATGCTGCAAGTCACCTTCCCACGCCGTGCCTCGGTTTCCCCACTTGAAAAGCAGGGATAAAACAACATGCACCTCCAGACTTACTGACCCAAAAAAAAAAAGCATTTGAGCAACTGCTAAACAGGAGAGTATTTTCTGCACAGAAGAGAACGAGGCTGCTGAATTCATGCCTTGAGCCCGGATGCTATGGTGACAGGCACATAACAATAACCCAACGACTAGTGCAAAGGGGAATGTTTGCAATCACCAGTATGCATTAGAAGCCCTAGCACAGCAATTCTCTTGGAAAAAGGGAAGAAAAAAACCAAAAAAAACCCAACAAAAAAAGAAGACGGACACTGGAGCACTTGGACTGTTTGTGCTTTCAGCATTTTTGTGGCTAAAATAAAAAAATATAAACGATGCATTGCCCTGAAAAGTCATCGCAGAACGATCTGAGCTATGAGGGGGAGAGTTTTGCAGAAAGTGATGGGTGATGCTGACTTGGGATGGCAACGTCCTAATTTAGGCTCCCTTTGCTGGCTGGGGCAAGGTGCTGAATGCTGTCACCTTGGCTCAGCCCAGGTTCCTGAGATGAGCAAGCTAAAGCCATGAGTCAGCAGTGGAACTTCAGCTTTAATTCATGCCTTCTGCTCAACCTGGGCATCCAGAAGATGCGTACGCTCCAAGTACCAATGCATGTGGTCAGACCATGAACGCTTCACTCTGACCTAAGATTCACTGAATTGAGCAGGACTTTTGATTAAATAAATATTTTAAGACTCGTTCAACAACAACTGCTCGTTTGCTGTAGATGGAGGTCTGAGTCAAGCAGCTCTTCAGGAAGATGACAGCCACCAGGAGGTCCTTGGGACAGGCTTTGCGCTCCGTAAGGGGCAGCGTGAAAAGCCAATTCCAGCGTTGACAGTACCCCAGAGAGATACCAAGAAACATCCATTCCTCCTGAAGACAACAGGAATTAGGGATCTGCTGCCACCCTCAGAATCTGGTCCCTGTCATCAGCCAGCTTAGAGGGAGCTGTATGTTTTTAAGAACACAAAGTTGCTCCCGCGTTGGAGAAAAGGCAGGGAGGGAATCAGATGACATCGTTTCCTGCTCTGTTTCCTATGACTTTCAAGGAGGAGAATTTTGGACCAAATGCTTCCACTCTGGGCAGCCAGCACAGCTGATTCCAGCTGCTCGGAGGCTGCCCAGTGACACTGGGAAGAGGCTTCACTGACCCTCACTTGAGGCAGCCACGTGTCCTCAGTCAGCCCTCCTCGCTCTACTGAAAAAAAAACAGAAGACAGATCTAACAAACCAACCAAGCTCACACTTTAAAGTTCCTGCTCCACTAAGGATGAGCTTTGAAGTAGCCAGACAAAACTTGGCCAGTTTGACCTTCAAGGTAAGAAGCAGCCTTCTTTTGAAGTCAATAAAAGTTTAGGGGTGCTCCACAGATGAGCCCCAGGCTTCACGTCGGCATCTGTTCCTGCTCCTGATACAAGCCAAAAACTATGTAAAAAGTAAAAATAAAGCTGCAGAGGTGGGTGGGTGGAAGGTTCAGTGCAAGTGTTTGCTCACAACTTCCAGGAAGCAAAAAATCCCAGCTCCTGGAGCCAAACAAATCCTGTGAGCATTCACATACTGCCCAAGTCAAGCGGTTTTTTCTTCCCCTTCTGCATGAAGCCACTGAACGATTTATATTCCTACTGAAATGTCGCTGGATGCTGCTTGTCTGAACCAAGGGGAGGAAACAGAGAGGGGCACATGTGGATGATCTCACACCCCCAGCCTCCAGCTGCCACATCTGGCAGTCAGCACAGCCCCAACGTCTTGGAAGAACAAAAAGAACAGCTTGTATGTAACGGATGGACTTCACAAACCCAGAACGCCAGGCTGAGATGCCTGGCTGAGGGACAAGAAATGCAACAGGAACCCACCTGAAAAGCTAAGTTTTAAGGTTCTTTCTTACTCTTGAGATTTGTTTTGAAGGCTCAGAGGGAGTAAGAGGGATTGGGGTGCTTGATGCTGGAGGAATCAATGGGGAAGGATGGAGGTTAACTATATCAAAGCATTGGGCTAGGATCTGAGAACTACCTCCCCTCTCTGGTACACACTTTCTATGCCCTCAGGAAACTACTTAGTCCCTTGGTGTTAAGGAACCCACCACGAGTAAAACGTTCATCAAATGATTAAATATTTTGGTAATGGAAACTATGCAAATGCCTAAGACAGAATGCCTTAGGATCTGGGCATGTATTAAAAATTTCTGCTGATTCAGTGAAGTCTTGATAAATTAAGGACTGAGAGAGAAGCAAAAGAAACGGGATCTAGAAAAGTCAGTAGCAGTTTTGCCTACATAAACCCAAATTCTGAAGTCTTTACTCACGCTAAACTCAGCTGAAAGTCCCTAGAAGTGTCTCAGCCTCTTCCTTCACCTTGTGCAGCAATAATAGTTACAGCCAGGATGAAATCACGTTTCCAGCCACGTTTATCCCCATATGAAGTACTTGATGGCAATGCAGAAAAGTTATAAATTGGGAGAATAAATGCAAAGGCAGTAAAGTCCTCACCTCTTCAGGTCTGCTCAACACATGCCCTTCAGGGCCTGTGATCCCCAGCTCCAGGATCCTTTGCTGCTCCTAAAGCAGAGAGAAACAAGAGCAGGAAAAAGATTTAAAGCAACATGTATTTTTTTTCTTGCAGGAAATGCAGCTGTTTGAAGGAGGGACAAGTGAGATCCCAAGCATCTGTGCTAACCAATAATCACATGGGGCTTTACATAAGGGCCTTACAACCAGAGTCCCAGCCAACTTCCCTTCTTGAGAATAACCAGAGCTCACAAAACCCTTGCTGATTTGTTCACAGGAGGTCAGGGAAACCTTTTATTTTGATTTGCTTCAGCCTGGGTTCATAGCCCCTCAACATTCGCTGCTCATTTGTGTCTATAAAATAGTCTCCTAGATACAGCAAAACAGTATCCCATGAAAAAAATCATCCTGTAACTGCAGGTAACCGGGCTCCTCCCCAGTCAGACAATGCAGAAATCTTCTGTAACACCAAGTTTTGCGTTGAGACATAATGTATAAAGCAGCTGGAGATCAGATTAAATCCAAATACATTATTAATATTTCTTCTTGGTTGTTCATTAAGGGATGAACAGATCCTAGACATCAGCATCCCAGGTACTGTATGTATGATGCTATTTCCCTTCCCACGTTCCCTATTTTTTGTGAGAGCAGAACATTTGATGGTACACAGTGACAGTCACACCCAGACACAGCCCTTCTCTTACGGGGAGAAAGGCAGAGACAGCCGACCCCCACCACCAGCTGAAACCTGCCAGGAAAACCTGCTTTATCGGTGACAATGAAGGGGATGAGATCTGAGGCACAGCTCTGCTTCCAGCCTTGATACAGCCATGCCAGGCTTTTAAAAGCCTTGCTGATTTTCTGTTTGCAAAGAAGGATTTCGAATTTAAATCCCCTTCGAGCGTTTTGAAGTCAATAATCCACAGAATAAACACGACATACCTCAGCAATGATGTCACCATTCTCTGCGTGCACTTGAGCTGTCGCCCCGATGTCCCGGATCACACTCAGGACTTCATATATCTGGAAGAGAGAAAACACACAGCACATTATACCCCAAGCATACACTCGGGTACACACCTATAACAGTGTAAGCGCTCCAGACTCCTTCAGCATTCAGCATTTTGCAGAATGGAAAAGAGAAAGAAGAGCACTAAGAAATACAAGATGTGGTTTGCTGGAGAGATACAATCCATTTTCCTGTGGATTTCCTCATCTGTAGAGTCAAATGCTACTGATGTGGCAAAGCAGCACCATCCCAAAGCCAGGTTTGGGTGTTATTTACCACGCTGGAAGAAGAAACAGAAAGCGTGCAGACCTACATCTGGAGGGATTTTAAAGAGCTCTCAGAGCTGTACCTGTTTCATGCCTTCCTTTACTAGTGCCTAGCACCAAAAATAATCCCTACATCTGATTTACACCACACCCAGCCCTCCCACTGCCCGGGCAGGACCAGTGTGATTTCCCATTCCTGCAACGAGTTTGAGAGGGCGCGGGTTGAGTAACCCACAACTGACGCCGGCCCCATCAACGGTCACTCATTAAGACACTTAATCAAGTCATCAGAGATAACTGTCCCACACCACTGCCTCCTACGCTGTTCCAAACGACTCCCAGGCATTCCTCTCTTCCCACCACATGTAGAAATATAAACTGCCCACCTCGACAATTAAATGTACCCAAAGCAACCCACTAGAAGAGCAAACAGGAGGGTAATTCTAAAGCCCAGTAATTCGAATGCTAAAGCCAGAAACCCACTTCTGGACCAGGATCGGTTTCAGCTGCTAAACCCATGGAATAATAATGCCAGAGATGTCACTGTCCTGCCCTGAGCCTAGGCATAAAGCTGCAATTTCTACAACAGCCACTGCTTCCACACCAAAGGAGCTGGAATAAAACCTTAGATCTCTCAAAATGAGAGTTTTGCCATCGCTTTCCCCAACCAAGCCTCTCAGGGTTTGTTGTTGGTTGGGGGTTTTGCTTTTTTTTAAAAATCATCTTTAAACCAGAGCTCTGGGTACTGCTGCAAATCTCAGGAGCTGTTACGCATACGGAGACTGAAACCAAAGGGAAATGGCAGATCCAGGAGTACTGGAAATAAACCTTTAAAAGAGATCAGTGCAGGGTTTGAAGCAGGTGAACGTTAAGCCTTCCTACCTGAGAATCAGTGAGCTGAAAGCGGTCTTTGAAAGCCATGTAAACCAAGAAGGAGTTCACACCTGGTAGAAAGACAGCAAAGGAATTACCTTCAATGTGTAAACTGCAGGCACAGACAGAGCTAGGAAACACACCGTTCCCCACAGAGGGGAGATGCCCCCCTCGATCCGCCCCCCTGTGAGCAATAATGATGGGCAGACAAATAAATGACTTTAATCTGCTGGGAAATGTGTACAGACACATGCCTGCATCTCGGCAGATCCCAGAGTAAAGCCAGCATCTCCCAGCCATGCGGAAGCTATTAATGAATGGAGGAGCCTGCGCTCCAGCCGTGGGGACAGCTAAACCCTTAGGCTTCCACTTAACATCGAAATAAGAATAATTCTGTGGATTCAGCACGGTAGGAGGCTGAGTAAGAGAATAAGCAAAATGCATCACAGGCGAAAAAGCAGAGACTGGGTCTGGTTGATGGATCCTGCTCTTTCCTGTGAGAGGGATGAGAAATCTGTCTCCATGAGCGTTGCTCCTCCACCGTGTTCCTACTGACCGAGACACAGGGAATGCTCCATCAGCTTCCCCTCTCCTGCCTTCTGAACCAGGAAAAGCTTCTACCCAGCAAGTGTGGGAAAGCACTCATTAGGACGTAAAAGGCTGTTTTTTTAAACTACGAACAGGATGGAAAAATATTCTAGCCTAAGGATGAGACGTCAAGGAAATCAAAGAGGGGAAAAACCTATGAGGTCATTTTATTCAGCTCTTCTCCACATTTAGCAAGCAGCACTGAATTGTTCCTTCTGGGACCGATGTGTCCCTTGTTTACAACAGTTTAATGGCCAAACCTATCACCTACCCACATCAAGGAAAAATCAAAGGACTGTCACTCAACAAAGGTGCTCCTCTGTGTGGCAGCAGCAGGAGATTCATCCCTCCAAAATTAATGCCCCTTTACAACAGTGACCATCCAACCTTCCAGAACAAGCCAGGATGGGCCAAGTTAACACAGGGCCCAGAAGAGCTTTATTGAGATGTAAGAAGTAAAATATTTTACAAGAGACAGTCCTAAAAAATAAAAGAAAGGCTTCCCTGAGCTCTCTGCAACTGAACTTACCGTGATCTTTAACCAGAGCTTCCATCTCCTCCTGGACTCCTTTATGCCACTCGGTGATATCCACGTGCAGGGAGTAGTCGCAGCAGGATTTGCTGTCTGCCCATTCTCGCCACTGGTCAAAGGCTGTCAGCAAACTGGTCCCAGGCTCAGGAACCACGTGATCGACTGGGAAAGACAACCAAAGCACTGGTAAACGGCTGGTGCAATAGCTTTTCTGGATGTCCAGATATTTTGCAGAGGGTGCTGCAAAAACAAAACATCCCCTTTCCTTCAAAATATTTGACTTTGAAAGACCTGGTTTCTAAAGCATCCAAGAATGCAGTCAGGAAGCTGATGAGCTCGTTTGCTATTGCCATTGTTTGTGGATGGAGCAAGTGAAATTCCTAGGGCAGCAAACACAAACCACTGCAGAGAGCTCTATAAACACCGCTCCCCTTTGGTGACAAATAAACAAGGACCTGGGCAAGATCCCCCGTGAGCATCAGTCAGCAGCTTTCAGCACCTCGTGTTCAAGCAGGGACTTTGTGCCTCTGGACAGGCCAGAAGAGGCACCCAAAGAGCACAAAGACGTATGTATCACTGCCAGCACATACACAATGACAACCAAGGACTCCACGCATGGACCAGCCTTGCTTTGTGCTGCCCATCCCAAATCAGAGCACCTTCAGAGATGAGATACAAGTGAGGTCCGGAAGAAGCAGGAGCAACAGTCTGTCATGCCTGGAGAGACACCTCCTTGGACAACAAGATGGTCCTGCTGGTCTGACATCTGCTCAGCCTGGTCCTCCTTCTAGCCCAGCACCTCAGGGCCATCTGCAACGGGGTTCATAGGCAGCTACTGGACACTCCACCAGTGCTACAGATGCAGAGTTGATGTTCCCTGAGCTGCTCCTCCCCAACGGTCAGAAACCCTCCACTCGTTTCCAGGCCGAATTGTTTCTTGGACAGTACGTAGCCCCTTGTCGCTCTGCCAAAGTTAATCTTTAGCTTAAGCAGTATGAACAACAAGGAGAAAAATAACTTTCTCTCTGCGTTACCGATGGGACGTTGAGAAAACACAAGTTTTCACAAATGGCCAGGGCTTTAACACCAGAGCTGTCTTCCTCAGCACTAACTAAAACCCAAAAAAAGCTCATTTAATCTCTAACACACCAAAGTAATAAATCCATCTCTACCTAGACGAGAGGTGCCGTCAATCCTGAGATGATACATAGCTTATGGGCATTAGGAAATTGTGCCTGGAGGCACCAAGGGGTTAATGCAGCAGAGTCTTCCCAGCCCAGCACGGAGCCCCCAGGAATGACTCTGGTGTCCAGGATCAGAGCTTTATCACCATCTCATTTCATGCGCTGCCCAAGTATGACTAATGGGAGTGTGCGGAGGGAGTGGGAGAGGGGGTAAAGGGAGCTCTATCAGATCTTTGACAAATTCAAACCACAGCTGGTTGCAATAAGGATAAGGGATGGAGGTAGTGGTGCATATGTGCATGAAAGCCAGCTCTGGGGATTCGGGATATCTCATATGGAAGCTGCACCACCGACGCATCTCACAGCAGCTCCCTTGAGCTCAACGACAGCCAAATGACCCATCATCCCCATCAAAACAGAACACAGTTTGTTTCCATAGCAGCCCCCTGCCAGGCAAACATCACTGATCAACCTCTTTGTTATATTGACATGGAAGATGTCAGCAAGAAGAAGGTCTGACTGCACACGGGAAGCCAACAGTCTTCAAAAACCTGTCCATTAAGGAGCAATGTGGTGGAGGAGGTAGAAAGCTGTGCTGCCACAGGTGAGGTAGCAGAAGTTGAATGTTAAGACACGAAGAAGGTGGATGTAACCCTAACTGCTATTCTAAGAGGTAATTCAGACACAAATGCAAGTGTCTCCTCAATTTTACCACCCCTTGTGGCAATGGAAGGGGCCAATTGCATTGCATGATCATGGCCTATATCCCTACATGCTCGGGCTCATTAAAGGGCTGGGAGTTTGGGGAGGTCTTGTTGTTATTCTTTTTTTTAAGTAAAAATGTATAGCTAGAGCCCAAATAAACATCAAGCCTGGATCCTTCAAAGGAGAAGAGTCAAGGTTGATTCTTCGCCTGCTGTTAAAAGAACTGAGCACTGCAGCTACTTCTGCCTCTTGGTGTGGGTAGGAATCGCCCACACGCAGCTCAGAGGAAGTTCTCCTTCCAGCCCTTGGGCAGGGCTCAAGAGCTCAGAGTCAAACAGAAAGCTTTTTCTTTAAGGCCCCTGTTTTTTTGGAGCAGTACAAAGCAGCTGATGAAAGCTCCATCCACCGCGTTCCCACAGCCTCAGGTTCTCCAGACGACCCTTGGGTATGATCCGCCACAGCACCAAGGACACAAGGTCTTCTGAGCCAGCCGTGGAGATGACCCCAGAGGCTTCCCATGCAAAAAGCAGTGTGCTGTCCTGACCTCACCGAACTGCTTCTCTCCAGGGAACCCGAGAGCTTACTGCCCCCTTCTTTCATTCCTTCATCTGGGAAACCAGGAATGTTCAATTCCTGTGGCTGCTGGAGTGGCCTCGCGTCTGCAGGACGCGCTCAAGACAAACTGTGGCAACCCAGACTGTTGTCACCCCTTTATTCTCCAGACCACTTATGGCCTTGATCTCTTCATGCTTCCAAGCCCAGATGTTTTCTTCCTGTTGTTGATTATTGCCGTATAAATGATGTCAGCGGCTGAGGTCTGAAAAGGAAGTTGCCAGCTCAATTTAAGCTCCAAAAACAGAAACAAAAGGGGGAAAAAAAAGAGAAAAGGAAAAGATCATTTAAGTATCACTTCATCAGTACCGAAACCTTCAAAGGAGGAACTAAACAGCTTGTGGTCCTTGTAGCGGCTCCCTGAATCAGAGTGAATTTCAGACCTAATCCTGATTTTTCTTTCTTTAACGTGCACTCTCAGCAAGTCAAATGGCAAAGCCAAGGTTGGGATGCCAGTGGTTTCTAGATATGAACAAAAAACATTCTGTAGATTTCTCTTTTAACCTTCTGAGACGCAGACTCCACAATGCAACAGCCTAGGGCTCAGAAGCAAGCATGCTGGTTTACATCAGCAAAGTAATTGCTTCAGGGGGGAAAAAAAAAAAAAAACATTAGAAAACTATTTTGTATTTTACAAACCATCTCATTTTTCCCTCCCTTGGTAAAATACTGACAAGATTCCAAAATTACCGGACAGGCTGTTTATCTTTTTCCCAGACAAACTGAGTGTTCAGCTCCCTTTGGAAGGCAGCGGGATGTGAGCACCTGCGTACCCACATGCCACGACCGCTCCAGTCACAATCACCGAGACCCTTAATTACCTCTCCGACGTGCCTGGGTTTGCTCTCCTGTCACTACACACAGCTTTACTCTGCTTACAAGGTGCATCTGCTCTGAATTCCAAGTATTTCAGCTCTCACCCACCCATCATCCATGAATGTGTTTCTGCCTGTCTCGCTCATGATCCTTCTTCGCTCCTCTTTGGACAGATTAATCGGCTCAAGATTACAGGCAGACAATAAGCTGAAGTGAGACAACACCACTGACCACTGGTAGCTTATCTGTGGGGCTTTAATAAACCAGAGCTGGCATTCAGCCGTGCTGAAATGTTGTGTGTCCAAGGAGCCAAAATGGTTCAACACTGCGGGGGAGAGAGAACAACCATCAGCACATCAGGCACTGGGTGCTAAGCGAAAGGGGAAGGCAAAAACTTAGAGGAATTGATTTAAAAGGGAACTTTCCCAGTAGGGGGGCAAAGACAAAGTAGTGTTGTTTTAACATAAGCATGAAAAAACCCCTACGGAGGGTAGAATTGACAGCACCAGTATTTACTAATCACATCGCTGGTCAGTGCCTGTATTAAGGGTTGGCTTTAGAATCATAAAATTGTCTGGGTTGGAAGGGATCTTTAAGATCATCCAGTCCAACCATCAACCTAACTCTGATCAAACCCATCACTAACCCCTGTCTCTCAGCACTATGGCAACTCGTCTTTTAAATCCCTCCACGGATGGTGCCTCAACCACTGCCCTGGGCAGCCCATTCCAAGGCTTCAGAACCTTTTCAGTATATAATTTTTTCCTAATATCCAATCCGAACCTGCCCTGGCACAACCTGAGGCCACTTCCTTTTAAACCCCACCAACCTACTGGTGGGCACAGCACGCTTCAAATGGTGCCAACCTCAGCTTTAAACGGTGGCTTTCTGAAGGCTTGCATCACATCTTAGCTTCCTCTCACAAACTCAAATACACTGTGGCTTTCTGGTCTTTAAGAGCTTTTTCTGAGGCAGGGGAATAACTGCAGCTCCTGCCCAGGCCCTGAACAACTGCCCAGTTTTCAAAAAAGAAGTTCTCGTGCTTGTTCTGCTGGGACACGAGGGATCACCCACAGCAGCGGGGAGAACTTCACCAACAGCCTGCAGGATGCTTTGAGACTGAAGCCATAAAAAATCCTGTATAATCTCTCCCTGGCACTCTGAAGCTCTCAAACAACAACAACAACAACAACAAAATGCAGTTTAAGAGCCGTGCCTTTATATTTTTGACTCCTCACTAAGCTCAAGAGAAATTACTGCTTCGGTGGAAGAGCTGAACTCAGCCATTAGACCTGCCTCGAAAACAAAACTTTACTTTTTTGGATGGATGTCCTCATGGGTGGGGATTAATGGGTTTTATAGCTTCCTGGTATTGTGGCATGTTCCTTTTTTTTTTCTTTTTTTTTTTGCATCCTGCCTCATTGGAGCAGATCTTGGCTTGTGAACAACCCCTTCCTGGAGTTTCTATTAATAGCCCCCCCTTCCAGCTTTCCCCTCTAACTTCTTTTTTTTCCAACTGCTTTAATTATGTGTCATCTAAAGCATGCATGAAATTCTTCTCAGTCTTCCGCTAACGAACACCACTACCAGGAAAAAGAAAAACCATCTGATATGGACAATATAAAAGTGAATTAGGGTCAGATGTTACAAAAATTGTGTATGCAATAAGACCGTGTAAGCAGGGTTCCAGTTGCTATTATAAACTGCAGTTTTACACACTGTTTCCTGCTCCTAACAGCATTAAAAGTGCCTATTGTTTAAGAGGAGTTTATAAGGTGAAAATCCTTAACGTTTAAGCCTAACTGTTAGCAGGCAGATTTCCCCTGCCCAAAACTTTAAAAAGCAGCTTGATCACTATAAACACATCTGCCTTTTTAATACTACCTAATCTTCACAGCAACTGCATGTGATGAAATCTGGTGAATTTATTGAGTTGTACATTCTGTCACAAGCTATTTTATTGAGAGGTTGTAATTAAATTCAGCCCTGGTAATTGCACGGCTTCCTACTTAGAAGCCTGGAGTTGTCACTAGTCTATGGCTGCAGCCTTATTCTCCTGGCACTGGTGTGAACTGGGAGTAATGCTGTGAAAGCGAGTGCAGTAAAACCAATGCGTGTGAACCCAAAGTCAGGGCCTCGTCTGACCCACGAAGCTTCACAGAAGATTATCCCCTGATCACAGACCTTATTTCATCCAGAGGCTTCAAACTCTCAGCTCATAAAATACCACAACCCCTTCTACTAATAGTTGTGCATCACTATGACCCTTTTACGTGTCAAGAAATGGAGCCACCAAAAGCTGCCTTCTCCAGAAACAAAGCTGTTCACAAGTCAAGCCTTCCAGCAGCAAGACTTGAAACATGGAAACACAACCACCAGCTCTGCATCGACTCAGGACAGAGACCTCAGCCCTTCTTCTGAGCTCAGAAATCCCAAATCAAGTAACCTAAAAGAGCCTCACATCTCCTGTGTTCCGATTTCATACCCAATTCTTCCTCTAAACCACACTCGGGGTCACGTTTTTGATCTAGGACAAGAAAGGACAGAGAGAAGATCTCTTTTCAGGTTACCCTTTCACGTATCCTAAGCTGACACACTTGACCACGCAAAGGCAATGAGAAGTCAAACGAAGAACTTTCTTGACATCCTGGATCCAGCCTTGTGCATTTGTGGAGTATTACTCCCACGTTATTTTATTGCTTGGTTTTCTTTTTTCCCCTAAGAAAAGACATGTAAAGAGAGTGCTGTGAAGGGTAACAACGCTCTGCGCAGAAGAGTATTCATTTACTGTGCAAATACGACGACGCCGGGACCGTTGGCTTCGATGTGGCTGCCAAACCAGCAGAGGAAAAGGCCGGCTAAATGACATCCCATGTTGTTTTCTGTCAGTTTAGATCCACTTTATTAGACTCCATGCAGAGAACTCAGAAGCTGGACCAGGCTCAGAAGAACGAGACGTATCCGCGCTACACTGATTACATTTACAGGCTGCAATGTTCTGTTATTCCCTCACTGATGTCATACAGATATTTCACTTGTCTTTTTAGCTGATTAAATCCAAAAGATGATTAATAATTTAATGCCAGCTGGACACAAATGTAAAGAATAGAGGTCTGTGTGTCCAAGCAATAATTAATGACCCTCTTCAACAGCTGGAATGACTACATATTTTAGATGAGATCAAAAAAAAGGCTCCATTTCTTTATAGTACAGGTTTATTGTACATCCAAGCCATGCTTCCATCTCAGGAGGTCACCGCGACAGAGGAGGCTGGGAGCCAAGTTCAAAAGAGATATTTAAGTGACTCCAAGATTTATTCTTTCTTTTAAGCAGACTCCACACTTGAAGCCCACGGAATTAAAAAAAAAAAAAAGAAAAGAAAAGAAAAAAAAAGCACACAGGACTTCAAAGACTTCCATATAAATTGGTCTGTAAACCTTGAGGGAACGGGATGGAGAAAACCGCTGTTTGTAGCCACGGGTTTCAAGTCAAGGCAAAACATAACTACAACACCACATCCAAGGGGAGAAAAGTTTGATCAGAAACAAGAGGACAAAAGATCAGTGTGCCATCAGCCAGCCCTGTCCCTCGCAGGTCACTGGAGATATACCCTGCCCGTCAGGCTTTTTCCACTACCCAGGAAGCTGGAACCATTCCGGATTCGCATCACTGTCGCCAAGACCAGATTTTGGCTTCTTGGCTTCATTTCATTGCTCGTGGTTGTCTCAGGGGGGTGTGGAGATGAAGAGGAACACAGGCACGGAACAGGAACTTCCACAATGGAAATTCGTGACGGTTCTGAGGGGGCTCTACACTTTCAGGAGCAGAAAATGAACTAATCCTGAAGAGTTGTGGTCCTACAGAATCACTCTTTTTGCTTGTTTTTAAACAGCTTGTGAGAGAAACAGACAAAAACAGACCTACTTGGTGAACTGGTCCTTTCCTTCTGTGTTTGCCATATAAACGTCTCCCCTCGCTGGACAAGGACCAGACACAGTGTTGATGGTTGGACCCAATGACCTCAAAGGTCCCTCCCAACTTAGATGATTCTATGATTCTAAGATGCTGCCTTTTATTTTTTCCATGCATTCGGCTGTTACAGCCAACTCTCACATTCTGGACCTCAGTTTCAGTTCCAGTCTCAAACAGAGAAGCCAGACCTATCAATAGCTTGGATTCCTCTGGATCCAGGCTGCAGGACAGCTTGGTGGGAGCCGTTTCTATACAGCTGCCATCTCCCCCTTTTCTACAGTGCTCGCCCAGCAAAAGGACTGAATGTTTCACCAAAGCAAACTCTGGTATCATGGCTTAATCCTTACTTCACCTAAGAACATCCTACACATCTACACCTTTCTCCAGCTACTGTTGTGCTGCAAAGACTTCACAAATTATTTTTTTTCAGTTCACAGGGGATAAAGAGTCTGAAAAGTACTTGGTGCCCCATCAGTAGCTGAACTCTTCTCCTTGGACACTGATACAAATCCTGAGAAAATGCATCTGAAATAAAGAAAAGCCTGTTGGGAAGTATCATTAACTGACACTGGCATTTCTAAAATGAGATTTTGGAAGGAATATTGGGTTACTCTATCTCTCGCTGTGCTGTGCTTTGGGAAGTTTCCCCCTTCTTCTTCCTTCGAAAAAGCAGCGCTGTGCAATAACGCAGGATCCTTCTCAAGGAACTCCTTTACCAGCTCACGTTGCCTGTAGGCTGTGCCAGGGAATTTCATTCATATGTAAAACACCACAGAGTCCCCCAGATTCCAAAAATATACACGCTGCACATATGTAACTGCTTTCAAGAACAAAGCAATCTGGTGAAAATATGCCCTAGAAGTGGTCAGGAAGAGGAACTTCCAAAAGCACGGCCCTTTTTGATGGGCTTTGAGAATTCACTGAGTGATTTCTCAGTTAACATTCGCATGTTAAAGTCTGACGGTTCCTCCCACTACTTACAATAAGTTTTCAGGATCCAGGAAGCCAAAAAGCACTTTATACACCAAGGGCTCACCCCGTCTCTCCCTCACCCAAGGTTTTCCCTTTATTCACACCCTGACAGAGCATCCCAAGTTGTGGCACTGGGTGTCATCTGCAGCAGTCCCCATTGGGAGGGACAGAGACATTGCCAGGTGACATCCTGTTTCCCGCATCCAGCCCTCAGGCAGCTTTACAGTAAAAATAATCACTTTTTTCTTATAATGTGAGGGTTTAGGTGAACTTAAATAATTTGAATGAAAGCTTACAACCCCTCTGCAACAAAGCCATCTCCCGTTACGGACAGCTAGTAACTAGCATGGAGAAATAAAATGACATATCCTTTGCCACAGAAGCAGATCGAACACTAACTGTAGTGTATCCAGGGAAGAAAGGAGTTTTCCCAGAGGGATAACTCTTAAGGGCCCATCGCTGCATTCCTTTTAAATGCACACGGCTTCCATGGAAGTTCAGGTTGTGCAAAGATGCAGGCACAGCACCAAGCTCGTAACAAACAGCAATTTATAAGCATGATTAAAGTATGTTAGACAGGAGGAGCTAATTTGTATTCCTTAAACATTTCTCCCTCTAACCAGAAAGATTAAAAGAAATATAATAAAATCCAGTTTCTAAGAAACAGATGGGATCTACAAATGGAAGGCGTAGTGGTGGACGGAAAGAGACTCTGCTGACCCAAGACGTCCAATTCCACTCTACAGACGGCACTCGCCCAAATCCACCCCAAGTGAGAACTAATACTTTCCATTTTAGCCATGGCTTCTTTCAAGCATCACTTGCTTCCTTCCCCTGACACGCAGAATTAATGCCCGATGTGGAAAGTTTAAAAGTTCCTGTCTGACAAGGATGGTTTCTGCTGAGTCAAGCTCTCAGGAAGGTAAAAGCCAAGGGACAGAACGCTGGTAGGAAGGTAAAAACCCATGCCCAGAAAAACACACCAAGGAAAGAGCTGGAGGCACCATTTCCTGCTGGTTCTTTCAAGACCTTGTCTCAACTTGAAGGTGATTAAGACAGGTTATCGAGAAAGATTTAACACACAGGCTTTGAAAACCTACCACAGGCAGCTAATGATGTTACGTTAAGCGAGGTGGATAATTGCATTTTATTTTTTTAAGATTGCTTTTCCATCTACCGTAGGCGGGTTGTAGCTGGAGGACCCAACTGTTAGACCTGAACCTTTCAAGGTCTCACACACATTTTCCATGGATATAAAGGGCTGTGTAAAAGAAAACACACCGGTGATACCCGGTGGCTCTTTTACTTCTCCTGTGTGTCATCCACAAGGCACGGGACTCGGGGGTGAGAGCACTGGACACGTGAAAGCAAGGAAAGCATTTTAAAGCAGCTTTTCAAACAAAAGAACGTGAACTCTTCTCCATGCAGTGGGAAAGCAGCGCGACTGATCCCCACCGCTACACGGAATAAGAGGGATTAAGCGCTACTGCATAAACAGACAACGCTGGTTATTTCTCCTGAGCGAGTGCCAAATCCCTCTCTTTGGATGCATGGAAAAATCTAGGTCAGTCACATCTGCAGGAAGACGGCTGCAGTGTCAGTGGCGTTGCTGTTTCCACGTTCATTTGTCCCTAACTAAATGAGAATCTCCAGGCTCCAGCACATGTGGGACAGTCTCCATCCTCTCCTTCCTCTGCAGCCATGGGGTGGTTGATGGAGCAGGTCCAGAGCACAACGGGGCAAAACAGGAGCAGAGCAAGAGCCCTGCTCACAGGCTCTTTAAAAATGAGAACCCTTGTTGCCACAGGAGCAGAAAGCAGCAGCCAGGATCCAGAGCAACACTGAGGAAGGCAGAAGATGGGGAAAAAATAGGGGAAAAATATCTACTAGCTGACTTAACACAGAAGCCACGCTGGACTGCAGTGGTTTCACAGGACCCCAGCCCAAAAGCAGACACTGCTGAGCTTGCCCTTCAGCGCTAAGGAGGGAAGATGGACCAGCAGGGAGGCAGAGCCACCAGCCTCAATAGCTGACAGCCAGGGTTAAAGACACCATCACAACCACGACCCCCTCAATAACCTCGGGCAAAGCTCCACAGCTCCTACAGCCCTCGTTTGTTCCTCACGGGAGCAACAGCAGCGAAGAGATGACAAACAATAGCTGCAGCCCAAAAGGGGGGGAAAAATAAAAAATAAAAGGCAGACAATAACACACAAGGCATGGCGAAGACAGAACAGCTGTTTCCTTCTGTGCTAACTGGTAGCAGATATCAAGGGCTTGGCAGATTCCCTTCCAGCAAGACCCCTTGGAAGCCCCACCAGGACAACAGAGGACATCCTATCCGGGGGAAGCCACCAGCAGGGCTGGAAGCGGAGCTGTGCTCCCCACCGCACGCCCCAACTGCAGGCAGAGATGCCTAATGGACTTAGAAGGGTTTAAAAGCTCAAGAAGAGTAGCTCATGCCGGGGGAGGACCCATCTCCCTGCGCCCAGAGACTTTCTCATTAATGGTTTCAAACCCGCTCTGAATGAAAGCCACGCACAGGCCAGTGGGAAACCGGGAGCCAGCGAAGCGAGTAAGTTTTAGCCTGAATCCGTACGGTTGCTGGAGACTTGGGGGAGGGAGGAAAAGCACCGAGGGGAGCTGGGGAGAAGAGGGAAAGAGCTGGAGGGACCCTGCGCTCCTGTGTGGCACTGTGGTTACCTTAATAGCAGAGATCAAGGAAGCCTCCACCCATATAAATCACCGATAATCTTTTTACGCAAGCAAGCGGGCGTTTTCATTACATTTCTAGAGAATTAAAGATTTCTCTGCTGCAGAAGAACGCCTGCCAGCTGCTGGAAAGTGAAACCAGCCCAAGGCAGCTCGTCCAGCGCCAGTCCCCAGCCACACAGCTCCTCTTTTATCTCGGCTACTGGGTGCAAAAAGAAACAGGATTCAGGCTGGTGCCCGGGGAACAATGCAGTGCTGTATACACACAGCCACCGCGGCTCGGTGAGATGCTGCAGCTCCACGGTCACTGCCCCAGCATTCAGAACCCTGGGGTTTTATACTCCCAGCTTGGCCTCGAGTTACTGCACAGCCCCTGCTGAGCCACCTCCTGCTGCAGCTCCATTTCCATCCTTCTCTTTCACCCACCATCTAGACTCTTGCTCTCTTCCAGGAGAGGACCAACCCTGATAACATACACCAGCAGCACGCACTAGGGTAGAACACAATCTTGTCTTCACTGGTGGGTCTAAATGCCATCCCACACCAAGTTGTCCTTGCCCCAGGTCACTAAACCTTCCTTTAAGCTCAGACTGTTGCAATTTTAGTCTGATCACCTTTGAGGCAACTCCATTCTCTCACGGGATCACAGAATGCTATGGGTTGGAAGGGACCTCTGGAGAACAGCTAGTCCAACCTACTGTTAAAGCAGGGTCACCCAGAGCAGGTCCCACAGGAACATGTCCAGGTGGTTTGAATGTCTCCAGAGAGGGAGACTCCATCACCTCTCTGGGCAGCCTCTGCCAGGGCACCCTCATAGGAAAGAAGTTTCTCCTCATGTTTAGATGGAACTTCCTACGTTGAAGTCACCTTCAGTTCAAAAACCAAGAGGTGAGGAAATGCTAGACTGGAAATGGTTCCTTCTAGCAAGACGGTGATCTTCAAGATGACCTAGGAGACCTGATGTCACCTCAACACAAATTTGATGGTAGTTGAGCAGCCAAAATGCTCCTGAAACCCTCTGCCACCCTGCACATGAGCTCTTTTTAATAGCAGGGTAAAGCAGTAGGAAGCAGCCTGCAGCCCATGCGAAGTTTCCCTTCATTTTCTCAACCTCCCAAGATACAAAGGCTCATATATCCCCAGCGAACCTTCTCCGTGTTATTAGGATAACTGCTAGCCAAGTTCAAAAGGCAGCTGGCTTCCAAGTCACCAAGCCAGAAAGAGCTATAATTTCTCTCGCTGTAATTTCTCTCTATGATTATAACAGTGGTTGACTGAGTCAACACAGGCAATTTCACTCAAGGACAGCAGATACCCAGGGAAGGAGCAGAGTCTTCGGGAGGAGGGGCTGAAATGTGTGTGGGAGCTGCCCTGGATAGATGCAGCTCTCATTAGGACATTAAACAGGCCAGAGGATCAGAGAGCTGGTAAGTACACCCAGCTTAGCTTCATCCTTCCTGAAGGGCTAGGTGCAGAGAAAGGCAATCCTGCCTCCACAGAAATCAGGGGGAGCTTTACCATCGATTCTGATGGGGATTTCACCCATCACAGTTAATAAGTGACCAAACCATCACAAGATTTGCAGAGGCCACCCTGTCCTCAGCAGTGTTATCTTCCTTCCCTAACAGCGCCGGGGACTGTTTTAAAACCCAGGGCATCAGCCTATCTCAAACTGGGGCAGTAAGGCCTCAAAAACACCATCTTTAGCTCAACAAAACTGGCTTCACAGGTTCCATGGAGAACAAGACTCTTGTAAAGGGCAACTTCAGAATGAGTCCTTTCCAAAACTCCACAAGGACTCTTCTCTTTGCATGGAATACCAGGGGAGCTTAGGGAAGCTCCCCTGAACGAGCTGCAGCCCATCTAACACTCCTCTCCCCTGCGAAACACATTCTGGGATCCTCCCTTCAACTTAATGCCCAAACACTGTATTGTGACATTCTAAAAGGGCGATAATCCAAGTTGTTTTTTTTTTCTGGAGTAATGTTATCCTAAAACATGGGCAGTGCTGGTTGCCCTGGGCTGATGCACCCACACTAACAGTGCTTTAAGGTAGGGACCGGGAAAGGATCCTGCAAGTCACCATTTCAGAAAATCCCATCACAGTAGGTCATTTCACCTCTCAGCAGCTCTGCACAGCAAAAAACAACTTCTTTTTTCTTTTTTTTTTCATACGTTAGCAAAGTCAGCTGGAGCCTTGCCTTTGGCACTGGAGAGGGTAAAGACAGAAGGATCATAGCTGGAATTCCTGTTCAGATGGGCTCCGCAGAAGGAGTGGCTGGAAAAAGAAATCAGCCCTAATTCCTGAGGGAAGCAACCTGGAGGAGGGTTCAGGAAAGCAAAGACTGGGGAGCCCTCCAGGAACAAAGGGGATGACAGCAGAAAAGGGATAATACACATCATTAATCCAGATCATCAATTCAGATCATCACCACCAGCCGCTCTCCCCACCCCAGCTGACCAAGGGATGAGTTGGGAAGGGCTGGGTTGGAGCCTGGATCTGTTTCCCATCGGGATAAATCTCCCCTAGTCCCACACAGAAAATGGGATTCTCCTATCTCTGATGCCGCAGGAATGAATTTACTTTAGAGGGAAGGGAAGTCAATGAGAACAGGGCTTGGAAACAATAGGTTACATTCCTGAACCCCTGTGTGCTACCCTGGGACGCGTGTGCCAAGAGAATTAAAGGAACAAACTCGGAATTTGATCCCAACTGAAAATGAAGTTGACTGAAACCGACCCAGACGTGCAGGGTGAACTCCTGGCGCTGCTGAGGCCGATGACAAGACCCTCCGTTACCTCGCCGAAGCCAGGATTTCACCCACAGTTTTTATAAAACCAACAGTCAATTGAAACCCATCCAAGATTCTTGTTTCAATTTCACTGAAAAATGTACAGAAAACAAGTATTTCCCAACAACGACTGTAAAGCAAACAGCCTTAAAGCGCCCTCCTGCATGAAAATGTGAAACAAAACCGAGGTATGAAGCAGACTAACCTGTTTTCTTGCACAAAATGAGGGCTACGTATAAATGAGGGAAACAGATGGAGTAAAGGTATTTGTAAATAAATAATACAATGTTTGCTTAAACCACAAACGAAGAAACATGGGTGTGTTTTGCGACAAAGCTCACATCCGTGAAGCTGGCTTTTCCAAAAGAGCCCGGAGAAGGGATATGCACATCTGGACACGCTTCCACATGAGGAGCATAGTCTTTTTTGACAAGTCCCAGGCAGGGTGTATTTAAAAATATACAACGACATAAACATTAGTGTGTCGTTCTCAGGCTGCAATTTGTTTGTGGTATTATGAATCTAGTTCACTAAGCATTGTCCCACTTATCACAGAAGAGAAAATGCTGCAACCAACCACGATTCCCACCTGCTTCAGGAAAAACCAGAGGCCACCCACCAAGAGCACGTTGAGGAGGGCAGCTCTGGATGCTTCCTCACGGAAAAACATTTTTGCAAATGGTAGAATTTTGCTAAGAAGAGAACAGCTGAGCTGACACACAGCAGAGTCTCCAAAGCTTTGAAGTCTACTTGGACTATTTATCCTGTTTTCCACCGTTCAGCTCACACCTGCCCATCAGAAAGGTCCCTCCATCATCCCAAGCAGTCCCTGATGCCGTGCTTTAGGAAGATGGGTTCTTTTGTTCAGAGGTGACAGTTCTATTTTGGTACCCTAACCCAAGACACTGAGGAAGGCAGTAAGGTCCAGGCTGGCCACCAGCCTCCTCTATGTGGTTTTCCCACAGCCATCATCTACATTGTGCTAATTTTTCACAACTGTGAAATGAGAAGTTGTAAAATGGAGGAGTCTCCTCCACCTTCCCCAGCTCAGAGAGGTGTTACAAACACCACCAGTGAGACATTCAGATACTACAGTCAAAAAGGCAATATATACATATGCACATACAGAAAAGCCCAAACATTCCTGAAGTTTGAGGTTTTACATGGGCAAAACCAGGCAACCAAAGGAAAAGGCTACTTCAGAAAATTTTGCCTAAGCAATTTCTGCTTAAAATGTTTTTTACAGTGCCACGGGGAGAAATAATGCTGGTAAGAACTCAGATGCAGATGAGAGAGAATGCTATTTTGATCTAATTCAACTTAACAAGGAAGAACAAAATGGTAATTCAAGTATGAACCAGGTGTACTACTAACAAAGGAACAGCCAACGACACAAAGTCAATGAACTGAAGCTGAAAAAAAAATACCATTTCAGTGTTAATAACTTAAATTGACAGCAAAGATTTGACGAAAAACTGGATATTAGTATGCACAACGAGATCATCCACAGCTTCACCCCCACTTTACGTTGTGTGAGATCATCTTCATACACAAAGCTCATACTCTCAAGTGATAACATGAAAAACAATTTCCCGGGTTATTTTAAGGTTACTTATTTTAAGCATAAGAACAAGTTCATAGGCCAGATGCCACCTCTTTGCAAGGTCCAGACCCAGAAGAAGATTTGTTTCTGAAACACAGACAATTGAGTTGCGTTGGGACCATTGGCTTCCGCTCCCAACCTCCGCATCAGTCAACCCGAGTCCACCCACCAGGGCAGGGATCAAAGACGGCTCAAAACCATCCTCCAAGAGATGAGGATGTGCTACTCCATAAGGAGCCAGGTCTGAACAGAGGAGGGTGAGGAGGAGGATTCCTGGCTGTGCCTAAGATCTCTTTATACCCACGGATTGGACAACAAACACTAGGACCTGTTCTGAACCACGCGCTTTCAGTTCTCTGTACCTTAACTCGCCTCCTGGGAAACAGCAGCACCACACAGAACATGAAAGAATGCAAGATGCTCAGATATTGTATTTTACACCTCTGTCCTTTATCCTGTGTGAGGCAACAGACTCCAGGGCACTGCAGTACAGTTTAGAGGTGATCGGCTGCACTGCCACAGAGGCTTTTATTTTCTTTGTCTAGCTCAAACAAGGTTAACAGTGACTCACTTTCAGAGGTTTACGGTCCTGGCTCTGACAAGCCAAGCATCTGTAGCCAACACAAGCAGGGACAGAATGCCTGGAAGTTACTGATGAGGCATTTCAGAGCCCGAGGGGAACAACACGAGTGTCTGATCCTGGTGTCTGCACACAGTCAGCCTGTCTTTTTATTTTGAGATATTTTCATTTCCCGATTTCTCTCTTCCTCCACAAGAGGATATGAGCAAAAAAGAAAGAACGCTAACAGAAGTCCTGGTGCTAAAGCTGCATATTTAAGTGAGCATGTGCAAATCCTGAAATCAGTGGCCCAGTTCTCAAAGACACATCGTACACTGGCACCAAGCTTCTGGGCGTGGACCATATGATGGACATTCATCCATAGACATCATGGAAAAAGGAACCAAGGCACAAGAACGTGGAGAACCTGCTACACATACTGGAGCCAGAGGTCAAAGTGACACTGGTTTCAGCAGCAGCAGACCCAAGAACCTTGCAAAGTCACAAAAATAGCAAGGTAAGCCCTGACAACAGAGAAGATGAAAGTGAAATGACCAATAGCTGCAAGATGTGGAAATCCTGGGATCGTGCTTTTTGACCCCTTTTCCCACCCCGACATAGGCTTTTCTCAGCAACCTGGACAGACATCAGAAACCCCTCCGCTGTTGGTACCTGGACCAAAATATCACCTGAGTTACACAGCCCACAGTTTCTGTACTTATCCAAGAGAGAGAGAAGTAAAGCTTCCTTGGAAGAGAAAAACCAGCCAGCTTACTGATCATGGTGGTGCCCCCAGCCAGGGCAGCCTTGGTCCCTTGGAAGAAGTCATCAGCAGATGTCATCCCCTGCTCCGGCATCTGGAAGCGGGTGTGAACGTCAATCCCCCCAGGAATCACCATCCTGCCATGGGCTTCAATGGTTTTCACTCCCCCTGGCACAATCAGATTCTCTCCTATTTGCCTGGGTGAAGAGGTTTCAAACAGCAGGTCAGACACACAGAAGGCAAACAGCTTGTAAACACGCACCCTCCTGCTATTGAACCCGGCCAGTGTTTTCCTTCCCCAAATAAAGCAAGGCAGAGGATGAGCACACAGAGCTGATAATATTTTATTCCTCCCCTTGAAGCAGCTGCGTAATTGAGAGCAAAGTGTGCAATTACTGCAGGACCTGGGGGCAATATCAGCCTCAGCAGGAAGGAAAAGAGGGAGCCACGCCAGCAGGGAGCCGGAGAAGGGACCAGGCAGATCATCAGATGATCGCCATGGCAAACACAGCCAGGGCTGGTGAGCAGCTTCACTGGGACTGGCCCAGGGCTGCCCAGTGGCAGTCCCACTGCTGGTTCCAGCCACCCAACAGCAATTTGGGTCTTAGTGTGGTTTGGGGAGCGCTGGAAGAGTTTTTGCCTCTATATTGTCTGCTAAACATCACGTAGCCCCTGCACAAGCATAAACTCGGCAGATACCAGTTACCAGATTCTCAATCAGACCCTCAAAGGTCTCTCCAGCCCAGCTCTTCACAGATGTATTTTTAAAAGCAGAACAGTAGATGAGATGTTGCAATTAATTAGCTGTCTTTGGCTGGCTCCTTTAACTTTTAACCTTGATTAACAAAGCACATGTGCTGACCCTTTAGCCAGAACAGGAAAATTCCTTGTTTGTAACCTCTGGCTCATCCATTTTTTCCTAAGAGTCATTTTCCAAAGAAATCCATAATATATTTAACCTGCCAGAAATGCATGTTTCGGGACTGAAAACACAGAGAGAGGTCTGAACCTCTATCCTTAAACTACAGGATCATTTTTAGCTTCGAGGGGGTTTTTTCTGATCCTGGCATCACAGCATCACAGACAACAGCGCTGCAAGAGACCTCGAGAGGTCACCTCAGCCCAGGCTCCTGTCCTAAAGCAGAATTAACTGTGTTAGGATGCTGAACTCTGCATTCAAAATACCTCAAGTCATAACTCACTAAAACGTTACAACAGGGATAACTTCAAACATATGTGTCATCTCAGCATGGGGCTGTTCACGTGGCTAAAATTAAGCACATGTAAGTACCCCCTCTGGCCCAGGTTTTAATAACAGTGGGGGTTTGGGCCCATTTGTTTATTGAATTCAACACCTGGTTTTCAGAGTTCCCCCATCAAACACCAGCATAGAGGTGAAATACCCATTTTTCACTGCAGCCTCATAGAGCCGACCGAGGCGAAGTTATTCCTTGGTAACCTGCAGAACATTCCCATACATCTCCAAGCATAAGACAGCATCAGGCTTCACTTACTTTATCAACCCATCTTCCATGTAAATGTCTGCATAGAAAGACTGGTCGTCGTTAACTATTTTACCGCCTTTGATCAAAAGACGATCGCTCTGCAACAAAGAAGCACACAATAATCCATAATTATCCTGTGAGGAAGCTGACAGTCTGCAGTGTCTCTTCCGAGATAAAAAAGAGACGGAAACATCCCCTGCATTATTCAGAAGCGCACGTCAAAACACAAGTCAACTGCTGCACTTTCAACTGCAAAGATAAAATGGTTTATTTCATCCGCGAGTCCTTTCATCACACTAATGATCCCCCTCCCCCCCCAAAAAAAAAAACACCAAAAAGCAGAAGGGAAAAGGAGGTGGGATCCAACAGGGCTTCTCTACTTGGCAGCTTCGCTCCTACCTGCAGTCCTGCCACCATCCCCTACAGCAAAAGCATTAAATAATGCTTGGAAGGATGCAGAGGAGCCACATCTCCATTTGTTTTGTGTTTTTTTGGGTTTTTTATTTTCTGCCTTGGTCATATGCAAAATTTCCTCCACGCACCCACACACTGGAGTCACTGCTTGGCCAACTGTGAGTCAACTGCTGTCAGGGAAATGGACCAAAAGTCTGTTGCCAGGGGTTACACAACACAAACAACCTCCTTTTGTCCAACTTAGTGATGTTTCGACGCAGCGGATACTTTTACTGCCTTTCCAGAGCACTACTGCATAATCAGATGGAAATAAACTTAATTTGCTAATAGGTGCTTAAGAGCAGGATTTGAAAAGCTGTTTATTAAAATGCTCCCCCGACTAGAAGACAGTTTGGCAGGAAGAGAAAGGTAATTACAAGAAGGCAGCTATCAGGCGATATTTTACCACAGCCCAGGCTGCATCTCGCTTTTGCAAGATTTTAGGTCAAAACCAAATTTATCTTTTTTTTTTTTTTTGCAGTAGTCCTAACCCAGAGCGAAGCAGCCTGCACGGCTGCGGCTGGGGAGGAGTGTTCAAAGTTCCTGCTCCTCCAGGTTTTTCATTCCCTACATCCCAGATGCCTGCATTTCAAGCAAAGCACACCACATTACGCTGCGTTCGGTCTCTACCACACACCCCGGCCCTTAAAGCTGCACTTAACACTTACTGGGATGCTCTTTTCTCCTCCCCAAAATGTCTTTCTGCGAAAGCCAAGCTGGCCAAAAGAGTTGGAGCACCCCATTCTCAGCTGACAGGAGCTGACACGGCTCTTTTAACGCCAGAAGGGGCCACGTGAATTCCACCAGCCTCTGATTTACACCGTTAGATTGTATAACTGCTAAAACATCCAGGAGATGTGAAGTGCCTCTCCTTACCCCTCCCTTTTTTTGTTTTTCTCCTTCTCCTTCCTCCCACTGCTGCAACGGAGACTTTCCCTGAACAACGCCACCAATTTGGAAAAAAAAAATAAAAACAGAACAAAGAAAGAAAATCCCCCCAAGACTTAAATTTAGGAGCAAATGTAAACGAGCCTGAATCAATTAACTCGGGGCGTGAAAAACCCAGTTAGTCTTTTCAACACCAGCCTCTAGAGCAAAAAACTGTCCTACGTGTTTAGGGCTTCCAGAAACACTGCGGTATTTGTGCCCACCCCTGGTGCAGACACCTCCTGCTATGGAAAAGGCCAGCAACCATGGGAGTGGGCTAGTTTGGCCACCATCAGTCCTAATGCAACGAGGAAAGAAGAGAAATATCTGTGTGTGTGTATATAGTGAGCCATAAAAATACAGCCTGGACCACTTTAATGATGCTGGGAATCCTCCTGCTAATAAACAGGTCTCCTGCTGCGGCTGGGGAAGGGCTGGGAAATCAGCAGGAATCCACCTTGGAGACAAAAGCCACCCCGCCAGGGCCCTGCCACCAACCCCACCGGCACCTTCAAACCAGGACAGCTGGAGACCCATCATCATCCTCATCCTTCAAGCATCAGCATCGGCAGACCAACCCCGCGTTTCTATGACAGCAAATAAAGGCCAGAACGGGGATTTTTCTCCCATCCCTTATCTTTTCCAGGAGAACCATTGGGCGCAGGCACCAAAAATCAGGAGCATCCAGCCAGAAGGAAAATGCGTCACGTTCCTTTCGGCCCCTGACAGCGATCCAGCAGCAACCTCCAGCGCTATTTAAACCTCAGCATCTTCTTTAAACTCTCCCCCAGTGGGCTCTTGGATGCAAACCATGCACCCCCCACTCCACACACATCCCCCCCTCCCACAAAAAAGGAGGAAATAAAAACCCCTAAACCAAGGAAAAAAGGATGCTCTATTTAGCACGTACCGATTTGGGGCATTCCCTACTTTTCCTAAACATGGTTTAAAAGGTGGCTGTCACCCTGCCAGGCTCTGCTCCATCCCGGAGAAGCCCGGGCTGGGTGTGTGGGTGGGGGTAACAATGAAAAACGGGGTGTCAAAC
>VXBW01005708.1:814194-824957 GCA_013400375.1 Thinocorus orbignyianus | reverse complement strand
TGCGGACCCCCCACACTTTCACCGTGTCCCCCGCAACCCCCGCCCGGCTGCGCTGGGGATCCATCTTCTTTGTGCCGCCCCGCCCTTCCCGGTGCAGAACGGTGGAAAATTGTGGGGGGGAAACCATAAAAATAATTAAAAAATAAGGTTTGGAGGCACTGCCGGCCCTTCGGTTGCCCAGCGCCTCTGCCTTTCGTCCAGAAAATACAGTGTGTGTCCCCTCCAGCGGTCACTGAGGGGGGGTCTGGGGTCAGAGCACACACCCAGGGTGAGGGGTCCTTCCCCATCACTGGCCATTTCTCAAAGTAGGGGGGTCTCTCCCCATCACTGGCCATTTCTCACCCTGGGGGGGTCCCTCCCCATCACTGGCCGTTTCTTACCCTGGGGGTCCCTCCCCATCACTGGCCATTTCTCACTGCTCCTTTGCTCCAAAGATCAGTCCCACCTGGGAGTCTGAAATTTCCCCAGTCCCTGAACACCATAAACTGGGACATCATGAAAAGAAATTTGTTCAATGGCATAAATATTTCCCAGTTATGGGTTGTGCACTTGGCCTGGCGCAGTGAAGGGACTGGGGATCCACGGCCAGGGTGTGGGGTAACCCCTCTACAGACATCTCTTGACACCAGTTGCTCTGGGGGAAGGTGAAAGACACCTTTTGGAGATCTCCTAAATAGCACAAACCCCACTGCTGCTTGAGAGCTGTAACAGTTGATGAGCAACAAAGACTTACCTTCTTCCCTCCGTCACCGGCAAGTTCCACGTCACACCGAGCTTCTCCTGTCACAAAATGCAGTGATCTTTACGCACCCAGAACAGTTCCCATGAAGCACAGCCCATAAGAGATTAAAACCTTCAGAATATTACTGCAGTAAATCATTATAAAGGCAACATCTGCTCAAACAGATGACTACCAGCACCTTTTATGTACATTAGTTCACAGGAGGCTATAAGGAAATGAGTAAAAGAGCTTTTCCTGGGTGCAGGTAGGGCATCATTTAAGTAGTGACTATGCCAATCAGTTAATATCCTGTTAGCAGCAAATGAGAAAGTAGCTTCTTATGACAGTAGCAAAACGATTAATTTGTTAGCCTGTAGGGGTTTATTTCGATTTAATGATGAAAATACACAATACTAAATGAGTTATCCTGCCCCTCTCTGATCTGTGCTGGGAAGAGTTTGGAAACCTCAGCATATTTTTGCTCAGAACATGGAAGAAAGCATCTACATCACATTTTCTAAAATTAGACAGCGCAACTTTTCCTTTTTTTGTCTTTATTGCTGGCTTTCCTCCTCAACTTTAGATCTGAATGGTTTGTTGCCTTTGCTTGCCAGGAAAAAAAGTGTCTTTGGCTACCAGAGAGGAAGGGAAGGCTGGCTAAGGGTTTGAGAGATCTCATCAAGGCCCCTGGGCAGCTGATCCGAAACATCCTAAGTCCAGGGACCACTTTAAGATCCTGCCACGGCAGCAGCAATGTGATTACGGAGGAATGACCACAAAGATGGGCCCAGGAAACATGGGTGCACATCTCCAGCACCCACTTGCCTCCTGACCTTGGGCATTTCTCCCAGTTACACTAAACTCAGGCAAAACGTCCACCAGAAGAAGTTCCATCTAAATGTGAGGAGGAACTTCTTGCCTTTGAGGGTGGCAGAGCCCTGGCAGAGGCTGCCCAGAGAGGCGGTGGAATCTCCATCTCTGGAGACATTCAAACCCCACCTGGACACCTGGTTCCTGTGGGACCTGCTGTGGGTGGACCTGCTTTGGCAGAGGGTTGGACTAGATGTTCTCCAGAGGTCCTTTCCAACCCCAGAGCATTCTGTGGTTCTGTGTGAAAAGTTGTGGACCAGCCGCCCTGGCAGAAGAAATAGAAGCACCTTTAAGGGGGTGATGGCATCAGCCTGGTAATATTTCTAAAGCTATTCTCATCTGCTCAAAGATAGCTATTTAAAATACTTTTTTTTTCTAAAACTACAATTCTTACTGCACATGGGCCTGATTCACAACAGCGGTTCTTGAACTTTGAATAAATTCCGTAACTTGAATCCAGTAGGGACAAGGTTCAGAAAGTAATAACGGATCTTCAGGTGACACTTAGCTTTTCCTTCCCATCATCATGTTGCAAGAACCTAAGCAGTACAGAATAAGATAAATGAAGAGATTAAAGGGCTGAAAAACACAGTCGTTTGATATTCAACACCTACACAGCACCAAACTTGAAAAACTTCCCTATGATTTAGGTTGTACCCAAAGGACCAGAACTGAGCTCCCAGGTGTATCTTCTAGCCCCATTATGCCAATTGCCAACACGGCCCAATTTTCTTTCCTTTTAGCAACGAGCTCAAGAGGTTGTCAAAAGAAATAGTTTTAAAATTATTAATGTCATTGCAAACTGGCTTATTTAGCCTCGCTGGGCAAAGGCAAGCAATGGGTATTATCTGTTGTATAAACACACGTGGGGAGGGACTCTTTACCAGGGAGGGGAGCCACAGGATGAGGGGTAATGGTTTTGAATTGGAAGAGGGGAGATTGAGATTGGATGTTAGAAAGAAGTTCTTTGCTGTGAGGGTGGTGAGGCACTGGAACAGGTTGCCCAGGGAAACTGTGGCTGCCCCATCCCTGGAGGGGTTCAAGGCCAGGCTGGATGGGGCTTTGGGCAACCTGGTGTGGTGGGAGGTGTCCCTGCCCAGGACAGGGGGTGGCACTGGGGGGGCTTTAAGGTCCCTTCCAACTCTAACCATTCTATGACTCCATGAGGGGAGGGGATCGGGAGGGAAGAAGAAGAGCTATAGCTGAAGGACAACATTGGGATGAGAACAAGGGGGAAGAGAGTCAGAAAACACAAGATGTCCATCTGCATGATTTATATATATTTTTCATACACAAGCTGATTCCTTCCCTTGGTAAAGCTACAGGTTATGTCTGAATTCTCTCTGTAATTAAATGAAAAAAGATAACTACTTATGAAATGTCAGGGGCTGGAGTCAAGCTTAAAAGAAGAGAGTGGAACCTGCTTCTTAAATGCCTGCAGGTTTGTACCTCATCCTGCTGTCACACAGCAGTGCCAGCACTGCCAAGGAATTGCGGGAAGTGATGGGATTTCTGGGTGATGTTGATGAACTTTGCCTTCTGCAGCTCTGTTAATGCATGCAGCAGGATGGGCAGGCTAAAAGGAGAAGATGCTCCAGAGAACAAGCACTGCCAAATCTTCCTTGGCAATCTTTAGGGAAGGAAAGTGATGAAGGATGGCTGGCCAGCCCACCCCAGCTCCCCCCCTGCAACCACCACGATAGAACCAGCACGGTTCCTGCAGCCAAGTCTCAGCAGCAGAAGAGCAAGAGCACAAAAATATCCTCAATTATGCTACATCAGCACTTCTGAAGAGCCTGAAAATGCTGCCCAAGTGGCAGAGCAGGGGAGGAAACGCACAGAACTGAGCGCTGTGCCCACATTTGCACTACCAGCTTCTACCATGGCCACAGATGCAGCTGTGATCTGCACTGGGTGTCCCTGGCCCCACCTTGGGTGGGGTTATAGTGGCCGGTGGGCACCCACAATCACTGCCAGCCGTTTCTGCATAGGACATCTCTTTGCAGCAGAAACATATTTCATGCTATAGGAACCTCTAAGTCTAAATTTAGTCTTCTGGAAAGTGCCTAGAGGGAAAATGGCACAAGAATATGAGAAACTCTGCACAGCGATACCTGTATGCTAAAATAAATCATCACAGGCATCAGTGGAAATCAACTGACATCAGGTCTGAATCTTCACTTTGCGGATTCTACGGACTACAGTAACGCACTTAGCCAGGAATTCTGTTCCCCTGTGGAGGTACTGGATGGTTGGGAAAAAAATTATTAAAAAAGTCTCTTTCTTTGTGGAATTTTAGTGTAATTGCAACAAATCCCACAGAATTTCTGCAACACCCGACTGCTTTTACTCCAATTGAATTCTTAAAGGTTTATCCGCAAGGATATTTTGCCATGAAATTCTAAAACCTGCAAATGGAAATATACATTTTAAAGTGTCATGAAAAGAGGGATGAGAGTTAAAGCATTCCTGGAAGTATCTGCCATTCTAGCACTACAGCATCAGCAAGCTCTCCGTTTCCCTTTAGGCTTGTCAGATGGCAATAATCCCCACTCCCTACCGGGGAATCACCCCCTGCCAAAGTCAACAAGGCTCTTACTGTGATCAGAGGCAGCCGGACGGGGCCAAAAGAGCTTTCACAAGTTCAATGATCAGACCCTCATTTTGTGTCATAATTCTGTCCGTTCCAATTGCTGCATCAGCTTCAAATCTCAATGAAATGGAGTTTCCTGCGGATTCAGCAGCCCCCCGCATCTCACAAAGCGTTGAGAGGGTTAAATACAGGCTGATACATGGTGGAAGGAGAACATCTGTCCTTCCCAAAAGGTGATGAAGGAACTGTCCATTATTAATCACTAGAAATCAAATTACAAAGGGGAATTATACTTGCCAATGGGCACCTTTTGTTTGTTTTATTATCTTACAGGAGGAAAATATGGATACGGATACGGAAATGACCATAGAGACCAAACGTGCGACTATGAGGAGGTAAAAATCATACAGCTTCTCAGAGAACCAGCCTAGTCTTTCCTGAATACAAGCTCTTCTCTGTTCTGAGGGGGAGATTCACTTTCTGGCCACACAAACAGGTCGATAAAAATGTCCATTTCATCTGCAAATTAAAATTAACCTTCCAATTGATTTTGTTTCCTTTAAAACCCCAGGAAACCTTGAGAAGGTTCAGAAATAACCTTCTAAGATGCCTGTTACTGTTATAGCGTGTTTCTTAGAGGAAATGTCCTGAGCATTTCAAGTGCACTACAATCTTAATTGTCCTTAAACAAGCCTGGGCTGCTGCTCCACAGTTAATTTACTATCACGTCATGCTGTCGGGAAAGAGACAGCCCTCTTCAGGGTTCCAGACAGGGATAGGTAGTACAACACATGGCAGAAATGTACCCTCCTCTCTAACACAGCCTACACTCACACTGTGACCTTCACTGTTGTTAAATACAACATTTCTGGAATAAAGGCATGGGACATTGGGGCATGCTTGTCATTGCTCCTCCCTTTCATCCACTGGAGAGAGTTCAGCATCTCCAGGTCCATAGGAACCATGGGTAGGGTCTAAGAAATGGTTATTTTCACAGTGATTTGCACTGTTTCTTAACATGATAATCACTTCTTCCCCAAAACCCTACAGGGCAAAGCATCAGGGTCTCAGCAATTGCTGTCATCGCTTGTGTCAGCTTCACCTGCCTCTGATGTACAGGACAATCATTCCTCCAAATGATGAGAAAATGAATTTCTGACCTCTGTTCTCCCACCCTGAGATGTGTCCCACGTTTCTGGGAGTTGACAGAAGAACAGGACATTGCACTTCTGTGCGAATCTTACAGTGAAGAGGTTTGGTTTAGGTAGATCTCCTCCAGATGCTTGCAGATACTGTCCCTTTTTAGGGTAAGGGAGTTCACACACAACACACACATCAACTTCACGCGAGCTTTGCACACCGTTTCCCAACTTCATAACACCACCACAGAAGACAGATTCAGATTTAATGTGCCACAAGACAGACAAGTGATATGGGGAGTCAGACGTGGTCCTGCAGGGAAAAAAATGTCAGGCAGACCCAAACGACCGCTCAGCACCTGCTGAAAACAGATGGCTCATGTCAAACGATGGCCGTAGCGCTGGCCTGAGGGTGGGACGCAAAGCTGCTGGTCTCACCGTGCCAGGCTCCGCATCCATCCCCCGAGATAAAGCCAACATCCCAAAGATGCTGCTGAAAGACCAGACCCCCGAACTCGCCCAGCTCCAAAGCAAGTGGGGAAAATCCAGCCCCAGGTGTTTTCAGTTTTTTTTCCCCAAATATGAAAGCCCCTGGCTCATTTCTGCACAAGAGACTCTGGCCTCGGTAAATTCCTGACAGGACACTTAACAGACCCCTCCACGAGACACCCATCCCATGTACAGCACATCCCAGCTACACAAACTAATGGCTTTGGGAGGGATCTAAGAAGTTAAGAGGAATTTGGCACTTGTGCTTATCATTGTTAGTTTCTCTCTGATTGCTTTTTTTCCAGTAGCCAGACAAACTATTAGGATCCATTGGAAGAACATGCAAGTCATCCTCCTGTATGATTATTTTGCAAGCAATGATTGTTGAAACAAGGCTAGAAAAATTACAGGCAGCATAACAAATTAAACTCAGAACTGCCTTTCCAGCTGTCTGGAACAGCTTCTTTGTTTTACCCAACAGTTTCACTAATGTTCCAGAGTCTATGATTATTTGAGCTCCCAACAATGTCCTGTTATTCATTATTTCTCTCCTCTAATGAACAAGCATGATCCTGAGAGCTTTGAGGTTCCAACAAAAAAGCCTAATCATGTCAAAAGCTTCATGAAACTGTGTTGGAAGCGATTCCACTTCTGTCAATTCTAACATAAAAATCATTTTCCCCGTCTCTGTTTATTCACTATTGTTATTTATCTTATTACAATAGGCCATAGCCTTGCTGTTTTAGACCAGTAGCTTCCACCCAGTGCTCTGTGCTTCCCAAAGGTCTGTAAACTGCTTCTAAGGGATGCAGGAAAGGTACATAAAGGTGCACAGGGAACCACCTAAATCATTGGAGCAAGGTGGCAATGGGAACTTCGGCAACTTCAGAAAAGATCTGGGATCCCTGGGATTGTACTTGTGCTGAAGTGTCTTAGCACCTACTCAGGCTCTCTGTGCAAACTAGATTAAAGAAGTCCCAGGCTTGCTCACCCCTCCTGCAATCAAACCTTGCTTTTCACTATAGATGTGGCCCAGAGAAGTGGTGGAGTCACCATCCCTGGACATATTTAAAGATGCGGTGCTGAGGGACACGGCTGAGTGATAACTTGGCAGTGCTGGGTTAGTGGTTGGACTCTTCCAACCAAAACAATTCTATGTTCCCTAAAAGACCGTTTTTGCCCCAAACAATCTCAACAGATGAGCAAGACAGAAGGAATACCAACTACACACAAGGGAAATCTGGGAAATACACACAGAGGAACGAGCCGGTTCAAGCAAGCAATGGCCAAGGGTTCTCAAAACAAAGCAGAACTATAAATTACACAGATCCCTGCCCTGATGCTCTCTGAACACCAAATCCCACCTAAGAAGATGGGCTTGTAGGTGCATGGCAACTCCTGAGAGCCAGGCCAAGCCTTTATTGTCTCATTTAAGAAATCCCAGGCTTGAACACGACATTCTTGTCAGATCACAGCGACGGCCCAGCTGAGGTTGGGGCCTCAAAGCACTAAGCAGTGCCCAGACCCTGAACAAGTAGCTGCAGGACCAGGCATTAACTACCCAAACAGGGAAGATGACAACATTTAAGGTGGGAAAAAGAAGCCCAGTTAATTCCACAGCCTGACAGCTGGCAAGTTGCAGAGCTTGCCTCAGATCTGCTGAGTTGCAGACCTGTTGGATAGGTCACGCTGCCTCCAGAGGCCTCGCTGTAAAGAGCTGCTTAAACTAAGACAGAGAGTCTTCCTGGGGCCTCTGGAGATGATCCTAACCCAGAATTATGAGGCAGCAGCATGGCCCAGAGGCAATAAAGTGAAGCTGTGATAGATGCCTATAGAATACCCTGGACAGGACAGACACAAAGAGATTTGATTACCCTTATCTTTGCTTGCAGAACAATATATTGCAATTTAATGTAGAATAATTACATTCCTTTTTTTTATCCTCTGGGTGCTTAAGACCCCCAAAAAATAAAAAAATAGCTTGTACATCTTGCTTTGTTAATTATTGCAGTGGAGATTAATACAAGATCTTTCCATACAGTGACAGAAAAGATGACTGTGCTTTAAACCCACTCTGGATCCAGTCACTAGCTCAAGTAGTTCCACATATATCCATTGCCTCCAGCTGATCAACACCCATTCCCATCAGCTCACTATATAGTCCTTGGGTTGCTGACACAGTGTGGACCATCCTGTACGTTCACTGCTGCAACTATTGTCAGCCTCAAGAAAAAGCAGTAAGATTTCTAGCCTATTAAGAAACAATTTATGCAAGTTAGAAATTCAAGATTCTATAAATTAGCCTATTTTTCCTTTCCACCATGATTTAGATTCCTACCACATGGAAACAGTGTACAGTCTGTCCAGGCAGAACCTATCTCAGGTGTGTTATTAACTGCTTGAGACAGAGGTTTGAAAGTAACTGGCCAAATTCAGTTGCAAAATTTCAGAAGCCTTTTAACTCCTATCTCAAATTATTTCAGTGTGCTCCCTCCTTTAATGCCACTTCCTACAATGGTATTTTTCTTTACCTTTTTTCAATACATTGAGCTTTGATCATCATCATAAACACGTTTCTATTAACTACACTGAAGCAAAGCCAGCTTTACCTGCTGAGGATCTAAGCATCGACTCAAGCTCTAGATGCAGTCAGCTGGAAATCCATCAAAGCTAAAAGCAATAAAGTGCCAATCCATAGCAAGACATTTACAATAAAAGACTGCACTTACCCAAATGCTCACAACCTCTCACAACACAACCCACTGGCATCAGCGTTATGTAAAGCTAATGAGAAACAACTCAAAATGTTTCGCGTTATCCCATTATTTCACACTCTTCAGTTAACATTAATTCAACGATCTTTAAACAGAACCAAAACACGCACTTAAAAAAAACCCCAAAAGTTATTGACATTTTGTGTGGACTTCTGATTGTTCACCATATTGTATTTAGTTTTTTATTATACTGCTACCCCTCAATCACAAGATAACTTGTCTTCTCAGAATGAATACATCACCTGTTTCTACTTATGTCCTGCAGGACATCACCATATCAAATTGTTGGAAATTGGTTCTGAAAACATCCCAAATTGAAAAACCTTTGTCTCACAAAGCTGAAAAGATGTATACCCTTTACTCCTCAGGTGTACTTTGGTTGGTCTAACAAGACTAATTAATCATGGAAAGTTACTCAGGCCAAAAAATAACACAGTCAAATTAAACCACAGGCATTTGTAGTGGCAAACTTTTGTTTGGATTTGGCACATCGGGTTTGAAGCAGCCTGGGACACGTCCCACTCCTCATTAAAGGCTGGCGTGTAACACTTCTAAAAATCAGGGCCTACCTTTGAAATCTTATGGAAAACAGCAGCCACTCACACATGTAAATAGAGCTGGATGGAGCCCTTAGGTTACTGTGGTAGGAAGAAGCAGAGTAGGGGCTCTGATCCGGGGAGGATGAGGCCCGAGTCATGCTCCCAGTAACATCTCACATTGCTGAAAGCTGGAGACACTGGCGAGCAAGCCCGTACCATAAATCCCCGGCAGACTTCTGCCCCACCTATGCAACCTGTACCACTAGGAAAAATCCAGAGGCACATGCTAGGAACAATTCCTAGAAGGACAGAGTGCTCTGTAAACTCACGGGAGGACTACTCACAGAAACTCTTTCCCAGTAGGTCAGAAGTTTATCAGTTTGCTGGTTGGTGCTCCGCTCATTTCCGCTCTTCCAGCCTGTGCTCCAGAGCCAGCATTGTCAGAGGAACACAGAGATCTGTGTTCAGATCTGAATAAAGCTTGCTCAAATCTATTTATTGAAAAAAGCAAACGTGCACGGTCAGCTACACCTATGGGTTCAATGGATTTTGCCCCAGGAAGAGGACAGGGTGTATTGCACCATGACACACGGAATGAGAAAAGAGCTTCAGGAGTCTTAAAAGGCTGGAAGGAGTTCAGTGGGTTTCTAAGAAAGTCCCAGATCTTCCCCAGGCAAAAATTCACACTGTAGCCATCAGGCCTTGATCAAAATTGGTATTGAAATACAGCTCCCAGGGGTGACTCGGGTCTGTCCTCCCCTGGGAGGAGCAGGTAGGAGTTTCCCCTGGAAGGAGCCTGCAGGGATTTCATCCCTGTAGGTGGAGGCTCACGGATGCTCTTTTGCTAACAATTGCATTTCTGTTCCCCTGAGCTGCATTCACCAGCTGGGTGGGGCATTTTGCTACCGTTGTGCTGGGGGGAAATTGCCTTAAGAAAGAAAAATAAGACCAAATAGCAGCAAATAGGAAGGCAGGGTGAGAAAAGGGAGGGTGTCTGTAGGTGCAGGGGGGCTCCTTTCTTCTTCTGCCCTCCTCCCTGTGCACATACACACACACCTGCAGAGAGCACACGGACAACATTAGAGATGTGGCAAGGAGGCTCTAGTAGAGATGCTGCTTAGAGGAAGACATCGACTGCCACACACATGCAAGTGCCATCGAAGCAAGAAACTGCAGGGTGGAGAGGATACACCCCTTCTGCAGCCTGTGGCAGGTTCAGGTTGCATCTCACACACACACACACACACACACACACACACATATATACGTATATATATCTATGTACCCACCTTGTCATTCAGGTTCTGCAGCGCCTCCTTCCCAGTGGCACTCCTGATCTCCACCTTTCTCCCGAAATCAACAGATGGTTCCCCTCCCTTCCCGCTCTGCCTGGAATAAACGGAGGGAGCATCCGGACCCAGGTGGGCAACGTCCTTCTGCTTTGCCACCACTTTGTTAGATCCGCGGCCCACCGAGAGGGAGTCGAAGTCGATGGTTTTGTTCTCCAGGGAGCCTTCCACCGGGCAGAACATGCCACAGAATTTCTGCCGGGGCTTGGGACTGCCCGAGCCCAGGTTTTTGAAGAAGGCTGGCACCTCTTCTTCCTCGCCCTGCCGACCAGACTGCTTCTTATCAGCC
>VXBW01005708.1:772772-813344 GCA_013400375.1 Thinocorus orbignyianus | reverse complement strand
TGGAGAGAGGATGAGAGAGAGAGGCAGATGGAAGAGGGGTGTGGGAACCGAAGGAGAGAGGAAAACGAGCCGTCAAGCAGGACTTACCTCCAGGAGCCGAAATGAGTGACCTCGCTCGCCAATTAAGGCCAGAACGCTTTCTGCAACGCCAGAAGCCCCCCGCTCCCTCTCCGCGGGGGCTCAGGGGAGGCAGCCGAAGGCTGAATGCGGGTTTCTAGAGGAGGAGACACAGCGGCAGCCCCTCGCCTGCCCGGCTCTTGCCCATGCTGACAGCGTGTCCCTGCGCTGGGAGACGGTGACAGAGAAGGAGAAAACCGGGGGAGCGGGGGCCGGGGCCGGGAGAGCCGCCCCCCCGGGCCGGGAGAGCCGCCGGCGCTGTCCCTTCAGCACCACCCGCTCGGAACGGGCCGGGGGGCGAGGGGCAGCCCCAACCCTTGGCGGGGGCTCAGGGCCAGCCCCGAGGGGTTCAGAGCCAGCCCCAGCCCCGGGGAGGCTTCAAAACCACCCCCTTCCCACCTTGCATGAGCTGCCGGGCTCTAACACACCCTCCTGCTCCTCCTGGTTGATACAGCTGTAGGAATCAAGCATCCTTTTTTAAAATTTTTTTCTCCTTTTTATATATTTTTTTTAATTTTTAAACTTATTCTCTGAGGTTTGCACCTAAATAAACGGTGCCGGCGGCTGGCGATGCAGAGGGAGGGCTGCCTTAGTCATTCCCGAAGGGCTTGTTTCAGCAAGAGTACAGGGAATGGCTCTGGAAGTCCAGCCGAGGGCTGTGCATGGGGGAGGAGAGACATTTTTATCACAAAGGTAAGCGGTGCAGCACACAATAGGTTCGGCTGGGCTGTCTCCACCTGATAACGTGTCATTAACACCGCTGATCTGGGTCCTTAAGGCTAATCCATATGCAATATCTGCTCTGAACCAAACCCAATGGCCAAGCTGTCTATTAGGATGCATTATTCATTGATATGCATCTTTGCACGGGCATACATTAAAGGTTAATTTAGAGGCATCTGCGTCCAAATGGTTACCAAGCACCTTCCTAAGACTCAGGCCAAAAAAAACCCCACCAAAAGCAAAAATTAAATAAATAATAATAAAAATCTCAGGGCCCTCGCTGCCTGCAAACCACACCCAAATCGATGCATTTGTACCAAAAGGTGGAAAAAAGCCAAACCCAAGGTCACAACCAAGCGAAGCCCTGTAATCAATGCACAGCACAGTGATAAAAGATTCCAGACTACAAGGAAAGGAATAAGCCTGCAGCTCGGCCCTGAAGGATGAAGATGATGTGCTCTGGTAACTAATGAAGGAGGGAGAAATCCAAAGAGAGAGGCCCTCCAGGGGGAAAGCTCCACCTCCTTCCCCTTCAGGGACCCTAAGAATGGCTCAGCCAGAGTTGTGGCCACACGGATCTCAGGTGCTTTGCTGGGGATTGGAGGCCAGCAGATGGTCTCTCAGGTACACTGAAGTCCTGTATTATTTAAGGTTTATAAATATTAAAGGTCAGAGCATTGCTGATCAGGCAGCCCACAGAAGCTGTGGAGAGTGCTGACAGAGGCTCCAGCAAGCTGAAAGCCTTGAAGTGATCGTGTTGACACGTTCTGCAGCTGTCTGAAACCTACGCGGAAGCTTTCAGGGATAGCCTTAAATAAAGCTCATTCATCACTTGGCACATCCTTGGAAGATGCTCAGATGGCCGCAGACAGTTCTCTGTAGAGGGATGGAAAGGGAATGGTCTGCTAGCACACTCGCCCAGAGGCTGGGAAGTGTCTGAGACAAGAATGAAATCCCACAGACAAGACTGCAACTTCCAAATGTTTCAGAGCTGATAAAGGTCGCTCCCAAAAGATGAGGTTTCCCACCATAGAGATCTGACTCCTTTCCAATAAACACTTAAAACGTGGACAACAATCACACATTGAACAGCCATCTCCAGGTATTTCCCCTTTCCACACACACCTGAAGACTCACTCAGCAGTGTCTCCAGTTATTTTGTGTTTGTGTTTCCAGTGGTGCTCACGGGAAGGCTGTCAAAGACACCACGGGATGATCTGTCAAGTCTCTGACTGGTCTCACATATCAAACCAGCGATGATTTCCATCACCCACGTGCAAACTCAGGCACTCCAAAAGAACAACTGAACTACTAAAAGGAATCCTCTTTTGACTGTATTCTCCTTTTTGGTTATTTCATGGGGTGTTTGCATAGTACTCTATGTCCTTAGGGTCCTTTTATGGACACTGGGAAAAAACGAGGTAATTTCAGAAGTTTTTATTCCCACCTGTGGAACTCAGGTATCAGATCTTGAGATCTTACTGTAACAAATTGTAGTCATTCTTTTTGTTATACTTGAACTAAAACTATTTGATACACCGATGTAACTCCACAGCTTTATTCCTAGGATATTCTTTTTCCTACAGGAAGAGCTCCATCATGAGTAAAGCTCAACCAGTGAGTGCACTGGGAACTCAGACCATCAAAATCACTTTGGGACCAGCCACAGAAACTTATTGTCTGCACGAGTCCAGTGGAGCCTCTACAATGTCTGACACCTGGGTCCCGTTGATCCCAGAATTCCCAGCCAGAAATAGAAGAATTCTTACTAACTTTGTTCTCATCAAAAGAGGGAAGGCTGATGCAACTAGCATTTCCATTTGTTTACAGCTGATCAGCTCAGCACAGCTCCCGAGAGGTAATATATTCTACCAGCAACTGGATATGCCCATGCTCTAAGCATGGAAATAACCAAGTTCTGCTGAGAAACCACCAGACTCTGATGATCTGTGTGTGTTTAACAATCCCATAGGACATCCATTTTCACTCTGAACCATAGAAATGACTTCAAAAATGACACTGACCCTCATCTGAATTTCATAAATCCAGCATCAATAAGAATTTCCTCAGATAACAGATTATACTTAGTCCTATTGACCACAACAGTGGAGAAACCCTGAAGTTCCATGAACAGGACCTGAGAAACCCATCAGACCAGTTGGAGTCACACTGGGAGCCTTCAGTCTCCATGCAGCACATTTCACATTCCAGTCCTGTAACGAGCATGAATTGGTCCTTGCAATATCACAGTGATACAGGTACGCAGAGCAGAATAACTAACCTGAACGCTTATCTGCAGACAAACTATTTAGCAACACATGAAAAACGAGTTGACTTTATCAGTTAATATTATCCACACACCACATAATAAAGGGAACAAGAGATGGAAACTGAGTGGAATCACAGTATCAGGTTTTCTTAACATCAAAACACTCTGGACACTCCTGGGCAAGTGACTTCCAGTCGCATTATCTACCTCCACACTGCAAATAAGGAAAGAGATGAATAGAGAGCTCACACAGCCCGTCTGAAACTGCAGAGGAAAGCGGTGGCAGAACTGGCTTAATTTAAGATTCCTTTATGTCAGAGCACAAAAGTCCTAAGCGACGTAAGTACTCGGTCCCTTATGTGCTACAGAACCACGGGATAAAAGACAATCCCTGCCCAGGGATTTGCCCTGGCAAAGACAAGGAAAAAAGTCCCACATGAAGAGCACGAGGATCCTTTTGCAAATAAAAAAAGTTTTACACTGATACTGAGGGGGAAATGTGAGCACAAAGATATGAAGCGGGCAGGGTCCGTGTCAAACAAGTGGAAAATTAAGTCTTTACTTACGTACTGATACTGCCTCCACACTACAGTGCTCTGGCATCTGTGCCCTGCCTGGAAAAGCTCAGCAGTGCAAGACTCCTTCACTGTGATGACTCCACACACTCCTTCCACCTGTGATGCATCCACAGCTCTAGTGATTTCTGTTCTCCATCTGGCCAGAACAGGCCACCTTATTTCTCACGCTAAAAACGATGAGTGATGCTTTATTCCATTTCATTGCCACGGTTACTCACACACGCAAGGCAAGGCTGAAAAATCAAACCTGATTTCAGTTAGAAACAGCACAACGTAAGATCTGTGCTGCTTTACTGGGCTACCACCCTGAGGTGAGACAGTTTCTGCAAATCCAGAATTTTCTTCATTATTTAAAGGTTAAGAACCCAGTGAGAAATTGCAGCAGTACGTTCTGCCATTAAATTGCCATTACTAAAATAAGTGACAGCAACTACTTCCAGATCTGGGGCTCTTCCTACTGCAAATAATTAATTACTAATACTTTCAGTAGGTGCAAAATTTATCATGCAAGGCAGGATCCCATTGAAATTTGGGTATTTGCTGAAGCAGAACTCCCCAAAACCTACATTCTCCAGTGAAAACAAGCAAAGAGAGAGACTGGCTTGAGCCACCTCGCCATCTTAAGGCATGGCTTACAGAACTCTAGCCTGGACCCTCTAGAACAGAGCCCCTAAGATCTAGCCAGGGCTGGGGTTTTCATGGCCACCAGATCACAGAGTCACAGAATTATATGGGCTTGAAAGGAACCTCCTCCAACTCTTTCACACTCAGGAGCAAATCCAATGAAATACTAGACCGTTTTAAGTCAATGACAATTCTTCAGTTGAGTTTCAATGGGTCACAATTGAAGAATACAGTTTTGTCCTCAGAATTAAATAAAGTCACTATGGTATTTTCAGCTGCGTCCACTGAGAGAAGCCTCCACGCTGAAGCTGGCTGATTCCTTCCACCGAGTTGTCACGGTTTGGCCTCAGCGGCAACAAAAGCGCCACGTGGCAGCCCCTTGGCTCTGCCGCCCCCCAGCGGCGGGGAGAGGATGAGAAAGAAAAGGCAGACCCGTGGGTTGAGATAAAAACCGTTCACCAGAACAACAGGAATTGCAGGGAAACAGCAACACGGATGGAGGAGACAAACCCCAGCACATACCGACCGCAGCCCGCGCCGCCCCGACCGACACCGACGCCGCTGAGACGCGCCCCGCCACCACCCGCCTATATATATGCCTGCGCCGTGACGTCACCACGTCCACTTCCGGCTGTGGCCCCGCCCCTCCCCGGCCGGCTCCCTGCTGCCCCTGGGCCTGGAGCTCATGGAGTGGGATGGCTGTGCCGGAGAGAGACAGGGGAGAATCAACCCCGGCCCTGCTGGGAACCAGGACACGAGTGTAGAGGAAAATCTTCCTGATGCCTGCGAGTGTAGGGCTAAAAGCAGAGATCCAGTGATCACCAGCAAGTGATTTTCAAAGAGAAGCTGGACAAAGCTTGAATATAAATCCACAACCAAATGTGAAGGATGCTCAGAGCAAAGGCTTGGGACAGGCAGTGCTGACCCCTGCGACCCTCCTTGCTTACAAAATTATGCAGCCCATAAAAATACCAAGCTGTTGCATGTGCCACTGCAGTAGGCAGTGAATTTCCCTGCCTGACCACAAGCTGGGAAAGCCTCTTCCCTCTCCCTGGTTGTGGCCTTACCCATGGCCGAGCCCTGCATCTCACCCTGTCATCTTCATTTTCTAAGGTACAGGCTCGGCATCAAGAGGTGGCAGTGAGTAACTGCATTTCCAGAATATTCCTTGAATATTAAGAATCAAACCGAATCCTAAAATGCTTCATTGAGTTGGAATCGTTCTGGCATAGCACAAGAACTGAAAGACCAAGTTGTCTGCAGAGAAATCATTAACCAACTTCCCTTCGGGATATGATAATTGCTGGAGTGGTTGACAGCTTTTCTTGGCGTCGAGCACTCGAAGATGAGACACATTATTTCAGAAACATTAAAGACCAGAAGAAAGTCTTTTGATAAATGAGTCAAGTCCATTCAAATGCTGAAACAAAGCTCATTTATTTCCGTGGTCCTTTTTATTTCTGCTTATCCTATGCCTCTCTTTTCCTTTATGGTTTTGTCCTCAGCAACCTCAACTAATGTAAACCAGCCCTGGCGAATTTCCGCCAATCAAGGTTTGTTGCCAGTGGGTTTTAGTCCATGAAAACAGATGGTTTGAAAGCCACATTGTGCCCACAGCCAATAGTACAAATATTTAGTCAATTAGAAGGGGATTTTCCAAAGGCACAAATGGAAATTAGGCACACGACTCCCATTGACTTCCAGAGGGAGTGCAGAGCCCCACTGCCTTCAAAACCTCTCCTTACTAATTCAGACTTTATAAAATAAGTGCATGTGAAAGGTACCAGCCTGCTCTGAAATCAGACATTTTTCAGCTATTCCCAGGATGACAATCACTGATAGAAAGAATAGGGAGCATTCAGTATTTAAGGCAAAAGTTCCAGCAAAACTGCAGATTTCATGAAGGTCCTGTGGCATTTTGAAGCCTCGCAAAAGGCTTGCGGATTGATTATGGCTGAGGATTGAGGAATGCTTCCTCCAGACAGTGTCATTAAGAGAACTCACCCATCTAACCACAAAAAGGCATCATTAAATATTAACATTTCCTCTGAACACCTCTCTAAGAATATGACGGCTACCAGCTTGCCATCATTGAAATCTGCACGGAACTGGGACTCGACAGGAAACAGCTATTGATTTGTGGACTGGAAATTATTTAAAATTTTGCCAGCATGTTCCCAGAAGGACCCACAATGGACAATGATCATCTTTACTATTGCAAGATGCCTTAAAATAGAGACCTTCCAAGGAGCTCCGGTCAAAAAATGAAGAACAATGGGTGAATATTAGTGTTTATGTCCTGTCCCTGGGATCTCCTGACTGCTCTCTGTCTCCCCAGATAAAATCTTTCCATTGCAAACATGCCAGAGCCGTAATCCACATGGCTTCACACACCTTCTAAGCACTATCTTAATAAATAATGATGACAACAATAATAGCAAGGGTCATAAAGCATGTCATGCTCTATGAATGATTCACTCATTTGACTCTGAGCGTTACAGCTTTCTGATTTCCTTCAAGACAGGACAAAACAGCATTAAAAATAGAAGTCAGCAGTAAACTTGGTAAGTATCTCAGACTCAGGGAGCTGAGGGTGTTCAGCCTGGAGAAAAGGAGGCAGAGGGAGACCTTCTCATGCTCTACAACTCCCTGAAAAGGAGGTGTAGCCAGGGGGAGTCGGTCTCTTCTCCCAAGTCACAGCCAGTAGGACAAGAGGAAATGGCCTCAAGTTGTGCCAGGGGAGGTTCAGCTGGATATCGTGAAAAAATGTTTACACTGAAAGGTTCTTAAGCCTTGGAATGGGCTGCCCAGGGAAGTGGTTGAGGCACCATCCCTGAAGCTGTTTAAAAGCTGGGTTGACACAGTGCTTAGAGACATGATTTAGTGATGTTTGGTTTTGTTTTTTTTTTAAATCAGAGTTGGGTTGATAGTTGGACTAGATAAATGAGCAATCCTCATTTATTGGAATGGAAATACTTAACTCTACAGAATATCCTGGGCCATCATCTGTGATGTTGTACTCATATTACAGGATGATGGTCTCAGAGAAGACTTCCTTGGACACTGAAACCAGTTTTTTGTGCTCACAGGCAGCGATGTACTCAACACTTGGGTCAGAACTGCCCTTAGAATATTCATCACATGTGGACACACAGGCACATGCCCAGGGGCACAGAAATGTTTCCCCCTTCCCTTAAGAGAGACCCAAGACTTCTTCCCGCAGGGATTTGAGCTATACTAGTTAAGAGAAAAGAGAGGGAGGGTGAGTCCAGGGTCCAGATAAAGAAGAGATGCTGGATGAAAATGCCCAGGTGAGTTCAGAAGATGATGTTACTTCTGCTGATGGTTCTGTTTATTGACTTCCCTGAATGAAAGCTCTGCCGGCTCATAGCACAAAAGCATCTTACTCCTAAGCTGCATTAAGCAGCTTCACCTCATGGGCTCTGTGCTTGGTGGTGGCTTTGGAGCCTATTTTAAACACAGTCTGCACAGGTAGGTATTTAGAAGACAGCTCGGAATACACTGTTAATCATGTTTACACACACGCAATGGCTTGGTGAACCCAAGGGGAGAGAAAGGGAAAGTGCCCCGAGTCCATTGATAAAGGGAAATAGACTGTCATGCTTTATTTTCCAATAAAAACGCCAAGCAGAGAGGACAATAAAGAAGAGAGAATCACTACTCTGGAAAGCTAATGGACATTATGGTTAAGCTGGGCCATCTTGCTGGGTCAATAGCATTTCCTGCTGCAAAAACAGGGAATATCCCTACTAAAACAAACATATTTCCACTTTCAAGTGAAACAGATAGAACTAAAGCTTCATAACCTGCTCCATATCACTACTGCAGCGTGTCCTGTGCTAGATAATATTATTAACATATACAAAAGAATAAATCTGACCAGTGTTTCAAGGGGCACGCCGAACTGGGATTTGGTTTGATGGCAGAAAGAAGAATGTGAAGCACAAGTAGTTGAACAAAAACTTCATGCTGGAAATTTCAAAGCAAAAATCAAGTCATGTCACCAAAGCCCCCAATTTGGAAAGCAAGAAAAGAAAAACTTTACTTTCTTCCTTGTTTTTACAAAGGTTTCTCTTCTCTCCAAGTGTGGTGTCTGGGAGAACTAATGCTAACTGGTAAGATGCTCTGGTGTGGCTGAATTTAGAAGTTAAGCTAAGAAGAAAAAGCTTTAAGCAGAAGACTGGACTGGGCTGTCTCTGTGCTGCTAAATTTCTTCATTTTGCTGACACAGCTTGAAAACCCCACCAGGCCACACAGCAGGAGAGGGTTCAGTCACTTCTGAAGACGCCTTCAGCAAAGCGCTCGTACTCGGCACTGAAAACCATTTGTCATTTTTGAAAATCTCATCTCATTACATTTTAAATAGACAGGACAGACAAAGGCAGCATTATTAGCCTCACTGTACACATGGGAAATGAGGCATAGAAATTCAAATGACCCACCTAAAAGCATAGAAGCAGGCTGTCACATGCAGCAACAGCAAGACACTGGTCCAGGCTCTTGTTTGGCTGCAGTCAGCCCTATCTGGGGATCCTCTTGCCACCACCACTGCTCTGCTCATGCTGCTTTCACGATTTTCAACCCTTCTTTCTAGGCAGGGGCAGAAGCAGGCAAAAACCAGGAATAACAGTAGTAGTAAGAAAAAAGGACTAAAACCAGTAACAGCAATGCAAAAACCAGACCTCTTTGTGCTGCTCTGCAGAACCCATTAACTCCAGGGGCGTTGCAGTTGCTGCGAACATGAACCAACGTCCTTATGCTGCACTTATTAAATAAATCTAATCTTATTAAACTGCATTACAAGCTTTTATTAAATAAATTTGTGTGCCTCCCAGATCACCCAGAGAATTAACTCCTGAGTGGACTTACGCTTTTCCTCCCCTCCTTCCCTTGCAGAAGGCAAGCTCCTGATAAAACCGTCACCCCTGCTCCCGAGGACCGGAGCAGGCTGGGAGCACTGGGCACGTGTTCCAAGCCAGAGCCCCTGATGCAGCTCCCTGCTTTGCAGCTGTGACTGTTGGGATGGGAAAGCCCTGCAAGCACCAACGGGTTCCCCTGAATTAGGGAGGGAGGTGATAATAATAGGGAGGGTGCTCCATGAGGGGGTGGGAGAGGCCCCTTGCATCTCGCTGCCATCTGTACCATGCTAATCAGAGGGCTGCCAGCTGCTGCTTTTGAAAGGAACAGTAATGTGTCACCAGCACACGGAGACCCCTCACCCGCCTCTGCCAGGGTATCCCTGCACAACCAGAGACACATGCCAGTGTGACAGCTCTCTTTTTCTGGGCAGGGTGAGGAGCAACACCCAGGGCGACTGTTTCCCCCACCGGTGAAATACACACTCTCTTTCCCACGCTGAGGAGGATGGGAGCATCTAAAATGCTGCTTTAACACCCCCACTAATTTGGCACTGGCGTTTCAAATGGAGAACAAGTTGTAATACCCTCCAACATGGGTGGAAATATTTAAAAAATCCCCCAAGAGCCTCCTGTAATACTCTTTCAGGGGAGCAGTACCTAGAGGTGTCCCATCCTGTGCAAAGCAGCCTTTTCTCCCCCTTGCATGCTGGGATTTTGTTTCAGTGATCCAAGGTCAACATGAAACAATTTGTGAAACAAACTTCAGTGCATCAAAATGTAGAATTTCAGACTGAGCTGCCTTCCATCTGATATGAAACATCTCATTTGGGGCGTAAACTGTTGGCTGTTTTGTTGGTTTTTTTGGTTTTGTTTTTTTTTAAGGTTGAGTTGTACTTTTCATAGGATCAAAGAAAATATTTGTGTAGAAAGACAATCTGACTTCAAAATTAAGAACTGCACGTTTTCAATAACCATTTTAACCCTTTAAAGAGAAGAAAAAATAAAAAAAAGGAAAAACAATCTCTTAAACAATGTGATGAAGTGTCCAAATCCATTTTCAGCATGGCTCACTAGACAGATTTGATACTCACTTTACTTCAAGAATATTCACAAAGGACTCACGATGCAGCAGCTACAAATCTCCAGCACAGATGATACTCAGGTCCAAGCCAGTTGAGCTGAGCTGATGTTTGGAAGACAGAGAGAGTCAGTGGATGCCCTGGGGATCCCAGCGTTGCCAACGCTGCCCCGCTGCAGTTGTAAGAACATTTTCCAAACAACGAGCACGGCTTCAGCATCCAACCGACAGTGGAGCTCCAAGAAGGACACACGCTCCTCTTCAGCAGCTTCAATACTGATACCCATATGGAAAAGAAAATGGATTGCACCTACATCTCCTGGCTGATTCTCCACATTTCCTTGCAAACAGCCAGTCTCAGAAACCTGCAACAGCCTCAGCAGCATTAGTAGAGCAATTCTCTCACTGAGGTTTAAGCCACTGATCAGGTGTTTTGCAGAATTCAGTGCTCCACACTATGAAGTCTGAACTCCAGAATACGGCAGAATTCTCCCCACATCCAGTAGTGCCCAATTAGTTTTTAAATTGGATCAGTTTTTTCCAGTCTTACAGAGTAAAACCAAACAAACAATCTCCCTCAAATTACTCACCATTTTCTTTCCCAAACAGAAGCCAACTAATTAGCATCACAGGGGGAAATAGGCACTGGCTGCTTTACAGTTTCCCCTTTTGCTTTGCTAATGTGTGCAAATGTAAGAGCTGGGCAGAGGACTCTAATCTGCAAAGCTTCTTTGCAGTGAAATAAGCAGTGAAATAAGCTTCTTTGCAGTGAAGTAAGCAGTGAAATAAATACATGTACTTGAGTGAGTCTTCAAAAGCAAACCAGCCTACTTAAGCACGTTGGCTTCTCTGTTCTACACCACAGACCAAAACCTGTCAGGAGAAGCAGTGTGATCTTTTTGTGATACCAGAGGGGCAAAGAAAGCGCAGGGTCTCTGCCTGGCTCTGCCACAGACTCACTTTGTGACGTTCAGCACGTCCCTGTGCCTATTAAGTGGCAATAATAATTACCTGCAAAGACAATAAATTCATTAACAAGTGGCAATAATAATTACCTGCAAAGACAATAAATTCATTAACTCTTCAGCAAGTAGAAAATTATTTCAGATATGGGGGTTAAAGAACAAAAAAACTACAGTAACAAAATGAAATTACTTAAGGGCTCTACCTCATTATGCACTAATTAATCAGCATCTCAGAATCAGGTTTGAAAAATATTAGTGTTAATGTAAGCAGCTCTTTTCTAGTAAGTACAAGGGCATGACTTAGCACAGAATCTATACCCATCATGTGCAAATCTGTGACAGTCCAGTCTGATTTCAAAGCACACCATTTTTCAAAGGATCTCCCTCTTTCCATTCAAGGCAGGACAGACTCTGGGAGCCTAAAATATATTCACACCCAGAACTTTAACAACCAGCAGCAAAATTCAAGTTAAGGCAAATCTTGAAAAATGTTTCAACAGCACCCTGGGCAACACAGGGAGAGAAATTTTTCTGGTCATGCAGAAAAGATGCTTTAACTGAGGATAAATTGCAGGGTGCTGGGAGGAAATGGTTACTCTATATCTCTAAGAATAATAATTCAGTTGGAAAGCTGCGTTTGATTCCTGTATGAGAACACAAGGAACTCTGTCTCTGGAAATTTGTCTCCTCATTGGAGACAATAATTGAGTCCCTCACCTGTCTGCTCCACCATCCTTTTTTTGGTAGCTATCTGTACATGGACAGCCTCTAGCACTAGGTCATTTGCAAGGTCCCATCATTTTAGTACTCTTCTGAACAAAAACTGCCAGTATGCCAGCACCCCCAAATTCCTAAGCTCTTTTGCCGGTTCTGGTGTTCATTCACTTGACTCGAGCAAGCCACTTCCCTTCTGTGGGATCCATCTACGCATTTGTCAAATGGCAGTGCTAATATTGACCTGCTGCTCACGCCTGGTTAAAGAATAGAGTCACCCGTGCTTTATCCTGTTTTCCATGGCAGCAGCGAGTCCCAAGGGGAGAGCGTGCTGGCAGGAGGAAAAGAGCCGCATTGTGTCTGGAGAGGGGATGCCTAGATGGTGATAAAGAAAGACAAAGTCAGCCTTCAGAGCCCAGCAGCGCTAGCTGCTGAACCCCACTGGCTCTCCTTCATCTGGGAAAAACACCAATATAAGCCGCCACCTCCAAAGATCCAGGCCTCTCCCTGCACCAAGCTGCTCGCTCCAAATTTCTCCTCTTTGTGCACACTGGACATATGGCGTGTTGCTGAATGCACAAAGACAAAAGGAAGAAAACACAGGCTCACAAAGGAAGCCCCAGCTAAAAAGCACCATCCGTTCACGGGTTAAAAGTGAAAGCAAGCCTTGAGGATGTTTGGAACAGCAGGGTATCAGCTGGAGCCTGCATGGAGGCTTTTCCCATCGCCATTCATAACAAAATCAGGAGGCAGAAAGTTACTATAGCAATGGCAACAGAATGCCGAGTGGGTGCTCTTCAGAGGGCAGGAAAAGCTCTCAGAGAAATGCAGGGGGTTGTTTCTCTTCATCCTTTGGGGCTGCCAAACACTGATCAGCTCCAGTTCCTCAATACACCCCTCCCATCCCCCCATAACGCTTATTGTAGATCACTGAATTTTAGTTTGAACAGCTTAAACAACACTGAAATGAGGCCCAGCTGAAGACAAAAGACAACCAGCCACCCGCTCCAGGTGTCGAAGCAGCCAAAAAATAACCCGTTGGCTGCACAGTAAAAAGGCTGGGCTCGCTTTATATGACAAAAAAGCACTGGGCAGCAAAAACATCTGTGGCTACAGATGCTCAGGATCAGATCCGAGCCTTGCCAGGGACTCAGCGACTGACTTAACCAACAACAGGACCTGACACAACTAAGGCTGGAGCAGCACCTGAGCCCTGCATCCGAAATTAATAAAATATTGTTGGTTCAGCTCCAGGGATCAAAGTTTCCATACGTGCCGAGGCAAAACTAAGCTCATCTCTCAACAGATCCAATTGTCCAGACACAGATAGGGAAAGGCCCTGGGGAATGACCCGAGCAGAAGGGCTGATGGGGACAGACCAGCCCCTCAACAACTGCCCCCACAACAGAGGTCTGGGTCAGATGCACCCGCACAGGATCCTCTCCCCGCAACACAGATTGTTTCCTAAAAGACTAAAATCACAACTTAAATATCGACCAGGAGAGATGCAGGGCATCTTGCAGGGTTATTAAGCTAAAAGAAAGAGACTGTCAGTGGAAGAACATTACATTATGAATGTAAATTAAAGCAGCCATAATACCTGTTAACCCCCAGATCTTTTAGCAGATGACAGGAGCACAAAAGTGGCTTAAAACAGTCACTTGTGTCTCCCTCCCATTTATCCCCATGTCAAATGGGGCAATTCAACTCAGACCTGTAGGAATGTTCCCATTCAGGGAAGGCTCTGGACTACATTTGCACCCTCTGTTATCACAGACAGGGCCTGAGTTCTGCCACAGATTTTACAAGTAAAAAAAAAAAAAAAAAAAAAGAGCAGACAGTGGCCACTTTTATGTAAAAAACTTCTCCTTGCCATCTCTATTTTCATTTCATGATTAGAGGTAACAGTCTCTTTAACCACTTGCAAGGCAGTGACCACACCAGCCAGGAACACTCGTCCCCACGTGGTGCCTGCTTTAATCCAGTCAGCGAGATGGCACGCACTTCTGATCCCCCGTCTGATGCCTTTGTTTGCCCAACAGATCTTAGCTCCTCTCCTCCAATTTTTAATGCTGACCAGTTCTGGGCACAAACTGGGGGGCTGCAGCAAGCACTTATTTCAAAAGAGCCCTGGTTGCCTTGGTTACCAATCATCAAGCCTAGACCCTCGCAAGCTCCGCAGAGATCTACCTTCGCCTTGGTTTTGTGCTGTTTCTCCCACTACTGAGAGATTCCTGCTCTCAGACAGCACAGGAGAAAGCTGGACTTACATGAGGAAACTAAATAAAAATCCTGAGGGAAATGCCCTCAGATATACAAGACCTCCTGAGTGACGCACAAATCACAAAGTTGGTGAGAAATAACAAAACCATCAGTGACAGAAGACACACCACCGGGTTGGTTTGGCCAAAAACAGTGGGTTTCACAGCAAAATTTGCTCAGTCTACATCCTGAGGAGCTGGCACTCACTCCGCTGCCAGTTCGCAGACAGAACTGAAACTGGGCCACCAGCGGTGCCACGTGTGCCTCAAGTCCTCCACAGTCCCTGCCCCACAAAGTCCTAACAATGAGGGCAGGGGAGGAAAGAAATCCCGTTTATATCCATTTTGCAGAGGCAGGATGGAAGCTGAGAGGCAGGTTTTTTTCCAAGGAGTGTAGCAGATGGGTCTGCAAAGCCAAGGACAAAGGCAAGGAAGTAACCAGGCCGCAGCCGCCACTTTGGGATCCTCAGCAGGGACCCACGCTTGGTCACTTCATACAACCAAAGCCCCTTTGGAAACAGCATCCAGGCAGTCCTCACCCAGCACCAGACCAGCCTCCCCTGCTATAAGGAGCCTCCTCTTCCTCAAGAGGAACCAACTATAGGTCAATGCATTATTTCAACATACCCCAAAAAGCCAGCAAATCCGATGGGAAGCTACACACAGGCCCCAGGCGATGGGTGGGTGGGAATATTTGTCACAGGCACTCAAACCAGCTGGGATTAAGGGCGCTGAGCACCTACCAACACAGCACAGCCCAAAGTTTGCACAGAGAGATTAATCAGTGGCTGCTTTTCAGAAACAAATAGATTAAAACTTTGATGTGTCAGTGGATAAATCTCAAGAAGAAAACAAAGCCAGATCCAGTGAAAACAACACTTACTCTTTCTGTTAACTATTCTCCTGTTCCTGGAAGCCAGCTATTTTACATATCCACTATTAGGCAGTTAAAAATAACATCAGACTTTATTTTTTAGCACCGGCTGTGAGAATTGATTCAGAACCTGCTAAAATGTTAATACATACTGAGAAAGGGCTCTGCATTCTTCTGCAGAAAGAGCAAACTAGATCCGATTAATCCCATTTTTGGAAAGTACAGGCCACACTCTCATCCCCCATCTCAGTTTATGATATTTCAAATTGTCGTATCAAATACAAATTACAGAAGAACAATAAATAAATAAGATAAGAGGCACTCATGCCCCACCTATATGGAATTGGAAAGGCCACCTCTAGCTCTTCACCGTCTCTTTCAGCATTGCAAGCTCAATTAGATCTTCCAGACAGAAACAATCCACTCTACGCACAGGAGTGCCAGAAAAGAGAAAGCAAAAGGACAAGGAATTTTAATTGCACTGTAATCCTTTCAGCTAGGTTTCTTGCAAACGCTACATTTCAGGGACCTAACAGACTAGAACCAAAAGCAAAATTCATTACGAACCTTTAAAAAGAAAACACATAAAAATAAATGTGAACTGCGGATCCATAGACTGTATTCATCTCCAGGCAGTCGGCCATGCTGTAGTTTAATGTAAGGAACTAATATAAATTAAACCATTTGTCACTCCTAACTGAATGGAAAAAAGGAAACCGCCAATTTGTCAGCTGCCTCTGCCTTCATCATAATTGCTGTATCCATCTTTCCTGCCTCTCTGTGCCTCCCCACCACAGGCCGGGGTCCAAGCTGTCAGCAGTTCTCACACGATTCTTCAGATTGTCGCTGAGAAAACGCTTCATTCTACAGTTCATATATCTGGATGAGAGGCCTATAAATAGACACTACTTTCTACCCTTGTCACTGTGCCGTATCCATCACCCTAACAGCAAAATTACCTTTCAGCACTGCATTAAGTCAATGGTTCTCCAACTACAAAGCGCTAATGTCTATGAGGCCGCGGCGAACGGTCCGCTGAGCCACACTGCAGCAAACTACATTTTCATTACGAGTTCCATTACGAGAACAAAAGCAGTCCCAACCTCCACAAAATATTCCAGGTTGACAGCAGACTGCCAACCCGGTAACTGACACAATACAGCCAAAGATTTGTCAGAAGGATTTAAGACGCAGCTCCCATTTTGGCTGGCAGGTGGGTGCATCAGGCTGTATGCTACAGATTTGGGAGGATGCGTGTTGGGGTGGCTTTCTCAGGGGGTCATTTGACTTTGGAACAGGTTGCCAAGGGAAGCGGTGGAATCTCCAGCCCTGGAGGTATTTAAAAGGTGAGCAGACATGGTGCTGAGGGACATGGTTTAACAGTGGTTTGGGCAGCGTTAGGTTGATGGCTGGACTCAATCTGAAAGGTTCCTTCTGACCTGGAATATTCTATGATTCTATTCTATGACTCTGGTGTCACCCGTTGGCCCAGACCCTGTCAAACTTCCAACCCAGATTAAAAGAGGCTTCTAATTTAGACCACAGAGACGTCAAAGCAGAAGTCCCACTAATTTCCAAAGCCTGGGTTCTGGCAGCAAAGGCCTTCTGCAAGGCAGACAGTTGCAGGTGGAGCAGTTCAGCTGTGCTGCTCCTCCAGGCGGCAGGATGGGATGACTTGGGACTTCAAAGGGATTTTGTGTATACATGGGGGTGTTTCGCAACCCTTGTGAAAGTCAAATTGTGTGTGCTTGTTGTGTTTGTCCCTGATTGCCCTAGTTAATGAGTTTTTAGTGCACTGAACCCTACTTAATACATTGCTTAATAAAATGAGAGTAATTAATCAATTATCCTAAAGGACCCAACTTATGATCGTTCTTACGCACTTCTCATGCTGGCCAGGCTCCTTTCTCCTGCTCTCCCCAGCATCACAAATTATCCTTTTGATGACTGGCCCTTAGACACAACGAGGGACCTCTCTTCTCCAGGATAGCTGCTGGCCATGCTCTGTCCCTGTCGTGGGGGCAAACACTTGACCATGCTGCCACTTGTCCCTCGCCACACTGCTCTCAAGCAGGCACTGCTGCTCAGGAGTCCCACCCAGGGCCATACCTGAGAAAGAAGTCACACATCTATGCTCTGAGATCGAGGAGAGATCTTTTTTTACCAAGCCTTGGATAAGGAAACAGAAGGGACTTCAATATCACGCTTCCACTGAAAAAAAACCAACAAATCAACCCACACTAATTTAGGCAAAGATCATTACAGAACTTCAGACCATTACATTTCATTCAGCTACTCCTGATATATCTGAATACAGCAGGGTCAGGCCCTGCCAGAACAATTCATCCAGGCTATGACTCATTCCATACTGTCCTTCTTCCCTTTGCTGGCTCAGATATGGGCAAAGGAGAGATTCTCAGCTCATCAGATGAGATGGGGAGGCACTGAAACTTGCAGTTCTTCACAGTTCTGCAGGGTTCTGTGTACAGCTGAACAACAACAACAAAACTTTAAAATATCCATCACCCCTGAATTAACACCTAAGCACAAAGAAACTGAACAGGAGCGCAGTACCAGACAGTGCCAGACACAAGTCTCTGGTCAAGGAGCACAGAGCAGAAGAGCAAGCCAGGGCAAACAGCCCCACATACCAGCATGGGTGGATCGACTGTGACACCTCGGAATATTGGGTCTGACAGCCAGGCTGCAGCGCTGGAGGGCAGCAGCTTCCTCCCATGGTCTTTGTTTTCCTTCTGAATGGGGAAAGTCAGGCAGCTGATCCCAGCAGTAACAGCTGGGAGCAGCCCAACACTCAACACCATTGTCATGAACAGCTCTTCTGAAGATCCTGATACAAAGGGAGGGTGCAGAATACGAACCCTCTGGCCCGATGCCCACCCTGACAGGAAAAACCCTAAAGTGTTTACAGCAAGGATTTCAAAATTGCTCAGCAATTAAGATTCCCAACTTGAGACGTCTTTCAGAGGCCTAGACTATTAGTGTGCCTGCCTCCAGCAAACTCTGCATCACATTTCCTGGCACACGGGAACAGAAGGACGATCTCCTCTCTGCTCTGTGGCAAGAAAAGAGAGATGAGAACCAGGGAAGGAAGAAGGATCTGCTTTTCTATTTTTATTTATTTCCCCATTCATTTGTCAGACAGAGACCTTGAAAAGAGGCAGGAGGTGGCCACTAAACAGGGGCCTCGGCTGCAGTGAGCTTTAAAGCCCTGGAGACAACTTCAGATGATGGTGAGAGTCTGTTTTGCCTTGCTAGTACAGAGGAGAGAGAGAAGTAGATGTGGCAGCAATGCACATGGCCTACTTCTGCAACAGTCCTCTGAAAGAGTTCAGCTTCTTCAGTAACCCCAGCGTGCCCTAAAATTACCAGCCAGGGCAGAACAGGTTCTAATCTATAGGAATCTATCTACGAATTTTCATACAAAGTTCTTGGAGTATTACCTTTCTGAATCAGCCTTCCTAGCTGTCAGCCCTCCCTCTGCAGAATGCCCTGGGAACCTACTCGGATCCCATTCATTCCACAATCCAGACAGCATCTAAACAAACTCTACCTTCACTTCTGCCTGCAATTAGGCTGGCAATTGCTTTCTATCAGATTAATCCAAAATTATCCATCTACCAGTACCCTGATGGAGACTACAGCTTGGCACAGACAGCTGTTAACAAGCTTTATACTCAGCTTGCGTAGAAAGGGTCTTACACAAACCTGTTATCCCACTGCCAATATGCTTAGAGAGGAAAAGTATGCAGAAATAGCAAAAAATACAACCCAGCGAATAAAATATAGCGCTACCCAGGCTGCTGTGATTGAACGCTTCACAGACGCATCTTTAGGCTAAATTCTATTCCTTATTTTCCCGGCTGATCCCAATACTACAGATGTCTATTGCACCTTTTCTTCGCACATAGAACCACTGAAACAGCTACAGAGTTTATTCACTTGATTCCCCTTCATCTCGGGCCAAATCTTCTGTACTTATCCTCAAAGTGAAGCACGTTACATATGCATTGAGCGAAACTTTATCTCAAAAAAGCATCCCCCCACTCAAGAGGGGAAAAACTAAAAAGACTGCAGATTTCCTTTGAAACACTCAAAATAGTGGCAGTAAAATACCCTTACAGCTGTAGAAAATATGGTGCCAGTTTCATCTAGATTATAAGTCATTTTTTTAACTTCTCAAAATTACACAGTGCACTGGTCAAAATCCCGATGTTGGGTTTCCATCATACGTTACACAGGACCAAAACCAAAGTCACATAGCAAAGTCTCAGTGTCCATTGATTCAATTTATTTTAAAAATTAAAAAAAATGTAAAAACCCTCAAGCTGGGATGAGAGAAAAGCATTGTTTTGTAGGGAGGTTGTTGCGTTTCCAGGAAGGGCAGGTTGCAGGAGTTCCTGGTTAATCGAGCTGCTGAAAGGTTAATTATCTCTCAGAATACACTCGGGGTGGGGAAGAAATCATCGTGAGGCACCGAGTTGTCAGGGACAGAGGTTTCGGGAACAAAAGGCAAAGGGGTGCTCGGGGCAAGGAATCTCCATCCCTCTCTTTGCAAAGCACCATGTGCCTCTGCAGCACCGTATTAAGGGGGGCTAATAATAAACCACAGAGCTGGGCACCTGCTGGACTAATTGCAGCCCAGCGTGTTGGAGCGCTGTGCAGGGAGCATCTGGAGACAGAACCAAACTCAAGGCAGCCTAAGAGCTCACGGGAAGAAGCACATCCTGCTGGCTCCCAAGTGCCCGACCACCACTAAATCTCTGCTTGGGGCTGGGGAATGCAGATCCTTAACAAGAGGACGGCAGGAATAGCTGCCAGTTGAGACTCCTACACCCTGTCCCTCGCTCCGAAGCCTGCAGAGGCCGGTGGGAAGACTCGCCCCAGCTTTGAATCAGGCTCTCTGCCACTAATATGCTGCGTGGCCATGGCAACCCAGAATCGCTCGGGAGGTCAGAGTGCTGGGGAAGAGCTTTGCATCTGTTTTACAAGAGGTCCGAGCGAGGTTCACTTCTGAGCAGAGACCTGGCAGAAGACCTGGGCAGCACTTACGTCCCACAAAAGAAGGCCTGTGCGTGGGGAACCTGACCCGCGTCTCTTATCAGTGCAGCCGATGAATTAGAGCTGCTTGTATTTCATGCAGTCTTCAAAAAATAAGCCTTTGCTTGACCCTGCTGAAACCTACAACTCCCAGTGAAGAATGAGGCAGAGCACAAACTGAGGTTGCTGTAACTCTAACCCGGCGCCTGCTTGCCGAGAAGTTTCGGCCTCTCTCCCTAACTCTTCAGACCAGTCCTCTCTGGACACTGGATAGAATCCATTGCTCTTCCAGGACCCTTGTAGGAGCTTTGCCCACCCTCAACCTCTTTGCCACAGCCTATCCCTAGCAGCTCAGGCATGTCACCAAGCTCTCAGGCACCATCTCTCACGCAGAGCCCTCTGAGAGCACGATGATGTCTTGGACTCTAGAGAAAAGGTCTTACAGCTACAGTCCTGCACGGGACAGTTCATCCACCCAAAAGCTGTTATGCCAGGCTGCCAGCAAATTCAGGCAGAGACAATAAAATCAAATATAGTCCAGTCAGCTTTTAGAAGCTTGACCAAAAATAGATAGAAACTTACTTCACAAAAAGGAAAAAGCAGCCGATTGAACATAATGGCAGTTCTAGGGGAGAAAGCAGTGGTGCCAGCACAGTACATTTGAACATTAATAAATACCTTCTTTCTCAAAGTCAAAAGAAGGTACTTAGTGGTGCATTGGCAAAAAGCCTTCAGGAGGTTTATATTATTCTGTCCAACCAATATTCTAATCGCTCTGCCTAACCTCTAGAGATCATCATTAGGTTTCTGGCTCACTGCCCCACTGCATGTGATAAAAGCATTTCAGGCTCACCAATGAGGTTTTCATCGCTCTCCATAGGAGGTCTGGGAAGGCCACTGGATTCTGCCTCGAGAACAATGCAGATTTCCTTGCTGATAGAAATGGTAGGGAATAGATTAAATAACAGGCTGTGTGTATGCACTGAAAGAGAAAGGGTCTTAACGTGACAGCATCAGTCATCCCACTTCGTATCATCTACATCCTAACGCACAAGTGTGTCTATAGGCTTCAGCTACAGACAGAATCCTCCACAAAGTTTGGTTCACACAAATAAACTGACACCCACAGATGCTGACCACAGCCCCACTGCTCCACAAGTACTAATTAATTGCAGAAACACGGCAATGGATTTTTCAGACCCTGACCCCCATGGTATAGTTCACACAGCAAACACATTGCCTGATCACACTGACCAAACACAGTGTTGTGCTGGATATGAAGGTGAAATATTCACATTACAGAATTTAGCTATCAAAAATATAGACTAAAAATATTGTTACTGACTCAGCACGCTAAACACACAAGTCCAGTTGAGTAATTTAAGATTAAAGACCATCATCTCATTACCTCACAAAGATACAGCCCAGAAAAACAGCTCACCATAAATCGAGCTCTCATGGCAAAATTATTCTATAGGAATATAAATTTAGTAATTGCTTCATGGGTCATCAAACCTGGCCTTATAAGCAGAGACAGACATACCATATAATCTGCTTCAAAAACTAATCAAACCAGAACAGGTCAGAAGAGCACACCCCAGCACACAATTTGCTGACACTAAAATTATCTACACTGGCTGAGAATCTGGAAAAAACATCTCTGGTGTTTGTGATGGTTGCACAGATGAACTACAGAGATCCTCTGCTTTTAAATGATGTCATTAATGCCTTTCTATGGTAGGTTAATATTTCCATTTTACAGATGAAGACCAAGTCCCAAAGACTTTCCTAAAGCCAGTATTAAGTCAGTGGCATAAAGAAGGCTGTCCCTTTAATGACTCATCCTGGCAAACAAAACCACAATCCCTATTTGTGGCCCAATTTTAGAAAAAAAAAAACCAAAACCATAATCCTTAATGCTCAGAGGACAAATTCAAAGTAAATTTTATATATTTTTTTTAAAAAAAAACAACATTCAAATTCACCAGGAATAAAATAAAGTAAAATAAATGGGCAAGAAAAAGGTGTAAATGGTGGAGCTCGTGCTGGTTTGGCTTTCGGTGGGTGTGTCAATTATGCAAATTAGCATGCTCAACTAGGTGTGTACATCAGGAACAACATACAAGCGCTCTGGGGCAAAAAAGACATCCTCCCTTGTTTGGAGAATTCAGTATCACAAAACCCAAGTAAGATGGTTGAGACTGACACAGGCAGGAAGAAAATCTCTTCTGTTGGGCCTTTTTTCCTCCTTTTTTGTTACACTCAGCCAATTCCCTCCTCGGAAATGCTCACGACTGACAGAACGCTTTCAGCGCTGCTGCATTTGTCTTCCTCATGCATTCAACAGTGGATTTCCAGCAGCTCGTTTAGAAACCCGTAACTCTTGAGCAGAACTACTGAAACCTAATTCCTCCCCACAAACTAATTTCACACCAGCTGTGCTGTGCCTGCGCTCTGAAGTGAAAGAGCAATGATTTAAAAGACACTCTCGCTTCTGCAGAAGCAAATGGAAACACAGCACCTTCCAGCAACCTTCTCTCTCTCTCTCTATCACACACACGTTTCTGCTGAGGAATAAAAAGCCCAAGCCTGAAAAGTGCCAGAACACAATCTCGTGAGCAGGGCTGCCGGGGTGACATCACGTATCGTACCACCCTGGTACCAGCCAATTGGGGAGGCTCCTCGCCCAGCCGTTATCCCTCACCTCGCGGGGAAGCCTATAGGAAAATGTTACGGCACGGGGAAAGGACCCAACTCTTTCATTCAGTGCTTCTCTCGCCACTCCTCCTTCCTTCCCCCTTCCCCACTCCAGCGTGCACTCGCACACACAGAGAACACAGAGGGGACAGAACAGCCGTGCACAGCAAAAACCTCTTTCTGAGTACCAGGCTTTTGGCAACAATTCACATCCAAACTTCCTGCTGGTTCTGGAGATACACATTTTTCTTCCAACAATTTCAGTGGGAGGAAGAAGCTTCCTCTGTCACTTATCATCTTAACTCATTGTTATGACACAGGCTTTGTATTTTTACCCCAAATATATTAAAAGCAAGTCATCTCCACCCAGATAGCCCAATCATGCCTGTGACCCTGGGAAAAGACAGCAAAGGATTTAAAGCTAGGACTCTGTTCTGCCTTTCCCCAGGTATCTCCATTAATTTAGACTAGGCAAGACAATTCTTAGCAGGCAGAAGCAAAGCCCAACAGCAGACCAGGGTAAGCTGCAGTTCTGCAGACCCAGGCTGGCTGTGCTTACACCAGATACTGCACTGCAGCTGCCGTCCAGGAGGAGAAACAGAAAATGGGCACGTAATATCATCACGGGATGAAGCAAGCTATTAAAAGAATTAGTAGGAACCCCCGAGATTTCTCGTGCCTGTCAGACAGTGCTCTTAAAGAAGCAGCTGGAATTGCCAATTGCTTCTCACTCTCAACTAAAAGGGTAATTGGTACATGAGGCAAGTCAGTCTGTACAGTCTGGTACCGACTATGAAGGGTGACGGGAAAAAAGCAGGCCCCGTACGTGCAAATTCCAAGGGAGACTGTAGGCTGCACTCTAGGCACACAGCTTTGAAGCCAGCTCACTCAGCAGCACCTAAAAAGCCTGTGAATACAAACAGCTTTTTATGTCACACTCACTGCAGAACTATTTGAGCACTGCTCCAAGGGCAGTCACACACCCCCCCAAGGCTTTACTTCTCAGTTTGCAAAGATCAGACTGAAAAACCAAACCCTGGTATCCATCCTGCTCTCGCTGGCTCCAATACGAACACTTGTTCCTACCTTATCAGGACTTACAAAAATATCTGTATTTCCACAAAGCAGATTCCAGCAACTCGAGCTGCCTGGATAACCCCAGGGGGAGCAGGCTGTCCTTTCCCAGCACTGGGGCTGCACAGCCACACCAAAACCTGCACCCCTGGCCCAGCCCAGCTTCCCCAGTTCGTTAAGACCTCTCCTGTCCCACTATGCCGTCGGTGCAGGGAGGGATTATTCTGGATCTCTGCCCATCTCAGCCAGACTGGAGCACCAGGCAGACAACCAGGACTTTTGTCAGTGCCTGTTTTTATATATACCCTCTCACCAGCACCTCACCAGCATTTCTGAAACTCAAGTATCAGCAGCTACAGCTTCTTCATCTCGTCCACAACCACAAGCAACATACTGGCAGAAACAGCCACCAGTTTCTGCGAGCTCCCTCCTGCATTCTGAGCTGTACACAATTAGGTTTTATCCAGCACCAAGCACAGCGAACACTGGCCACAGTGTTCCAGTGATCCTCCAGGTCTTCAGGAGGAACTCTCAGACAGAGAAGTCCAAAAGATGATTCCCAGTTTGGAGCAGAATCTGTTTAGCTTACTCATTAAGCCTGCATCACCCTCTTGCCTAGAAGACAGACTGCTTCGTAACCTGCTTCCTTTGAGGTGAAAGCAGAACAGTGACTCTTGAACACACATCCTCCTGGGCTTGACCAGATCCAAACCCACAGATCAACCACAGCCCCTAAAAAACAGGAGATCTGAAGCAGTTTAAGCAGCCACACACCCACCTGAAGAAACTGCAGATCTCACAGAACCAGGAAATACAGAACAATAAGGCCGTATTTTGTCTCAATAACTGAAACTCTTTATGAAATAGGCGGGTCCTCAGAGAGACTGTGCTCACTCAGGCTATTTGAGCAGAAATGAGAAGCAGCATGGAAACACAAGCAAATGAAGAAAATGGATGGAGCACTCAGAGAAGACTGGCAGACCATGGAAGAGAAGTGCAATGAAGCAGGATGAGAAGGGAAGCATCCAAGCAATGAACTTCACGGGGAGTAACTGAGAAGCAGAAGCAAGGTTTCCAGTCAGGAGGAAGCTGCAGAGGAGGCATGCTGTTCCACCTGCGGATCTGTCCGAGCAGTCCCACAGAAGTTCACGTCAGTACCTGATGGACAATCAAACTGCTTGAATCTGTTCACAAAACCATCTGGAAGAAGGACGAGTGTAGCTTCCATCTGAAATGCCACCCATGCACTTTTTAGATTTTGTTTGGCCAAAAGCTCATGGAACATTTTTAAAGTAAATAAAGAATATTTATTTTGGGGGTTTTTTTAGGAAAGGAAGGGTAAGAAGTATCTTTTACTGCAGGTATTTCTGTTGGTCACAGACAAATGCCTGTCCCCCACCACACCTTTAGATACATCACACATCAGTAGTAAAAGCAGTGAAAATTCCCAGAGATTTGACTTTAAATACAGAGCTTTTAATTAAAAGATTTATTTAGGAGACACAGTCTATAAGGAATACACACCTGAGAGTCAAAGGCTCCTTCATCTAGCACTGAAAGGCATTCCAGGATCCAGGGGCTGAAATTTAAACTTTGTTCCAAAGGAGGAGGTAAATTAAAGGTTGTAACAGCTGAATCAAGTGGGAGGTCCAGAACTCTACACATTGAAACCTCTGCAAGGATCTGTGTGTCCTCCTGTGACCCAAGTTATATACCTTAATTATAACAACTTATAAACAGCTGTAAGACTTGCTGTTCTTCCCTTTCATTATATACACCAGAATAAACACTTGGAATTCATTCCTCTTTAGACAAAAAGGTACAAGTTAAACAAAATGTACCAGTGCAAAAAAAAAAAAAAAGTCTCTCCAAACAAACTCCACAATCTTATCAGAAAAGTGTCAGGAAACGGTTCAAAATAGACAATGCCAGTTTCCAGATTCTCAATTTTCTGGCAGCAGCTCACCAAGTTAAGTCATGTTTACTTTCCTTAATGGAAAGCCACCACTTGCTGGCTCCCCAACGTCAGGAGGAATCGTGCTTTAAGTGCTGTGAGAGAAGCTGGGCTGAGTCAGCCGCGCTTCACCAAGTTGCCAGCCAGTGCAGGACAGGGCCTTAATGAAACAAATTAATTTAGATTTTTCCTTTTTTCATGTAGATGCCTACGTAGCACAAGATTTTTCCAGTATCTCAAGGATTTAGTTTCATTTTTAAAGTGATGATTGAACTATTCAGCATAGTTCAAGAGTCCTAGCATTTTATTTGGTTTTCCAGACCCAAAAGACAAAGGGAGTCCTCTTTTATAACTAATTACCAGGTAAAGATCCTACAAACACTTGCACAGAATCACGATTTCATTTGTAGAAAAATTTCTACATGTATGCACACACAAATGTAGAAATAACATTTTTCTATAGAAAGTTTCTGAATCACAGAATTCAAAGTATATTCTCATCTTTTCATATGTGCAGCTGAGTTTGAAAACAGAGTCTAAGCAGGATTTAGCACCTCTGTCAGTCTCAGGTGAATAGCTCACCTAGCTAAGTTTCTAGGTGCATTCTAGTTCAGTGGAGATAGAAGATAACTTTCCTAGAATTTAACATGAAACACACTTCTGGTGCTGATGAGAGGAAAGCAAGACACTACACAGCTCACCTGGCAGGTAAGTACTATCACTGTGCTGCTCTAAATTAACTATGCAAATAAATCCCTTCCCTTCAGTCTTTCCTTGAACACTCTTGTCCTAGAATTAAAAATTCCATCAAACTCCATCAAAACATCATTTATACCACAATAATCTCAGTGTTATCTTGTTTTTATTCCTCTGCAAAACATTGCATGACAACTAGAAAGGTTTTGAAGCACGCAATGAAAATACCTTCCCTGCAACACCGACTGAATAAATATGTTTATCTCAGTTGGCTGCAGAGAAACAACCTGCTTGAACCCCCCCAACCCTGCTCTCCAAAGGAGTTTCAAAGCAGTAGGAATTCAAAACTTCAAGCCCAGTTTTCACTGTAAATCCCAGACATTTAGACCTTCTGAAAGTAGCATTTGTAATTTTATCTATCTTACTCCTCATAAAAAGAAAAAAAAAACATTCAATTTTCACGAAGTTATGGATTTTTACATTAAAAACACCTAAAAGAATCACTAGGTAACTGAACTGGACAGGAACAGATCTGGAACTATGACATCTCACACTCAGAATGAACAACCCTACACCCAATACTCCCAGAAATAACCAGTGCTCTTGAACGAAGAACATGGAGGCAGATTAACAGGGTTTGTGTCCCTTATTCTTTAATCTGCAAATTGAACAGAATTAAGAAACAGAAGAGAAATACAAGGAGTACAACAGAGTTCACCAATTATACAAAAATCTCATCAGTTCTACTTTACATTTCATATGCCACTAGATTATTTTGCTTTAAAAGTTTTCCTCAAGGAGGTGCATGTACACATTGCTGATGATGGGAATATTTTTATTAAGTGCTTCAGGAAAAGAAGCAGATGATNACAACCCAAAACCAACCCAAAACAAAACAAAACCCAAACCCCAAGCCATCTTTCCAAAAAAATTATTCCAGTCTTTAAACAGCAGCTTCAATGCTCGTGTAACCCAAAACACAATGGTTTCATGAAACACTGTACAAAGCAGTCCTGGAAAAATAAAGGAAATTAAAGGAAAGAGAAGAAAGGCGCAGCATGAAGTAATTCCAGACAACCAGTTTTGTGAGAGCTTTAATGGCACAAAATGTTTATAAGCTACAACTTATACATGTACTGTAAACTGTATAGAATGTTACAAAGTGCTAACTAATTCATGAAGAATGCATAATCACTTTGGCTCAGTTAACTCCAATATTTCAACAAAGGTGAATTAAAAAATTTGAATTTCTAACAATCTTCAGCTTTCACTTTTTAAAACAGTAAGTAAATATGCATCTGCTGCAGTTGAGTTAGCCTGCTGCATCTTTAATGTGCGAGTTTCTGCATTATTGTTTTCTTGATCCTATTTACAAATATTCTAGGCCAGTTTTCACTGAATGTAAGAAAAATGAAGCCTGCATTTTTTTTCTCCAAAACTGTAAACAGGTATAAAGCTTTTTTAAACAACATTTATCTTAACAAAACTTCAACTATTAATAGTTGAAACCCCTTTTCAAATGATACAACAATCTGTTTCTGTTCATTGTAAAACAAGAAGTTGTAGACTTTCATCCAAAGCTTACAGCAGGGTATCAAATAAATACTGTATTGGATCATAGCACGTGCTACAGTGATCATGTATCCAACTCCTCATCTATTGTTTGCACAACTTTTACTTCACGGGTCCTTCAATTATTATAAGCTGTTGATACTCCAGCCACAAGTTTGAAATATTATTTATCAGATATTCTGAAGAAGAATTACCTTTTAATTTAGAAAGGGGTACAGTTTTTATTTTTTTTGGGGGGGGAAAAAGTACTCCCTACTTAGTAAAAATCTATTTTTCCACTATTACAATTTCCATACAAAACAAGGTGCTGTAATTAGAACTGAAAGCATTCCAGCCTTCCCCCTGTCCCCTCAGGTTTTAGGACTGTAAAATGATGTACTTGATAGTATCTAAAACACCCTTCACCACTTCCCCTTTCCCTTCCCCACCTTTGGGTGAAACCCAATATCCACACTCAAAACAAGTACGCAGTTGTAGGCTCCAGTGCCACTAGTTTTCACAACTAAAAGGAAATAAAAGCAGATGCCTGCCACAGAGTTTTGTAAGACTGTCCCTTCACCCTGAAAGCATTCTCTAACAGCATTCAGAAGTAGACAATAAATACAGCTTAGCAGTGGATATATACTTCACTTTTTTACTTCCTGGGAGCTACCCAAGTTCTTTTCAATCGAACTTCAACTGGGATTCAGCTTCTGTGCATCAACTCTTTCAAGCGATCACTGCTCTATCAAATAATCAACTTTATAAAGTCTGATGCAAGCAAACAATTACAGGAAGCTGTTCTCTCTAAACTGGCTGACTATATTTTCTTACCATTTTCTACAGGTCAGCCTACTAATATTTTTATTTAAATGAGATTTTTGCTAGTCTTAAAATTAGCATTGGTTCCCTAAATACTTAGTATTAAAGTCTGTATCATATTTTTTTTATATATTCATATATATATAAAAAAAGAGTATTCTGTCCTTCAGAGTCATGCTACATGTTCTGAAATCCAATAAAATCTATTTAAGGACACGACTGTCCCAATGCTTTGTAACAATTTGGTACTAAAGCTTCACATTTTGAAAAGAAGTGTCACTGAAGGAGGACAAGGCTTAATGTTCCCTAAGATAAAAGTCCAACAACATTAGTGAGAAGTCTAGCTAACATGAGACATCACGAGTGACTTTCAGATTCCATGTATCCCCAGAGGAGATTGTACAGTAAACAGTGAGATAGGAATATTGAAAACTCATTTGCAGAAGACATTTCAGAGCTTTGCAACTTCTGAATCTCTACGCACCTGCAAGATTGTCCCCCTTAAAGATAGGTCAAACGCTTCACCTTCCACAACGGCCACATCATCGTAACTGTAATTGGTTCCACAACAAACAGAATCATATTCTTTTATACAGAGTCTAACTACATCTACAGCTGTTGGGTTTTTTTCTTAATTTAAAACTACTTTTAAAAGGAAAATTTCACATTTAAAATTTTCCCTTAAGAAAACAGGTAAGGAAAACAAAAGCTTCTTCACATGCAAACAATGCAATTTTTCTAATATTTTCCTAGGCATCAGACAGGTTTTCCTACGAGGAATAAGGAGCTGACTTCATAGAAAAGACAAGATTACAACAATTACCTAAAATATGCTGATGGATTCAGTTATCCTGTTTTAAAATTTACGCAGTTTTTGCCTCCTGCAAATCAAATGGTGTCAGCCAATACAAGGGGCCAAGGAAATTCCCCCAAAAGCTGATTTCAACTGTTGGGTTTTTTTATTGCCAGTGGTTTCGTAGTTTATTTCACAACCAGCTTGTTTTTCAAAAGAAAAATTCATTTTCACTCCAATCAATAATTTTCTCCCAAAAAGACTGTTAATTTTATCACCATAATACAGTCAACATCTATACCAAGCACAACTGCAATTTAAGTCAGGTTGCACTAAGGAGGCAACAGCATCACTGATAAAATTAAAACTTGCTGGTGGCATTTTGCATTGAGAGAAGCCCTTGCAACATATAGACAGTTGTAAACTCCCTTCAGCAACTCTGACGTGTCTTGCAGGCCAAGAGGCAGGGGAATGGGAGGAGAAAGGGAAAGAATGTGGATAGCGAAACACCTCAACAGAGTTCCAACACAATACTGAATTCCAGAGTTAGCGAAAACCTGGATATGGAAGGAAAGGGTGATGAAGTCAGGGTCATGCTTAAAATGGTCTCAAGTCAAATGTACTAAATGAGACAGTAACACCTTCACAGGTCACGTGGATTTCCAGGTTTTGCACTCCATCTTTCAATAAGTGCTGGCTGAAGGTGTGGTCAGTCGTTTTCCAATGTAGATGCTGAAATAAAAAGTACAAAGCATATCGCATTGCACAGAAATACTCCCCGTTTTCCCAACAGTCCTCTGGCACTCAGCTATTCTAATTCCTCTTTCAAGTAAATCTGATGTTTGTAAAGTATCTGAGAGAGGTGCTCATCAGCCCCCGAGCCACTCTCCCACACTATTATGGTAAAACAAAGTACTGCCTATAAAGGGAGGGGGAGAGGTTTAAAAATACCAAGCATTGACGATCTAAGCAAATGCCAACCTCTAACAAATAAATCCAGGCAAGATTTAATTCACTGCAGAAATACACCGTTTTTCTATCACACAAAATTCATACAGTATATTCCCATATATTGTATCCTCCTTATTTGTTTACAAGAATTTAGAGAGACACTTGAATTACACTCCCACAAATAAATATGAAGCTAAATAAAAGCATATTTTGAGCACCATCACAAAGAACATAAGATGGATAAACATAATATAAGGACTTAAGGAAGCTCAGAGATTATGTTGGATTATGCCGGCAATGAAAACAGAGCTGAGCAGAGTCATAGCTGATCTTGCAGGATACATTCCAGTATTTCATGTATCTTTTTCAAGTATTCAAACCTTGACTTTCAGTAACATCACACAACTGCAGCATTAGACATTGAAAATTACAGAGTATGTGGCACACACACAAAACTTCAGCATCATTGCACTGCACTCCTGTCACGGTCAGTAAAAGTTACAGCAGTTTTCCGCCTATTTCATTATTACTTTCCCTACATTATAACCTGAATCATTTAAGTAGAAGGCGTGGATAACCAAATGGCACACGTTATAAGTGCAAAGGTTATGTGGTGATCCATGAATTTTCAATGTAAGAAACCTGATCTACTCTAGAAGTGAAACATATTAATGGCTGCAAAGTTCTCCTGCACTTCAAAAGAAAGCACCAAACCTGTCTCGAGCAAGGTGCAACAACACTCTGGTTATTCTAGATAAAGCCCTTTTCAGCAGGCACCTGACATACAAGCAAAGTGGGAAAGCAAAGCCAGCTGCAAAACTTGAAGTGAGAATTAAGTTAATACTTACCCTAGTCCCAAAGCCAAAACATGAGATATGAACAGAGATGGAATGAAAACCTTAAGAAATTCTGCAGAGAAAATGCCACCTTTTTTCATTGCTCCACTTTTTCTCATACTTAAAGACACTGAACGTTTAGGATGTCTGAAATGAAATTCCCTGAAAGAAGAGGGGGAGGGAGGAAAAATTCAACAAGATTTTTTTTTGTTTCTTTCCCTTTTTCCTTTTTTTATTTTTTTTGCACACAAATGCACAGATCTCTGTAGGAACATTGTTTTTTTTTTTAAAGTACAAAGAGCTAGAGATCAAAGCAAGAGATCCCTTACACAGAGTAAGGAACCAAAGAGAATAATAGGAGGTATTGTGGAGAGACCACTTACACAGACAGTATAGAGACAAAGGGAGCAGAAGCTGAAGAGAGAGGTAGGTCCGAGAGAGGGAATTTCAGGATGTGATTTGTTAGCAAGAGCCTCATTTTTTGTTCCAAACAGAGATACAGAAGTCTGCCAGATTTAGACAGCATCCTCTACTTTAATAAAAATGCTTTGCATTCAAGGATCTCAACGTTTCCCCTTCCGTGGATGAACATTACATATTTTACATAGAAAGAGAAAAAGGTACAGAAAATTTAGGAGACTTGCTCAACAATATTCTGTTCAATAAGCCAAACCTAAATCCCATGAATCCCAGCTCCAAGTACCCAGCTCTCCCAATAATTATAATTTTATCAAGAAACCTTGTAATCAGCTTGCTGTGAATCTACATTACTACTTTCAAAAAAAAAAAAAGATAATTCTGTTGCTATTAAGATTCTCATACTTCTTTATTATGACTTCTTCTAGCCTCCCCAATGAGAAATCTATCTTTTGCTATGATCTTATTTGGAGAGCCAGAGTAATTCCATACAATTGTGACCTATGATTCTTTTCTCCTTCACATAAAAGAACATTTGTTTAAAAAAAAAGAGTGTAACTCACTTGGGAGGAATGTTTTCAGGCCTACTCGACCAGTCTGACACCCAGTCAGCACTTTTCTTCAAAACTTCCAACTCTTTCTCTCCTTCTACTGCTTCTTCTTCAGACTGAAAACAGACATGGGATAAGCCTTATGACACTCAATTAGCTCCTCCTTATGGTGTTAAACCGACAGCAACAACAAGAGTGCTAAAATGATAAGCACCAAATGGTGGCACCTGATAAATGAGCAAGTGTTCTTGGGCCACTGATTATTCAGAAGAGATTTTATTATGCTAACAGGAGGATCTACAGAAGTCAGCATGTCACAAATTTTACTACTATGTCCAGGATTTCAACATCACTGAAAGCTGTTTGTCTGGGTTTTTAAAAAAAAAACTAACCAAAAAGGATTATTTTAATCCTAAGTTTAGTAGACCAGCATTATGCAAAAAATATTAAAAGAATGGCACACTTTAAACTGATGACATTCAAATTAAAGTGCAAAGAAGATGCACAAAGCATAGGAAGTCAAATAAAAAGGTTTCAAAGCCAGTACTTTGACTTTTAGAAAGATGTCATTAGACATTCAAAATTTGTATTACTTGCAACCAGCAGCTTTTACTGGGTGCATCCCAGAGGCAGTAAGGAAAGGCAAGGACTCAGTACAACTGCTTTGATCCAAACATTTAACATTACATCACTAGAAGCAAACATTACCATATAGGAAAAAAAAAATGGATTAGAAAGTCTAGAGAACACCACTGACTTAGGTACAAACTACTCCTTAGTATGAAAACAATTTCCTGAGTGACCCTTAGTAAAGTAAGACAAACCACTTACAACATTGAAGTGGGAACCACACCAAACCCAGAGGTAATCAAATATGAGTCACAGAAGTGAGATGCAGACCTAACCACCAACTTCATTCACATCGGGATGGCTCCACAGGGCAGAAGGGCAACAGTCCTACTGTTCCGCCAGGGCTTTGACAAAATTAAATGCAAGGTTTCATCCTTCCAGGAATGCTTTTTATTTATACTGCTGAAGACAGCAAATTCTACTTAACGATCAAACTAAGAGTTCAGCATTAGTCTCCTCTCAGTTTGTATTGCGGAGACTATTCACTATCATGTGAGCTGACTATCAATAGAGCAATAAACCAAACATCCTGAAATCTTGTGCAGAAATATAAACATTCTAAAAACAAAACAAGTGTGACACACAGTTTAAGCAGAGTGTTAAACTATAGTATGACTGCGACTGAACAGGGCACTTCTCAGCTTTAGAGAAGGAGCCTCATTTTCCCCTTCACTCCAAAGCTATTAATCTCCACAAGTCAAATTTCAATTAATATAGAATTTAAGCCCAAACAAAGTTACTAACCCTGCCTCACTGTAAAAAATAATTGCTCTGGAATGTCTTTTAATTTGACAAAACTTGATTCTGAAAACTACTGCTAAAAAGAAAAGCTAATGTAGTTAAACGGACATAAGCTTGAGTGCACAATAAGTATGTGTTATATCCATTTACAGAGAGGTACTATATAAAGTTTTAATTAAAAAAAAAAGTAAAAACCTGCAAGAACAACTGCTAGAAAGCAGTAGTTTAATGTTTTGGGTTTTTTACATGTAAAATATATAACATTTTAGACCTTTTAACATTCCTCTACCCCTCAAGTACTTTCGATGTCAATCTATATGATATCCACAACTTTAAAACATTTTTTTAAAGTCAACATATAAAAGTTAGTCAAGAAAATACCTGAGAACTACTGTCTTTACTTGTGTGCATTTCCACATCAAAAGTTATCTGTCCATCTTCCTGGGGTGAAGGGCTAAAGAGAAATGGATTTCATTATGTCATTTGTCACGTACATTCTGTCACCTAAAGAATCATTAGTGTGAACAGCATCTCAGCTGAATCATTTCTACGTGTGCTTCTGCGCACTGTTGAGCTGAGTTAGAGACCACACTGCCCTTAAAATCACTGTTAGAAAGTCTTCCAAAACCACTCATCATTTTTTATTTCCCATTTATAATCCTTTCACAACAGAGTTGACTGTCCTGCAACTAAAGCAAAGAAAGCATTGCCTAAAACCGCAACTGCGCCAAAAAAGATGTTGATCCCTTCTTTCTTTCAAGATGACACTGCCAGTATTGCCAATTAAATCTCTTTTTGTATCATTACATGTGGAAACATCAGACACCAGAACACTTTGTAACACTTAGCAAGAATACGTGTTCCCCTTGTTAGCCTCACTTTGAATATTAAAAATTTGGTAATCTACTTGAGAAATGAATCTCGCCTATCACACCTCAACCAAGGCAATGCTGAAGAATTTCAGTCAGGAACAACACAAAATACTGTGTGATGCACACTTTGTTGTGCTTTACTCATAGAAAGCACATGTACATAACATTAATAAGCCAGGAAAATAATTTATTTTTTGTATCATATATGATTTATGACAATGTGAAACTTAACTGTGGTATTGATCTGACTTTCCCTCTCCTGGATTCCTTAGCTTTCTGTAGCAACAAGGTGTTTTTCAAGTCAGAAGTCTTATTTGACAGCCAGTTGTCATGAGCCAGCTCCAATACTGGAGCACGACAACCTTAAGTCTGAGAAAAAAGCTTTATCCCTCCACGAACATCTACAGGATAAAACCTACACTGAACTGCATGCAGGGCAGCAAACATCTCCTTACCTGTCACAGTGGGAACTACCTCTTGAACTGCTCTGTCCTGATTCATGCTGGGCATCCAGGAGAATTTTTTCCATGTCTCCATTGTGGATGGAGGATGATGAAGGGACATGTTCCAGACCTCCGTTTTTCCCATTGCCGTTGTCGTTGCCATTGCCATTGCCGTTCATCTGTAACTCCACCCAGGAACCTGTTGGTAAACGTCATCTCATTAAAAGCAGTGGAAGTAAAACCCATCTTCAGTTTATCAATTACACACAGAAAAAACACCAACGTGGTGAATTCAGATAACATATTCTGCTGCTGGGAAAAGCTCATAAACATCTGTGGGTAACAGGAGTGACACACTTCTTCCTTTTTCATCAACAAAAACACCCCTAAAAATTTACGTTTTGTTGCTGCTTACTTCTGGAGCTAATCAAATAAAATGTCCCCTCTCTCCTCAACTATTAATACTTTAACAGGTCACGTTTCTCTCTGCAGTTTGAAGTTCCAATTATCTATGGATCACTCAATTACACTAACCACCCTGCTTCCCTGTTCTACTTCTACATTCCATTTTGAAACAAAATTTTCACCCTCTACCCCTTTCTATACCACTCCCCCAGACACAGTTTTATGTTTTCCTTTTTCCCTCCGCTACCAAAGGCCCTGAATCAAACCCTGATTTTTACACACACGAGGCAGACTGCCACTGTCAGGCCTCATTTGGCTTCCTTTGCCCTGGCCCCCTAACAAACATCTCTCATTCAATGCTGTCTGCCTCCTCTCCTGTCCTACCATAACCTTAATAAATGGGTCATACCACAATCCCAACCATCACAAGCTCAAGGCAGGCACTGTGTTTCCTTGCACAGCTGAAGCACCATGATAACACACATGTCATCACAGTTAGATTAAAAGATTTCACTGCTCGTAAGCCACAATAAAGAACTGAGTACCACAAGAAATCCAGAATTCTCACAGAGTCAGTAAGTTCAATGCCACCACTTCAGGCTCTTTTTTCCCTCCTCTTGTTTTTCTTTCCTTAGCCAGGGAACACTGTATAATCTACAAGCTGACATTTACTGTTTCTTCCCCTTTTTTTGGTAGTTATTAACTACGGGCTATCCACAGGTGCACTGAGATTTGACAAAAGAGCAAAAGCATATGTTCATTAATGACATGTTTCAATTCATAGCTTTGGGAAACAGTCTTCATTCATAAATATACCATTTAATGTTCTGAGAAGGATAAAGTAGACTTCCAGCATTCTAGCTGTTCCAAATATTTAAATATATTCCTTGTCCAACTGTAACGCCATCCTTCTCATTAAGATATATAAAAAGAATCATTTAACCATATAGCCGGTTTCTTAGCTGTGACTGCAGAGCAAAAGATCTCCCATTTCTCAAAAGCATACTGTTTTCTATGCAACATTATTTCCCATTATCAGTCAGACAACAATTTCACAGATGTATATTTTGACACAGGAAAGGACACCTGCTGTAACAAATTCACTTATTTTCAACTTGGTTTTGTGAACCTGAAACAGAGTTTATCCTCTAGACCAATTACTAACTCTGCCATTATACAGATAACCATGGAAGCATCATACTCGTTAAGAGTCCTCTTGGTCTACAGTCTGGTTTCCCTAAGATGCATTCACAAAACCATAGAGCCAGGTGTACAGAACTCTTGTGTACAACCCCCAGACGCACACCAATTCTGTACTACATGCTGGGCTCTTCAGGTAACAAAGAGTTAGCTGGGAAAAGGCAGCCTTTGCTCAGACTAGTTGGCATGAGACACAGAGATTGTATTATTTCAGATTTATGATGATTGCCAGCGTCTAAATTTCAAAATAAAAAGGTCACACTGTAAGAACTACATCAGGAGGGCAGATCTGCCTTGTAGCAACACCTTTACAGCAAGAGGCCACACCTGCAAAAAAGCACGTGGCAACTGCAGTTAGAAGACCATAAAACCATACACTCTCCAATAACCATTCTGGAGCAGAGAGTTATCTGTTGGGAGAATTAGAATGGTCAGGATCTGCAAAGATACCTATTATTAAAAAATCAGCAGCAAGTGACAAACAACGTGAAGAGAACAGAGGGCAAAGGTGCAAGGAGATGTCTTCTCTGACACCATGCAGAGGCAGAGAAAAGCCCAGTGGAAGATGATCAGAACTGGCTGCTCGAGTGAGCAACTGCTAAACACACCTCCACAGCACCTAAGGTCATGCACAAACAAAATCTTTATTGGTGATTATCCCAGACTGACAAAACTTGCCATTTATCTAAAACGTGTTGTGGCCATACTAGGAAGAGCACTCAAATTAAACTGTGAGTAAAGAGTTCCAAGGAGTGGAGCAGGAGTTTACATGACAAGCAGCACGTTCTCCATCTGACCTCACTTTTAATGAGTCAAAATACATTCAAGGAAGCGTAATCTGACATCAAGCTAAAACATGCTACATACTCCCACTGGCAGTCACAACCGGTTTGGGAGAGGGAGCCAAAAAGCTCCAGTAGTTTCGAAGACTCTGATTAAAGGGAACATAAATCTCTGCTTCTTTAAGAAGATGCACAGGAATATCTGTGAGAAGAAACCATCCAAGTAATAGAGAGCGCTTTTTGCCCCAAGCTTTCTTCAAAACTAAGAAAGTTACATTAATCACTCACAGGAGAACTCTTAATTTCACCATATTACTACTTCTCATTTTACTGTCAAGTAGATATATGGTAAAATTAAAAGTGGTAGAATGAAGAAATGCAATAGAACTTTCCTCCCTTCACAAACCAGGTAGCACACGCTTTGGGGGGGGGAAAAAACCCAACCAACAACGGAGCTGTTTATATGAATTATATTTTTCTCAAAAATTGTTTTAGTTTTGGCCATGCTCTAAGGCTAATTATTTCTCTATTAACTGATAAATTTTAATTAGATGTTTTTCCATAACTGGTGGACTGTTTAAACAAGAGGAACTAAATATGTTGGGGGAAAGGGGTCTCACTTTGTTTATTCTCTCTGTGATTTCACTTGGGTGGAGAGAAGACCCCAAGGACAAGGTAAGTTTTGGCTATCTGAAATGTATACATGTGTAAGTACACCAAACTGACAGCTCCCAAGAAGCCTGACCCACCGTATACCCAAATCAACTCAGAAATCACTTTTACAATGAAGTATACCATTAATCAAAATGAGGGGGAAAAAAAGTCAAAAGAGAAATTAAAAGAAAGCTGTTCAGATTCCCGTAATGGTAATTATTAAGCAGATTTTCCACAACGGAGATAGACGGGCTCCTGCCTAAGGTGGGATGTCTTCTTTTTGTCAATATGTAACAGAGCTTTATAATAATTAAAATATAGGAAGTATCTAGAATTCTGGGAGCAAGCAAGTCTTTTTTGGTGTTTTTCGTGAACCCAACAAAGCACTGGTTCAATTACCAGTTCTATTCCCAGGTCTTCTGAGCTTTGATTCAAGTGCTGAGGGATCTTTGAATGAAAGGCCCTAAACATGCACAAATGACATAGAGAACAAAATGAATAAGTGTCTAAGCTCATTAGTCTGAAAAGGTCCACTGAAAAGCTTATATAATGGCAGCAAATGTACCTATAACACCAAAGCATTGTGAAGCAGCTGAACGTCTGAAAGCACCACTAAGCCTACGTGGAACTGATTGCTTGCATTTGTTTTGTTCACGCAGCACAGACTCTAAAACATTTCCTCTCATACCTTGTGCTCACCACCTTCAGTAATCACATTGATTGTGTTAAGCCTCTACGTGCTGATCCAGCAGTAAGACCTACGTGTGCAGATCCAGCACAGGCTTACGGCGAGCTCAGCTCTTGTTGCTCCTATTTCCTACAGCAGATTAACCTGTCCCACAAAGTAAGTTAACATACTAACAGAAAACCAAGAAAAAGAGAAATGCTAAAATACAGAAGAACAACGGAGTGAAATTTCCAAAGTAAGCATGGAGTTAGGCAGCAGGCACGCTGCAACTTTTAGACACATACTTATTCTTAAACTATGCTAACAGCCCTGAATAATTTGCTAAAACACCTATTTGACTCAGGTGAACACTGCTGTAAACTGCCAGCCTTATCACAAGACGCAGCATTACCATAACACAATAGCAGTGTTATGAAATGGGCACAGTTTATTCTTCTTTAATACAATTCCCATTGAGTCACAGGAGATCAACCAACGAATATATTTCGTGGTCAGCTGAACTTCATTGTAAACCACGAAGGTAACAGTTAATCATTAATGCAATTTATCCCCCCTCTTCGACTGCAGTATCCTTAATAATTACAAACAAATGAAAGGACACACTGAAGTAGCCGTTTAAAAAGGAGGGAAATGCATCTGCCAAGTAAGTACGTGAGCCTACACAAAACCCACCGACGTGCCTTACTAGTGTTATCCCAGGAACAAAAGGATGCAGCAGAGCAGCTGACAGAGATGCCGGATATAGAGGGAAATAGCTCACGTCAGTGGTATTGACTCAGCCACTGAATAAACTCATTCCCACAGTCACGCTCCTCCCCCTACCCTGCTGTATCCCCATCTTAGCTGCTAACACCAGCCCCCGAATAAACTCAGCGTAACCACGGAACGAACCTGCTCCTGCTCCACGGCCCTACCTCGTTCCTCCGGCTGCGCCCGCCCAGGCCCATCTAGCCCAGCCCTCCTGCCAGGCCCAAAACCCCCAGCCGGGGCCCAAAACCCCACTGGCCGGGCCCAAATCCCTCCGGCCGGGCCCAAACCCCCCGGCCGGGGCCTTCCCCACGACCCCTCACCCTATTTTCGGNGTTGTTGTTGTTGTGCTGCTGCGGGGGTTCCTGAGGGTTGGACATGGCGGCGGCGGCGAGGAGCGGCAAACTGAGGAGCCGCTGGGGTCGGGACAACAACAACAACAACAAACCCCGGACTCCGCTCTCTCAGCCGCGGGCCCGGCCCCGCCTACTTCCCGACCGCGCGCAGGCGCTCGAGCTCGCACCCGCTCCCACCCTCGCGCGGCTGCGCGTGCCGGGCACCATAGGGCTCCCCGGGGTTGCGCACGTCCCGCTGCCTCCGCCGCGCGTGCGCGGGGGAGGGAGCCGTGAGGGGTGGAGGGGAGCGAGGCGCCTCAGGAGCCTATCCACGGGATAAAGCGGGATGGGAGACACCATGGAGATCGTCGAATTCCAGCTTCTTGCCGCGGACACGGATACCTTCCACCGCACTAGGTTGCTTAAAGCCCCATCCAGCCTGGCCTTGAACCCCTTCACGGATGGGGCGGCCACAGTTTCTCTGGGCAACCTAGGCCAGGGTCTCACCACCTTGGAAGAGAATGCTCTGGGCAGACCTTAGAGCCCCCTTCCTAGAAGGGCTTTTCGGGACTGGAAGGGGCTCTAAGGTCTC
>VXBW01005708.1:732729-772458 GCA_013400375.1 Thinocorus orbignyianus | reverse complement strand
CCCCCACAGCTCTGTCAGCCTGTCCTCCCAGCGTCTCTGTGGTCTCCTCTAGCCCCACTCCAACAGCTCCCTGTCCTGCTCTTGGTGGCCCCAGAGCTGGAGGCAGCACTGGAGAGGGGAAGGTGTCTCCCCAGAGCAGAGGGGCAGAATCCTTCCCCTTGCCGTGCTGGGGATGCAGCCCAGGGTGCAGGGAGCTTTCTGGGATGCCAGCGTATATTGCCAGGTTGTGTTAAGTTTCTCCAACACCCTCCAGGTGCTCAGGGCTGCTCTCAATCCATTCTCCACCCAGCCTAGACTTGTGCTTTGTGTTGCCTTGGTTCACATGCAGGACCTTGCAGTTGGCCTGGTTGAACTTCATGAGGTTGGCATGGGCCCACCTCTCAACCCTGTCCAGGTCTCTCTGGATAGCATCTGGAGGCCACCCAGTCCTCCCCACGTGCCTCTCATCGGACATCATGTGTTCTGTTTTGCTTCCAGAAAGGATGGGATCAGGCCTTTGCAGCTCTGTGCTATCAGTCTGTATCATCATACCCATCGGGCCTCCAGCGCAGAGGTGTTTCCTCATGAGGGATTGCAGCAAATCCTCCTCCCTGAGCTCAACGGGCATGAGGTAACCTGTCAGACCTGCACGGCGCAATGGTACGAGGCTTCCAACACTTCTTTCCCCTCTCATCAGTCTTGCTTTTGCTCTAGGTAATTTTAAGCCAAATAATAGGTCTGTGAAATATAGTTAAGACACTCTGAAAGACCTAATGGCTTTTAAGATTAAAAGTAATGCCCATCTGAAATGATAGTGTTTAGCAGACAAACCAACCTTGTGCCTGGCAGGTTTTTTTAATTATTGGCAGACAATTCAGATAGAGAAGATGCATCTGTGTAACAAAATGGGACTTGTTCTTAACTGGGACGCAAAAGTATAGCTACGAAAAGTGAAATTATTAGTGTGCGCCACAGTTTCCTTTCAATATGAAAATGAAGATGCAGCCTCAGGCTATTTACGTGCATGCTGCTGTACTGAGAATGGGAGCAGTGCTGGATTTCCGTGGGAGAGACTTTCAAATGCAGAGATACAGATACAAACATGGGCACTACTCTGCTGAGGTTTCTTCAGTTGTAACCTGAGTAGATTCTGCACCAATTATCTGTTCGAAGTTCCGTCGTGCAATGATCATACACAGAAGATAAGGTCCTTCTAAATTATTCATTTCAAGAGTCAATTTTGTCTTGAAAATCAAGTGACCCTATTCCTCAAGGCAGAGCAACTTTTCATAGATGCTTGTTATGGCAGTTAGCAGATTCTTCTATTTTTAATCTCATTTTCCACTTACTCTCTAACAAAAAGAACCAGTGAGACTGACTTCCTCACAGATGATAATTTAATTCGCCTTTACAACTTAGAGAAATCTTGTTTACTAACTTCATTCCATTTGACAACTCTTAAACTTCGAAGTTTATTTTGAGACCTAGGCTTTTTGGTAGAACTTAGTAACTTAAGGCCCATCACACACACGCACATAGATATAAGCATTTTGCTTCCCAACAGCAGTAAAGGAGCCTTTTGTATCATAAACCTCTCCCCCATCAGCAGCCACACAACATAAACTGTTTTTTTTAATATATTACTATTCCCACAGTAGGATTTCAGTAACTAATACCATTAGAGTCTTGAAGCCACACAGATACATTTCCGTTAGTATTCATTATTTATTATTTATCTCCCTATTGCACATACAAAGAAATAACTTTTTTTTTGGATTGTTTTAGAGCTATTTGAAGCTCGAGACAAAGCTTTTATGTAGGACTGTCACAATCATCCCATACTAGAATACCAATTTCAAGTGTATTTCATCCCGTTCATCTGTGCTGTGTTGACAAGTGTCCAGATACTGAAGTGTGGACGTTTGAAATCTGCCTTTTGTAATGCTGACCTTTCTTACCAAATCGCCTGCTTGACTGTCCAATGTCTAATCTTGTAGAAAATCTGGATGTCTCTGGGATACCACTGGAACAGAATTAGCTACGTGTAGTAAAAAGAAAGCAATATTTTAAATAAATAATAATAAAAAAAAGCTGTTTACAGGTAAGAGGACTGCAGATACATTCTAGATTGAAATCTGAACAGTGAGGTGTTTAGGATTTTGAATAGAAAACCTGCCCGGGTAGCCCTATCCTACTTTGCAAGCCTGACGATCACAGGGTAGCATCATGAGTATTTGTCATCTCCATCATTCAGGAAGCATTTGCCATAACACTTGTGGCATGAATATTTATCAGTAAAGTGGGACTATTAAAATTTCTGAGTCAGAAATAAATTGATCAAGATTATAGAGTGAGTCAACGCAGAGCCAGAAATAGCATTCACAAGTCCTGACTTTCAGCCCTGGGCTCTAACCACTACACAAGTTCCTTAAGGCAGTTGAATGATGTAATTAATGTTTGTAAAGTAATTTGAATCCTTAGATGGAAAAGGCTATGACAATTACAAGGTTGAAGGGATAGAAAACCACCTTAATAGAAGAGAAACAAAGGCCATAAGCTCCTGGGAAAAGCCTTTTGTACTTAATGTCAATAAAGGGTTTTTCATCTAGAAAGTTAGAGAAAGCCTTTAAGGTGACTGAAATCAAACAAGTAACAAGCTTTGTTTATCTCAAAGACCTGAGCTAAATCCAAGGTGCTCTCAAAGTTTGAAGCGGTTTAAGTGCTGTGCCTACTTCTATTTTCTTCATTTAGGACATCTATACCCTAAATCTGAAAAAAATGCCAACCTGTTGCTGTGATGGGCACCACCCAGCACCCAGCAAACACAAAGGCAGCCTTTTCCCTGTGTGCCTCAGTCCCTTTCCTTATGCTGGAGACAGTGCTGACGTGCACTGGAAACACTTCTGGATTTTATATTTAGCAGCAACTGATCAAACATACAGTCCTTGTAGGCGAGTGACCATTCCAAAGATGAGTTTGAGGGATAATTGCAGGATCTAACCCCAATCCCTTGCTTTTTTGAAGCACCCACCTTCTCGTTGGTGACATTTTGCCTCCTAGTGGTGAGCACCGACACATGAAAACCCACAGCAGAAAAAGAGCGAGTGCTGATTTCTTGTGAAATAGATGAATCGATTGCAAAAAGTCAAGATTATTAAAGTTCAAGGGTCAATTGTGCAGACAAATAGAACTGATGCTGTTTCTTAGTCTCTCAGCTGTAGCACAGCGGAAAGAAACTCTTACAGTTTTTATTGCAGTTCATTTAAGAGCAACCAATTCCAGAGCTACCACTAAGAAAGTAAATATATTAGCATTCCATAATCCAGCAGCCCCTCTTCAAGAGGTGGGAAAAGCAAGGTTTCTGCTTATCAGCACTAACCCCCCTTTTGCTAGTTAGGCTGAGAATAAAAGAGGATGTATTTAAACAATAAATGCTGAACGTGGAAATTAAAGCTCTGCCTCAAGGTAACAGTCAGGCTGGTGCTGCACATTCAACACGTTCTTGAGGCAGCAGAAGCTTCTCAGCAGGAAATGGGTGAAGGGACTTCAGGCACAGAACTCCCCTACACCTCAGCACTGCACCAGCCCGCTGCCCAGGTTACACTCAGCATTAACTGTTGGCAACAGTGTCAGTGTGGTTCAGCGTGTGGTTGTAGTTTTGCAGGTACTGCCCGCTGAAGTGGCACTGGGTGGCATTTAGGGCTCAGCACTGGCTTCAAGACAAGACACGAGGGAACAGAACTCCTTTCCTGTATTTAATTCAGTATTCAAGGACTGAGAATTGAGAATTTGCTCTGGTTTCACTGGGCACTGGAAGAGACAGCTGGGAGGGAGAGGCTGCTCTGCAGTAGCTGTGTGTGTTGGTGGGGGCAGCACGACCCCAGCACCCCCTGCCTGGCGAGCTGTCCAGGACTGGGCACAGAAGCTGCAGCGCAGAATGAGGTTCTGTGCAACAGACAGCAGGGAAGAGATGAGGAATTGCACAAATTGCTATAAACAGAGAAGAAGAGAGGGACAGGAAAGAGGATAAAAAGCAACCTGACAAACTGGATTCTATGCATACTTTTATTAATAAAATATAAGATTTACAGCATATGTCAACGGACAGTGTGCTTAGAGAATTAGCTAGTTGGATAGTATGACACCACAGGCAGTAGCTGGTTTTGGTGAGAATCAATCAAACCTCAGGTGACATGCTGGGGATCACCACTACTGAGAAAAACCAAACCAAACCAACAAAAACTCTTGTCCCAGACTAACTTTAAACCCCTTGGTTCCATCCCAACATGCCCAGCTGAGGTCCGAGAGGCAGTTTCTCTTGAATGTAGTATTGCTGGAAGGCTGCGCTTTGTTCTGTGTGAAATCTGCCTGTTCCCTGCTGTGTCCTCTTCACATCCCCACTTCGTGTCTGTGCATTGCTCAGGATGTACAGATCCACACAAGAGCAGCAGTCTTGACACCACGACCCTCAGTCTTCCCCAAAGAGCAGTCACTAAACCTACGCCGTTCTTCGCAAAACGGAGATGAATTGCACCAGCCCTGATGCAAACGAAGCCTCTCATTACCTCTGTGCCCTTGCGATAAGAATAAACCTTGGCCCCGACCCTGTCAACACCCATACACATGATTAACGTTACCCAACACCTTGTTTCCTTCACTATTAGCAAGTGTAGTCACTTGAGTAAAATTAGTCACATGCTCTGTAAGGAGGAGTAGGGCCTACGAGCTCATTCACCCCTCGGAGAACAGTTGCTGTCCCTGGGCTAGGTAATTTTTTTATTTTTTTTATTATTTTTTAACAAGGCCAACAGGTGGAGAAAAAAAAAAAGTAAAATCCTTACAAAGGCTCCTGGTCAGGCATGCATGTTACAAGGCAAATACTGGACTTAAGAGAACCAGATCTAATAAATATTAGAATTTTTTACGTTTTCAAACCACTGCACAAGGACTTCAAGAAATGAAAGTACGATGGCAATAGCAGTCTTGTCAACAACCTCTAACCCAGCCACAACTTTACAGCAGAAACAGTATCTTAGTTGATCAAATAAGAGAGGCACTGGAATAACTACCTATAACCAAGCCACAGAAGTAATTTAAATATAGTAACCAAAAAGTGAAAGTTCTCCCAGTCAAGGTAAATTTACTACAACTTTAAACTTAATTCTGAACATTTCCATGAAGGAAGAGTAAACCTAAAAACACAATTAGCAAAAATATCCAGAGGTAAAAACTCATGAGCCTTATAAAGCATCAATATCTAGTTCATCTTTGGATAAGCCTTATTTGCTGAAGAGTTTAAATCTCTCAAATATCTATGAACACTTATTTCATGCAGCTTCTGTACTCCACGAGTTTTCTGATCGTTGCACCACTGAGCATTTCTGGAAGTGCAGTAACTTTGCAAAGCCAAAAGCCAGAAGAAACACTTGCATGGTAAAACTACATTGCCACTCAGTCACTGATAGCAAGAAAATACAGAAAATAGAGCATCTCAGAATGCAGCGCAGCAATTAGCTATGTCACCACTTGGGATTTGGTACTACAGAACATCATTCCCACGCACAAGAGTTCAGACAACTTTTTCAAAAGCCACAGGGGACTTGGTGCTCTGAACAAGGCATTGAAGGTTTCTGGATCCTAAAACAAGGCATTAAAGAAACCAGGCCGAAACTGAACATGAAGATGTTAGTCCCATAAAATGGATTTTAAAACCTGAAACTTGTATTCCCTTCCAATTCAAGCAATGGTTTTTAAAAAAGAGCCTCCAAGGGCAGCGGAACAGTGACCAACCTGCTCAGATTGGGGCAGAACTCTGGGAGCAGTGACTGGCTGTGGCACGGGACTGGGCTGAGCACACCGCGGCCGGGGTTCTTGGCACTCAGGAACGGATGCAGCTACTTGTGAAATCCCTCCCTCTCTTCATTCCCGTGAAAAAGAATTAATACTGGTTAAAATCATTACAAAAAACATCATTTTATTTTCATGCATCTAAGGTAAAACACAGAGTATTTGTATAAAGAGGTAGATTAAAAAAAAGAAAACAGATTCTCCATTCTTTGTCACTTTTATTCAGTAGTTTGTTTGTTTTTTTTCCTTATTTTCTCTTTTTTGGTGCCAGACATGGCAAGGAGTGATTACAGTCAACTGTTTCTTAAAACATTTGTTGCAACACAGACCCCCTTTACCACTGACCCCAAACGGACCCATCTCATGTGCTTTATTTTGTTTTTTCTATTCACCACCACCAAGGCCAGGTGGAGGGGGATGAAAGGGAAAGGGGGAGTCCAGGAGGCCAGAAGGAGGAGGAATGCTACAAGCCACAGCAAGAATGAGCTGTATTTAATAAAAAAAGGGGGCCACGAATGATACAGTAATGAGGTTACACAATTAAATCCCATAGCATGATTGAAGGCTTTCCCTGTGTCTGACGTCATCACAATGGAAGGCATAAAAAGTGGAGTAAACCGATGTTGATCCAGTCCAATCTAGTCCATTAGGCAAGATGGTGCAAGTAGTCATTTAAATTAAAAAGTGCCCTATCCTCACCTAAATGGCTGGCAGACATGGAGAAGAGCGCAGTGACGGGGCAACAGAGCTCTCTCCATGTAGCTACAGAAGTGTGTTGTCATATGGCACAATTTTAAACACTGGAAGGGGGTGCCATAATGGACCTCTCTCTCTCTCTCGTTTACAGGTACAAATGCTAGATTCAACTATTTCAACTATGCAGGAAGTGGACTCTTCAGTTAGGAATGCCAACCCTAATTCATTTTGTCTTGAAATATATACAAGTTGTTTGTGGTAGCTACAGCGATGATGTTCTCCTTGGGGTGCCAGGCTGTGTGCAGGATCTTCTTGTTGAAGTCCAGGCTGTCAACACTGATCTCATCCTTCTTTCTCTTGCCGCTTGCGCAGACCTTGCGGGGCTTCAGCACGGTGCGGGGCTTGTTGTTTTCCCGGGACGCCTCCAAGGTGATGTCTCGCTTGGTGTTTCTGTCAAACATTCTGAAGAAGTTGTTGTAAGATCCTGTCATGACAATGCTGCAGGGGGGGGAAGGGAGAAAGTAACAGGTCTGTTGAAAATAACCTCTCTCTTTATGAAACCTGAGAGTCCCAGCTAAGACCATCCCATACTCTACAGGCAGAAAGCCGGCAGCTCTGCCTCTGCCTTCTAGAACCTAAAGTGAAACTACAGCATTCAAGTACATTATAGATTTATTTTTTTTAAAAAAAGAGGCATCCTGTTCCTTAACTGGCCCTTTCCAGGTATGCACTTTGGTACCCAGGCAATTACATTTGAGTGTCATCATTCAAATGTGCTTTTTGTTCACACACAGGGGAGTGATCTTACGAAAGCCAAATGCTGTTTAGCTGCTTCCCCCATCTCTCCAGTTAAAGCAGCTGGAACATTTGATTCCTATTTCATCCTGGCAAAGTGACAATACTCAATTTCTAATCAAATTCTACAACTCTTCAGCACACTGAGGCAATTCTCTATAATCCCCTGCTACAACTTCAAGGGTTAAGAGCTAATCTACATATGTTAAAGTCTGCTGAAGTACTAAAACATTACCCAAGCCAGCCCATGAATGAAACCAGACAGGTGTCTGAGGTCATGCTGCAAGGTGGCCACGTTAAGAGTAACTCGCAAAGGCCTTATGTGCACGCAGAGAACAATTAAACTTGCCTGTCTGATCCATTCCAACAGCATTCAAATTTGTCAAAAATGCAATCGTTCTCATACAGTGAGCAGAGTTTACTTCTGAGGTATTCATGCACCTGGAAAAAAATGAAACTGAATGAATCCTGAGCTTGCAGACCTGGACAATAACCTCCAGATTCTGTTCTGCAAGTAATTAAGTACCTGACAATGCTCAGACCCTGCCCCACAGGAGGACACCCAGCTCCCTCCTCTGACTGGATGGATGAAGAGCAGAATGAACAGACACACAAATGAACATTTTCTGCTCTACACAGATTCCAAATGAATGCAAACAGCAACAAGTCGCTTGGGATGGGGAAAGTGGCATCTCCCCAAGGTTGGCAATTCTTTGGAACACTTGCTCTCTCTGCACAGTTCTCATCCCCTCACTATCCTTCCAGATACCTGAAAGGATTTATCAGACTTTGCTTATTGCTAAACGTCACGCTGTTGTGGCTGATTGGCCTCCTGTGGATGATAAGGAGGGTCCCTTCACAAGTTTCCTTATGAAGAAACCACCGCAGCAATTTTCAGTGCCAGCTAAAACCATTTGCTGCCAAGGAAATGTTTTACCTCCTATTTTTTTTCCAGGAAAGAACAGAATATAAAGCCAACTGAACTCTTTAAGAGAAATGTGCTACCTCACGGCTTAAGATTCTCTTTCCACATTTCCATTGTGTAAGAGGGAGGCTTTTCATACCCAAATAACGTTTTGAGCTCAGCCATCAGCCTGCAAACAGCAAAATCCTTTAGCACTCGTGTGTGGAACCCACAGATCTCACTGATGCTTTGCTTTGGACATAGAGATCTACAGACAAAAATTTAACTGCCCCATCAAGACTACTAATAAGACACCATCCCCCTGAGGTTTTAATTTATAGCCTACAGCCTCTCCACAGAATACCTGGTATGTTTCCACAGGTCTATTTTCCATATTTAAATCCCAGATCTTCACTGACAGGTAATCTCTAGTCATCATATATCGACCACTATGGCTAAATTTGACATCAGATATGGAAGAGATGATTTCAGAGAAAAATGATCTGTTGCTAGGATCTTCTGGTTCTTCAAACACTGCATGAAAAGAAAGGCATTGCAGCAGGTGAGTCTGTGTCTCTTCCAATACAAGATACAACCACATGATGTTATCATTTTCTCAGTCAGCTCGCACACTGGGCTAGCCTGCCCACACTAGAGTCAATAACTTTCGTCAGGAAAGCCTTCCAGTCCAGCTGCCATACTCTGAAATGTTTTATTGTCATGGCAAGTCAAGGACATCTTCTACAGAAGTGAACTCCTCACTAGTATCTGGAGTCTTCATTCACACGTGCAAGGTACCAAACATCAGCCACAGCCCAAGCTCAACTGGTGTTTGACTTCCTGATGGCTGCAGAGAGCCGTACCCCATCCTAGTGCTAATTATCTTATTTGCTACTTTTACTTGTGGAAAAATACGCATCTAATCTGGAGATTTATTTACATTGTGGGTCTTAGGTCTCTCCAGCACACTACAGAAATGCAACACAAATACACACACACACTTCAGTGTGTAACAGATTCTTATGGAGTGCTTCCATTTCAGCTGATGGCAGGACACCTCTGCCCACGAGGAGACAAACCCGGGACAGAACTTACACTTTGAGTGTCTGTCACAGAGCGCTGATGCTCTCATATCACAGAGACGGATCGTTCCTTTACTGCTGCTGTACACAAACGTGTTGCAGCTGTTGGGGTGGAACTCTGCAGCCGTTATCACCTCTGTCAGCTCCTCCATGTTGGCAGGCTTAATATCTACAATATCTACAGGATTGTGTTAAGGAATTTTTTCCAGTTTTCATGCCATATTTTGCAGCTTTAAATGCGTTCAGCAATGCTGCTTCCATCAACCAAAGTATCTCTGAAATAGCCAAGCAGAATTAAGACAATAAAAGCAAAATAATGCTTGAAACTGGAAGCAGGGGAAGATTTCCATGCCAAAGGCTGTGGAAGCCAATCAAAAACTGGATAAAAGTAGATTTTAAGTTCCAAATCAAGCTGGTAACACTGCATCCTGTACCAGTTTGGAGTTAATTCTTGTAACAGCAACAAGCCCACTCCATTTTTTTGCTCCAATTCAGCAGTAATTCTATTCCACATGTGTGTCACCCAAGGGTTTTCAGGCAGAACTATTCTGCTCCAACTCTAATTACAGGAGCACATTATCAAGAAGGCACGTATGATTTCTGCTCAGGATCCTGCCCATTTGGCTCCCAGCAATGGGACTGAGTCAGGATTTCTGTGATGGTTCTGCCTGCAACACCCGCAGGTGCAGATGCCAGAGGGGCTGATGGTTAGAAGGTAAAAAACAACCTGAAGCTTTTTTCTCCTTTAGAAGATTTTTTTTCACCATACAAATGCCCACGTCTCCTTATATTGCTCACACTGAGCTACTTCTCCAGAAGCAAAAGTTGTTAAAACTACTAGAGAGAAATAACCAGGCGATGGAGAACCACGCTCCACAAACAGCTTTTCCTGAAAGAGTTTTGTTATAACCCAACTGTTCCCATCATAAAAAGCAACACAAAAAGATACTAAAACTTCTGTCTGTAATTTCTAGGTGCCACAGGTTAATCCGCAGGTCGTCTGCAGACAAGTACGTTTCATAATCACTATTAATGGAGATGGAATTGATGTGATACGTGTGGGCATTGGCAAATATTCTTCGTGGACTAGCTTCAACCATGAGGTCCATGGGCCTGAATACTGGCACCTGCAAAATACAAAGGAACAGAAGTTTGAGATGCAAGTACACTGCAGCCACACTGGCAGTCATCACAGCCCTTCAACACACCAAACTGATTCAGATAACTCATGATCACACCTCAGAATTAACTGTTATCTGCCAGCTGGTATCACGGAAAAGGGGAATTTCGTGATCTGACAGGGCAGCTACTGAGCCACGGGCTGGTCTGTGCTCCAGGTGGGGAGGGAGAGGAGAAATCACTGGAATTTGGGTAACTCACAGAGACAGGACTACTCACCCGTAGTGTTGTAACTGTAGTAGGATCCCTATACCGTCCATCTTCTTCCTTTAAATTATAACCCTCTGGTCTTTTGTCCCTTTCACTGATTTTCCATAACTTTATTGTTTTATCTGAAATAAACCAGCCACAGTTTAAAACCAAAGCTCTAGCAAAGGGACCAGTCTTCCCCGTTGATGCACTTTAACGTGAAGCCTTCCAGCAAGGCAAGATCACCTACGTGTACCAAAAAAGACAAAAATACTGCTGGGAGAAAACAAGACAAGATAAAAAGCATTAAAAATACCTCCTCCACAGCTTGTTCTTTTTATAAAAAGTTCTAGCAAGTTGCAGTTCGAATCAGGATTGTTCTGAATGACTAATAGAAGCTCTCACATGGCTGGTTATCCACACAGAGAGGCACTGAATGACAGTTCAGCTGAGGCACCTTGCTATAAAGGAACCAAATCTGAAACAACTGATGGAACAACCCACGTTGTGGGGTTCTGGAGCCAGGGGAGCCAGAACAGCAGCAGAGTTACTTGTTTCCAGCCTTTGGAAAGTAGGGAGGATTAGCCAAAATCCTAACAGCAAACCCATGTACCAGTCAGTCACCGTGCAAAATGAAGTTATCACTTACCATTTGTAGACAATAAAAACTGAGCAGCATTTTTCTGGGGTAACCACCTAATTTTGTTGATCTTCTCTTCGATTTCTAAACTTTTCAAGTAGTCAAACTCTGGTTCATGGCTTTGAAAGGTACTGTAAACATTGTATTCTCCCCTACTGTGAGACTGGGTTTTGTTCTAGAAAGAGAATGAAATGGTTAAGATACACGTGCAATGTAGAGGGTGCTCGTCAAGGCTGCAGGCAGGAACCAGGTATTTGTGCAGCAAGACTCCCAGGGAGAATGAGAGTCAGCCCAAGAACAGGGTAAGGCCTCTGCACTTTGTTGTTGCCTGCACCAGGTTTGCCCTCAGTACCCTTCAGTGTCCAACTTGCCTTGTTTTAAGGAGCCTACAGAACAGCTCAAGTGAGGATCATCCCTGTTGCAACAACTTGATTAGAACTTCTACTATTTTGGCTAAGAAAGCATCAGAGAAGCAGCAGCTATCGCAGCAGCTTCTGATTCCTAAAATCTCCAGAACCTCCCCTCAGCCACACAAATAACACCTTCAGCAAGTTCTCAGGTTAATACCAAGCAGCTGAACTGACATCCTGACATTCTGCATAAACATTTTAGGCACAATATTTTTTTTTTTTTTTAAAGAAACTAAAATGGTTTTATCATTCTCTCATCTTTAACTTTTTTATCTTTGTTTTTTCAAGGAGAACATTCCCCAGGAGAAATACACAGCCACACATACAGCAAATCTTCTCTGTGGGTAAATTCAGCTGCCAGGCAGGCTGTGGGAATCCCAGGTCGCCCCTACGTTTATCCAAGCAGCTCTGCTCTTCTGCTTTATCATCTCCACATTCTCGGAGACCTCCTAAACTGCTTAAGCAGCTTTTTCTTCCTCATTCTGGAGATGAGGGGGAAAAAAGCTTAACGCCTCTGCTGAATACATCTGTGACATTAAGTCAGGCCTGCAGTAAGCCTTTGCAGGATGGAGCTGTTTGGAAAACCAAGAACCTCCTAACTTGCCTGATTCCTCTTTCTAAAAGCTGTGGTTTAGGCAGTGGCTTCCTAGCCCTGATACTGCACTGAACAGAACCAGAATGGCTGTTTCCTTCTCGTGTCCATCCATCCATCCATCTCATCCCTTCATACCTCACTCACACACACTTCTTGACACGATCCTTGCCAGCCCACATTTGTCACATTCCTGGCATCGTTTTCTCTTGCTTCATACCCTGACATTAATAGCCAGCAAGAATTCTTCTATTTTACAATAAGCTGGGAGGGAGGGAAAAGCGGAAAAAAGCTTAAAAATAAAGTCTGGCACTAGATTATTGTACCACACCTACCAATTATCCTGGCTTTCCCACCCTAGAGAACGGAAGGAACTTTGTTCCAAGTTTCATATCCCTCTAACAAGTGGAGCAGGGTCACTCCATACAACAGGCAACTAGTTCTAAAGTCAACCTATTGTGCTTTAGGAAATGCTGGTTGTGATTCGGGGAACTTTCTTTCAATTCCTTACTTACCCTAACGTTTGAGTCTGAAATACACCTCTTGTCTATTCTAGTAAAACTCTACAGGACTAGAATAACAGATAAAAGCAAGAACAGATGAAATCCATCATTGGTAGAAAAGCAAAATTGAAACCAGACCATCTCATGGCACTCAAGAAAAAAAAGAGAGAGAGCTAGAAGAGGTGTTGGCCCAAGTGCCTGATGTTAAATTCCAATTGAGGTAATTGCAGGCTGCCCACACAAATTCCTCCTCCAGTTTCAATTAGATCCAGTATTCATTTCCTGCCTAGAAGTTGTGCAATGGCACTTGCTTCTCCTTGCTCCCTGCAGCAGGGGCCACATTCCCACCCAGAGGTGGCAGCGTTTTGGCAGTGGGCAAAGCTCCAGGGGCTTGTGTCAGTCTCACAGAGCACTCCTGTGTCCTGGGTTAGTGCTTTTCTTCCTGTACACACGGTGTGTAAAGCCCCCTGGGACGGAGCACGACAGAAGGTGGGACAGAACCCCAACTAAAATACTTATTGTCTTGGATAACTCTTAGAAAACTTGCTCCAGACAGTAGTGCCTATGGCGTAACTACTAATACATCAGGGAATCAAATTATGCCCAAAACCATTCCACACAACAATCTGATAACACAGGTGATTCTCACTGCAGTCAGACTCCCAGATTGTAAGGATGAGCCATGAGTTACACATGAAAAACTTAAGCAGCCATTTGAAAATTTAAGCTTTAAGCTGCATCAAAGTAAAGGATCCTTGAAGGATGCAAGCTAAAACTCTGACTTTAGGAAAAAAAAGGAAACCACCACAAGAGTCAGTGCCCAAACTGCAGTCAGATTAGGGTAAGGCCACTCCACAGACAACGTTCACCTCAGCCTCTGGCCAGAGAGCAGAGCAGCCAGCTGGGAATATCCCACTAGATGGCACCAACTGACCACACTGATCTATTCCTAAAGAGACCCGTGCACAGGAATTGCCCACATACCAGCAGAGAGCAACTTGTTTTGGGGAACTGTGGAATTCTTTCAGATTTTAGAATTGCCATTGAATTAAATACTCAGGAGACAAGCAGCAGCACGGCTTCCCTAGGCAGGGAGATGGCAGAATTGCTTTTTGATCCTCCTGAAATAAATCCCAACCAAGTCGACCCCTAACTATGGCCTTAGTTAAAAAGTCAAGGTTTCCATATCTCAGCTCTCCTACCTTGAACATGGGAACAAAAGCCCTTTCCTAGCATCACAAGATTTGGCTTTAGAATTCTGGAAAGCCCAAAAGAACAAGTATAAAGTGAAAAGATACCTCTGCTACTGTGTTTTTACCTGATTGATACCAGGATGGAGAAGGCCACCTTACATCAGCTACATACTCACTTCAGAGAAAACTTATTTCCTAAACTACAGTGAACTCTAAAATAATCACAGCCACGCTGAGTCATAAAATAACCAACTTTAGCTTCCCTCAGGTCTTTGTGTGTCCTATCCTTCCTTTTTTGTTTTCATTTAAACATTCTTTAAGATCATACTCTAATAGTGTTTAAAGAAAAATTAACTTCAACCAGTGTCACAAAGTTCTCAATAATTTATTCACGCTTAAACTTCATTAAACTTATTAGACAGGCATGCACTTTGGGTGAAGTTTTTTATGAAAGCATGCTCCTTCTCCTTAAGGAGGTAATGAACAGGGAGAACATGAAATACACTTGGCACTCACCTCCTGCTCCTGTTGAAAGATGACAACTCTCCCTCCTTTGTCTCCTGTCGCTAACAACTCTCCAGAATGGTTAAATTCTACTGTAGAGATTATATCCGCTGCAGAGGAACAAAAATAACCCCCCAAGTTAATAATTCTTCTAAATACTAAATGGCCAAGAAAGCTATGATTTAAGCTAAGACAGAAAATCCACACTTCAATTCAGTTTAAGTATACCTGTGTTACAGAACACAAGCAGAGATTTCTTACAAGAGACACAGAGGTGGTTTTTAAGGGTGTACAACTGAAAACCAGTTACAAATTCAGTGCTGTACATTCAATTTTTTTAAAGGTTTTATATCATCACTTCTTAGACCTTTCTTGTTGGGCCTGCTACTCCAGTAGAGCAGAGAAAGGAACCTGCAGTATGTGCTGCAGCAGCACAGACTGTGTACATACATATTCCTACCTTTATTTTCTCCATGCTTTCGGATAGAAGATTTAGAAAGGGTCATTATCCATAGGATTATTTTTTGTAATTAAGGACTCTGGACACGTTTGACAACTTAGGAGCAAAATGTACTGGGGTGGAGATGTTCAGACATCAATGTCTAAGGAAAGCAAGGATGTGGCACAGAAACAGCTACAGGAAATTAGAGAGTAAATTCAACAGACCATCCCTAGAAAAACTGCGTATCCCTTCTGGATGGAGAGGGCTGTGTTACCACTGGTGGTTTTATACTGAGTGCTCACATTAAATTGTGACCATACAGTGACAAAACAGCCATGCCCAGCACCAAGCTGATCTGTTTAGGCAGCAAAAAGAGAAATGGCAAATAGAACTTAAGCTCAAGCACCCTCATTCACCTTTTCAAACACACACATGCCCCTCATACTTTCAAATGGGAGATTCAGAAGCCAAACAATTCTTTGAATGCCGACTTCAAGTTGACACACAGCTACAGAAATCTGTTTTTCTGCATAAGAAAGTGCCTGAGGCTTTTTTTTACACACGCAAGTCTTCAGGCTATTCACTTTCACCTCAGTCTAACGTAGATAAACAAGATACCCTCATTTTCTATTGGATGTTTTCTTCTTTCTCTGTTTTAGAGTTAAAAAAGTGCCTGGTACCTGCTCCACAGACTGAAAGCAGCCACTAAACAAAAGCCACCCAGGCTGAATGTACACAGACACTATTGTGCAGCCTATCAGGGAAGCTATCTTATCATCAACAGCAAAAGGGCTGTTCCATTTTGCAGAAGTGAACCACGCAGGATTTTCCTCTTATTCATTTTAATACCAAAATGAAACTTACATCATCCTCGGGCTGTCCCAAGCCCATGGGCGGTGGCCCCGAGGGCATTCACAGGCTGTTCTCCAGTAGCTGCATCACACGGCAGCTCCGAGACGCAGCGCATCGCCCCAGAGCTGCACAGCCAGCCCAGGCAAACAGGCCAAACCCTGCTGCAAAAAATCCTCAACCAGAGGCAAAAGATGCAGAGTCAGACTCTGGGCATGAACAAGAACACACAGCCCAGTGGCATCTTCTCACAGACACAAGCTGCCCCATGACAATGGAGAAACACAGGGTTCTCCACCGACCTCCCCTGCCATCCTTATCTGGCTCTGCCGAAACCCAAACAGGCTGAAACGCCCCAAGAACACTGTGTTAAGGACAGAAATGTGATGTGAGCTTGTATTTAGATAAACCAAGGACCCAGATCACACATTAAAGAAACCCTGATTTCAGTGCACATGATTATTTTTTTTTCTTTCCTGGAAGGCAATGGTTACTTCAGCTATTAATGAGCATATCTGTGAACAAGATGAAGTGATTTATCTCCCATCTGTAAGGCTTCACACTGCATATCATTCAGATGAAAATACAGCATTTAAAATGTACCCTGCACAGGTGAAGAGAGCAGAAAGGTAACATCCAGTTAAACAAAGCCAGTATGCAAAGAGTGAAGTGCAACCCAAGCAACCTGATTTTGCCTATTCCATACAATGCAAATCATGTTGTTATCCCATACAAAGCAAACCATGTTGCTGTAATCCTCTAAAAGGAGGAGAGCTTAAGGAAGTCATCAATTAATTGAAGAGAAACAAGGGAACTCGCCTCTCAATAGCGAGAAGTACACAGAATAATTACTATTTTGAAAAACACTGAGATTTAACACTGCAAGTTAAGCCAGTCTTAAACCAGGGAAGACAACAGAGCAAGTTCTCAGCAGATCTAAATGTGAGTATGTGTGTGGAAGAACAGCAATGAAAAGATTTGCCTCAAAAATCTTATATATCCATCTAGGAACAGATGGATAAATTCATCCTAAGACTTGTTTCGTGAAAGTCACTTCAAAGTTTTACAAGGTCAAAAGCCTTAGGCTGGAAGCCTTACCATTAGAACAGGCAGCAACAGCAGCCAGAAAAGCTATAAATTAAGAGATAAACCCATTTTCTCAGGTCTGCTGATTTAACTTATGTTGTATTTAGTAATTACACAAGGCCTACACAGAGCAGACAGTTACCCACGCCTCTAACAGCTGCAGACATTCTCACTTCTTGCAATTATTTGAACTTGCAAGATCATCCCAGCTCCACACCAGCGACCCCTGAACTGACATGAGTCCTGCTTTGTTTCTAGGCTCAACCACCCAAACGAACTCTCGGTACCAGCATCCCACACCTCCAAAAGTCCTGCAGCTCTATGGAGGAGAAGATACTCCAAACTCTGCCCGACACTACACAGAAGAGCTTTCCAGGTACTCCGATCAACTTTAAATTAGAAAAAAAAATAATATTCCTTAGCAGCACTTCACAGAAGAAAATTAGTAGCTTTTAAATTCAAGATACAACTACAGAATCTGCTGTGCTGTCTCCACTGTAATCCTTGACTGTTCCTGTTTCCAAGGGCAAAACAAACATGCTAAATAAGTACGCAGGAAAGATATTTCTATTATAGTCCCAAAACAAGGCCGAGATGCGTATTTTAGACAAAAATCAGTACTAGAGACTAAAGCAACCAAACCCATTTGAAATCCAGTAACTCACCGTTCAGAACATTGCATTCCCATACCTTGGTCAAAGAAAGAGCCAGACATGAAGGCACTGGTGGTGAACTGGGCGGATTTAACAGTGTTTGAGAACTGACAGGGGAAGCATTTCATCTTCCGCAGCGCACTGATTCGCTTGTGTATCTTCATCTGTGTTAACACCCTCGTTGCCAAATGAAATCACTGTTACCCTTTTCTTTTCCTACAGGAACTCTAATTCCCGTGGTAGTTACACGCAGGGTTATTTTAGTCCTTCAGTGCTGAAATGAGCAGAAGAGCATCTACAGCAGGCGCTGCCTCCTTCCTGCCTCCTCCCTTTTGTGTGTGCTATTTTTGCTGGAGTCTCTAGGTGGGAGTCTGCAATCACAGCGGGCTGCTCTCACTGCCCAGAGCCTTGCAAATGATGCCTTCTATAAGCAAAGGGCATTAGGGAGGAATTCCAGAGGGAGAAGCAGCTCTATAGGTATTCTACTGTCACCCATGGCTTTTGGAAATAAAACACCATCTATTGCTTACCACAGAACTCATTTCAATGCTGCCTTCTTCAAGCACCAAGTATCAGAGATGACTAACCACCAAACCCTTATCTGGTACCCATACCCTTCACAGGATACGGTTAAACAGCACCATCTGATAATGTACTGCTGCAGTTACCTGGCCCTTCAGAGACCAGATTTCTCTCTCTCTCTTCTCCCCAAGCATCTTGAGACGTCTCTGACACCAAGATGAAATGTGACATTTCAAGTGCTGAGCTTTCAAAACACTACAGGGCAACATCAAACGCCCAAAACAAAGACATCATTCTGACAACAGCAAAAAATAGGACAGAAACGTGCATCTCCACTCCTGTGGTGCACCTGCAGTACCTGTGCTGAGTTCTTCCTGTTGCACAACTTGGGACGGACAGCTCAGGGGTTGCCATGGTGTTTGGAAGTGCTTCTTTGCACAGATGGATACACTTGTCCTTTAGTTCCACTTAAATACCCCTTCATAAACAGTTAACGCCATATCAACACTTCTGAGACTACTCAATACTTCCCAGTAATGGTTTTCAGTGATCATAGAATCACAGAATGGCTGGAGTTGGAAGGGACCTTAAAGATCATCAAGTTCCAACCCCCCTGCCCTGGGCAGGGACACCTCTCCCTAGAGCAGTAAAAAACATTTTCACTTTGGGGGCCTTCCCCACTCTTCACTGAACGCTGAACAAGAACACATGGATTATCACAAGGAGGTTTTCTGACATTTGAGAAAGGGTAGTGCTGAAGTCTTACCACTGTCAACAAGTTTCTGGAATAAGCTTTATCAATCCAAACCAGCAAAACAAAAAAAAGGCTGTAATCCAATGACTTGGTTCCAGAAGGCCCATTATGAACCTGAAAAGCAATTCTCTATTATATTTGTTTCCAATAATAGAATAAAAGGTATTTTATTAGTCCAGAAGAGGCTATCTATTTTAATGTACCATGAACTTTATATAAACTCTGCTTATAAAACATGCTTGGTAGGCAAAACATGTCACCTACTCTCCAGCAGCAAGTCAATCACGGCAGTGAACAAAGAGAGTCTTTCTTTCACCAGGCCTAAAAGGTTTCTGTGCAAGTTTCTGGAACCACGTTGATCTGCTGCCTAAGCAGAGAGCAAGTAAATCAGTCTGTTTACACAAGTGGAGCAATCTCCCGATGTTTCCAAGGGCTGAACAAAGAATTGTAGTATTTAAGAAGCATTTTGGTCCTTCTTCATTGTTTATACATCTTCCCGGTGGCTCAAAATACCAGTTCTGGAATTTTCCAAAGGAGAAACTCAAACAAGTCCCATCCGTAACATACAGATTACTTGCAGGTTGGTAATTCTGTCCTAAGGAAGAAGACAATTGAACAACCAAACGTGAAGCCCACTTGCTCCCTGTGCCAGCCCTAAGTATAGAGAAAGCCGTTTTGATTAAATTAAACATCAACTGATTCTACAGAGAATACTTCAGAAACAGGCTGGAACAAGAAACAGCAAGAACCCAACGTCCAGGGTTATTACTAAGATCCAAGGAAGCTCAAAAAGCCTCAGAGGAAGCAGCACAGGAATGGATAAATATAATAAGGCATAAAGACTGAAATATTTTAATTCAACACACACTTACTGAGCACATCTGAGCCATTGCTCCTTGATTACATATATCTGAAGTCAACATGCTCAAAACTGAGCAAGAATATCTGCCCAGAACTTGCAGACCTTAAGTGTCTGGAAATCACTTGGGAATTGTTTGGTCCTTTCTCAATCAAGGGTGAAGCAAAACCTTCCTGCCTCAGAGCACTGAACAGATGCAGCTTCCAAAAACTCAAGCTCAGGTCACAGTGACAGAAAATAACCAAAAACTCTAGGAAGAAAACCAAAAATCTCCTCCAGGCTTCAAACATTTCAGTGCCCTCTGAATGCCCGAGTCATCCCCACATCACCCCATCGTCTGCATGATTTTGATCTACCACACTGACCAAGAGACCTTATATATTTTGTGTTAAGCCTCCGGAGCTAGACAGTAAATGGCTCATCTCAAAGAGAACGGGCAGGCTGTTTAGGTAAGATCAAGGAAGAGCAACTATAAACGTGTGACCGCAGAGAAGAGAGCTCCCAACACAGGACACAGCTACGGGCACCAGGGAAACGAGAGAGCGAAATGGCAAGCACCATTTAGTACTGGTGGTGTAAAACACCCTCTGCATTCCAGCCTCATCCCTAATTTATGTATGTAAGGAGGGGGAAGGGACCACAGGATTGTGTGCTTTAAAGTTACCATGACCACTTTTACTATTGACTTCATTTCCCCTTTCTTCATTCACTTTCAGGAGGGATTCCCTGCATTCATTCCCTCTCTCCAAAGTGACCAGGCAACACAAGCAAAGGCAGCTGAGCCAAGGCATTCCTACTGTTCCATTTACTTCTCAAGACTCATTCCAGAAGGCCTTTAAATAGATCTCTCCTGTACTAGGAGAGGCCATTAAAATTATATTAATTCCTCAGAAATATGGGGACGGGATAAAATCCATGCACCACAGGAAGGGGTTATCTTTGTGGCAAAAATTCTTCTTGTTCTCTCTCCAAAGCCCCAGCCCTGCCACACTGCAAAGAACACACAGAGCACACACAGCCCTCCTGGGCACGGGGGCAGTGGAATTTGTGTGATGGCAGCCACAGCCACACTGCTGCTGCCCCACCGGTGTGAACACATGAACAGGCAGAGCCCAAGACACAGCGTAAGCAGCAGCAGACAGGAATGATGCTGGGTTTGTTGGCTCCTGCAGATGTGGGAAGTCTACACCCAGGGGGAAAGATTTACAAAGCCTTCTCTTCCATCCACGCTCATTCCAAGCGCTCCAGGCCCTGGGATGCTGAAAATAGAAAACGTGATCATCATGACCTCGTCATTTTCCCCATCGATTTGGAAAGCATTCATTCCTGTCTGGGGAAGATGGATTGAAGTGTGGAGACTCTCCCAGTCCTATTTACATGTATCTATGTGTAACGTACACACACAAGATACCAGTCTGCAAACAGTGACTACATTTAGTACTTCACACCTAAAATTCACTGGATAAACTACTCACCCTAAGGAAAATAACCAAATATAGACCTTGCCAAGCAGTCTTAAAACCCCATACTTTCCCTCCATTTCTTGGACTTTCCTACATTCCCATTTCTTTTATCCACTCTTTCTTCTCCCCTTCCCTCTCCAACTTTTCCAATCTTTAAGGACAAATATCACTTTCTAGAACAGGCAAGCCCTCAACTAGGAGTTCAACTCCAGATTTGAAAGCCTGACTGACTTATTCATTACTATTACACATTTATAACTTTCTATTCAGTTCCTTAACATGAAGTTTGGATCTCTCCATAAAGCTTTTTCCTGTGACCTCTCCAGTCACACTCACACGAGCCGTGCCCACCCTGCAGCTCTGATGCAGTTCCCTGCAGTTCTCTCCAGCAGCAAAGCCTGGCTCACATCCTGTCCTCAACTATGCCACATCCTTCTGAGACTCCTGTTTATGGTGTCACATCCACATGTGTGTGACAGCAAGAGCTCTGTTACCACCAGCCTTCAGCAGCAGGAGCTTGAATTCAATTGCTTTTTTAAAATGGCAGCAGGAACAATACTCACTAAGGGAAGGAGCCCATAGTGTGAGACAACTATTCCATAGGATACACATGCATTAGGATGGCTTAGAATTTACAGGCGCGTTTATAACATGTTCTGAGATAGTCCAGAGATCATACAATTAAAGTACTAAGCTCAAAACAATATTATTCTGTGGTTTTGTAAATTTACACGAGCAACTATTTTTGTTAAGCCTCTGTGTTCTTAGAAAACACAAGAGTAGCTGAGCAGCAAACTTCCCTGCCTTCCCACCAAAATAATACAGTGATACCAGCCCTAATCTCATCGCCACTGGTTTTATGTAAGGTTGGTAATTCTCCTAAATAGCTTTCCTAGGCTCAGTCTCAGAGAATACACTCCAAATCCATCCACCCTGCGCCACAGAAGCTCCTGCTGTGAAGCAGTGCTGAGAAGCTGGCATTAGCACTGCAGCTCCCCGAGCGAGGGCAGAGTTTGGTATCACTAGAAGAGAAAGGAAATGGATTCAAACTTCAGAGCACTGCCTTCTGTCACCATCTCCAGTAGGAAGCTCAGTGTCTCCAGTACACAGGGCTCCAAGACACCTGTGGTGGCACAGAGAGAACACAGATGACAAACAGCAGCAGGTCACAGCACTCTGAACACAGACGTGCCATGCACTAAGGGGATCCGGCGCTTTCTACCACTTAAAGTAACATAAAACTGCTTTTAAGTTTGATCTCTGTGAGAGGGGTTGAAGTATTCACAGTAAAAATTACTATGAGCTTTGGGAAAGAACTTTTACACCTTAAATTGATTGAAAACTGTGATCCACCATGGACCCGGAATCAACACCTGTACCACAATTACCGTGACCATGGGGCTATACCTGACTGCAGAGGTTTTATTTCTGCAATCTGCCACTCCTTTCACACAAACTCCATTGTAAATCTACAGAAGAAACAAAACCTACAGAGTTTGCATACATCAGCTGAACACAGCTTTGAACTGATGCCTTGAAAAAACTTCATCTGATGACAGAATAGTTTTGGGTGGTTTTTTTTTTTTAACCCCAATTTAGGTTATTAACAAGTGCTTCAAAAATTACTACAAAAAATCCTCCCACATTAAACTCATAAAAACAGCAGAGAGAATGTTCCCTCCATGTAAACAAATACAAAGCTGTTTGGTTTCTGCATAAAAACCATTAACCCTCATCACCCTGATTAATTACTTTCTATTTTTAAACCTATTTTAAAACAAGACACTACTGCAGTTCCTTTCAGATCACGTGCACAGGAAACCAAAAGGCAAATCCTTTCTTCCACCAGGTGACAGAGCAGTATCTCTAGTTCCCAACAAGCTGCAAACCAAAGCCTGTACATCACCTGCCGGGGAGAGCAGAGCGAGGAGCAGTCTGATCATGTCCTGAGGAGTGGGAAAACTAAATACATTTACAACAGAGCAGCCAAGATGCAAACACCACAAAACCCCCAAAAAAGTCTCCAGCTGACTTGGCTGCCCACACTCAGGCGCTGCATATTTAACAAATAAGGTTAATTTAGCTTCAGCATGAGTTGATGCACAAACCACAGCACGCTACAGAGCAGGGAAACATTCACTGGGAATCTGTTGGTGGAGCTCCCGAGTCATCTGGGAGCTGCTGTCACCTACATAGTACAAGGACCTCTGAGGATGTATTTTACACACACACCTAGGCTGAACTATCCCATCAGCCTTCCCATCCTGGAATCGATGGGGAGGTGGGGGTTGGTGAAGCTTCTTCCAGACCTCCACAACTCTGGAAGACCATCACTCTCCAAATAATCCAATCTGCAGGTTACTGCAAAGCAGAGACATGACCAGTTCAAGACAGAGCCATTCGTCAGCTCAGCACAAGCTAGATCTGCCTGAAAAATACCTCAAACACATTCATAAGGGATTATTTAATACTTGCTAAGAATTCCTTCGAGTTTCTTAAAGGCATCCTCCATCTCCAAACTGCAAATATCATTGTTCTGGACTTTCACAACACCGTATGGAAGGTCAATGAACATCAAGCTGGCCTCAAGCACCACCCAGGTATTTTTAATTCAAATAGTTTTTAGTCTCTGCAAAACTTGGGCCTCTAAATTTCAAATTGAGGAACAAACCCAGGCAGGAAAGCAACTACCGAGACAATCTCCCTCTTCAGATCTTTATTATGGAGGTTTAGAGTTTATTTCTTGAAGAATACCTGAAATAATCCGTTCAAGCAGATGGGTTTCTACCTTATTTTCTTAGTACCACAAACATATTTAGGAAAATTAACAGCTATGCATACATACACAGGGCACTTTTTACTGGGGAAAAAAAAGCAAATGATGAGTGTTTTGTTTCAATTTCTTAATACATATGCTTCCCCAAACTCAAGTATTCCTTAAAACATGACAGGAAGTGCCTATTTGCTTTTCCTATTCACACTAATTCAGGTCTATTGTTGGCTGAAACAAAGGTCTTTCAACCTGCATCACCCGTTCCCAGGACATTTGACACCAGTTTATTAATATCATAAACATAAGAGGCAGAAGTGGCAGGAATCCAGGCCCTCTCCTGGTGCCCGTCTTAAATAACCTGCGAAAGGCGGGTGAATAATCCCACAGGTTGGGGAACTGCAACATTTATCCACAAGGAGGAACAAGCAGTTAAAGGTCACAGCTTCTCCTTCAGAGGTGTCCCTGCCCAGGGCAGGGGGGTTGGAACTTGATGATCTCCAAGGTCCCTTCCAACTCTGACCATTCTACGATTCTATGATTCTACTAGGGAGAAAAAAAAAATTTGAAAAGCCCCTCAAGTCTGTCCCCAAGCTTTCCTCCCTCCAACCAGCAAAACTGCTCTGCTTTTAAACACAGCAGTAATCACCAGCAAATCCAACGTTTCAGGATTTTTAAATACCAGCCAGGGTTCCCACGTGAGAGCTCCCATGGGGTTCAGTTTTCTGCACATCACCCAACTCTGACCATGCGAGGTTCCACCCTGGGAGGTTTAAATCTATTTTCAGGTGGGGAAAGGGGAAAAGAAGAGCATCCCTCCTCCTGAGGATGGGTGACACCTGGTTTTACATCAGTTCCTTTTTCAATTGCAATGAAAACTCCTCTTCACTCAAGGTTAGGATTAGGGGAAAAAAATAATTAAAAAATTGTGAGCGGTAGTTTCCATCCTCTGGATAACACCTTCAGCAGCTACACAGCACTAAAGTAACCTGTCACTCCATCAGAAAAGGATGGGTTTGATGTGAAATATAAACAGAAACTTGAAGAAAATACACTGCCTAAGCAACACCCGTGTTATATGCAGTATAATTCTTCATTTCTTCACCCCATTTCCATCCCAGAACCACTGCTCATCCAGAAGGACCTACGAGGATTTGGGAGGTCTTCCTGGACAAAGATGACAGAGGGTTAATTTGTACTTGCATTGTGCAGAATTTAGTTGGGAGTTACTCATCATTTCTGTCCTTTGTACAATCCTATACAGATCACACCTATCTAATTCCAGAGGAACAAAATTAACTCTAGCAGGAGCCAACTTCATGCCCACAATTGCTTCACGTAAGGTCTCCTCAGGTGCCGGAATGTTCTGTCACTATCACTCACGAAACTCAGGCACTTACTGAGCAATGCAAGGAGAACTGAGACAAAAAGACTTATAAATGACAGATTTGATTATTTCTGCTCCAACACAGAAGCTGTCTAGCCTTAACACTCTAGCACACAACTGGTTCCAACATATTTTCTGCCTCCAGAGCTTTTATTAGTGACACATTGTAAAATAAGATACAGCACAACGGCTTCTGCATATCTCATTTCCAAGAAAGTAACATCTCAATTTGAGCACTGCTGAGGACAACAATTTCAGTTCACTTATTTTCCAGAATAAACTTTTTGCTGGAACAAAGAAATTAAACAGCCCATATTGGGAGGAGAACTCTGCTGCCAATCCTGACCTCTCTGTACACGTTCCCCCTGACCTGCAGGTAAAGGCCATCCCATTGACCATCCGCAGAGCGAAGCTCCAGGAGCCCAGAGCTCCATCTCCAGCCCCTGCTCTCTGCAAAGCTCTATTTTGGAGCTAAGCTCTGGTACTGGGTGCTCACAGTACAGGCTCCTTCAGGATTTGTACCTAATACTTAAGAAGTGCTCCATAATTCTCCTAAGACATGGGATGAAATTCCACCTAATGCACAGTATGAGGATTCCCCAAAACGCATTAAAAGAATCCGACTAAGTTTTATTTAAGCTTTATTTCTTCTTACTGTGATAAACATGCTAGGAACAGATCTATCTTCCAAAAAATAGGCTAATTACCCCTTGGTAGCAGAAGTGCTTTGCTGGATTACCTAGCTCTTTTATTTATACTTCCATTTTCTTAGGGAACTGCTCTCAATATGCCTAGAAGGAAAGAAAAAGAATATTATTTAAAAAAAAAAAATCTCAACAAGCTCAGACACACCATCTAGGCCTTAAAAAAAGGAAAAAGACTGTTGGCAGGTGAGCTGCTCTTCCCATGAAGTTACACACAGTTAACAGCACGCAGACTCTGCCTTGTGCAGGTATCGGGGCTCATTTCTGTTCCAGACCCATGTGCAACCCCCAGCCAAGCCCTCCAGGATCTGCTTCTGAGACTCTACATTTGCTACAGAGGAAGGTTTTCAAATAAACTTTTAACAGAAGTAATAGGTAGAGCTGAACGATCTGCATGTGGAGAGCACACCAACAAGCTCCCAAGGCCCTGCCAGCCCCTTTCTGGGACACTGTCCCCGCTCCAATGAGACAGCTGATAACCAGGGGCTGGGGGGGACACCCAGGAGAAGAATATCTGCCACCAGGAGCACACATTTCACAAATGCCCAAGTTATTTTCATGCTCTTCGATTCCCTTTGAAAGGGGATTTCTGCTTTGTTGAAAAAATATTTAATAGCAACAGGACCAGCAGAAAATCAGCCCCAGGAACCAGGGAAATCACAGAAGCATTTACTCATTTCTTCTAATTCACAGGATGTTTACAAGCCTCTCCCACAGCGTACCTTACCTGAGACAACTTACACCCATTAACTACATACCTCACAAAAGCTGCCCCTGTTTTCATTCAAGGGGCCCTGAAAACCCACCAACCAACCAGTACAAATTTTAAAAGAACACTTTAATCTGGATGTCTGTTCACTGAAAGAATAAATAATTTCAAGTTCTATTTACTCGAACCATTACCTAATGGCTTTTATTTCAAAAATAAAACAAAACCAAACTTCAATACTAATGGGAAAACAGAGCTGCTTCTGCTCAGATTTATTCATTTTTATTATCTTTACCCCCCCCCCCCCATGCTGAAGCCAGGTGATTCACAAGCCCTTGAAATTAATTTCAATCATTAACTATTTATTTTCCAGTTGCTGCTGGCAGCCCCCACCCCCCACAGAAACATTCCTCCCAGCACCACGATGTCTCCCACGAAGCACACGCCAAGAACACGGGCTAAACAGTCCCCTCAGAAGATCTTACTTTAGATCTTTTCAGGGGTTGTTTGTGTTCCCAAGTAGTACAGAGCTATTTATGGAAAAATCTCTGCTGGAACCACAGCCAGAATTTCAATAGGCTGCTGAGCAGAGAAAAGCCAGCGGTTGGTTTTCTGTTTGCAAATAACAATATATTTGGAAATAACATACTGTGCTATTGTTTTGCATGTACATAACAAAAGCCTTCAGGCACTGCCTTTCTCCTCACTGAGAAAGCTACAGACTGAGAGCACTGGAATATCCTGATTTTCTCTTTTTGCTGAAGCCTTTCCAACACACACACGGCAAGTTAAAAATCAGCAGCAGTATTTTAGAAAAATACCCTGGTTTGGCAAGGCCTTTCAAAATCAGCTACTAGAACTCTGGGACTCCATGCCCATTTCTGCTCTAATAAAAAAAAAAAACACCAAAAAACCCCAAACAACAACTCCCAGAAGCTCTCATGCTGTTGGAGACTCTCCTCATACATTCCTTTGACCAAAGCTTTTATGGCAGGTGCAAAAGCTGAGGCCAAAAATTTCCTGAGGCCTTTAAATCTTCCTAGGTAGAGTGCAAGAGAGCTCGTACCTCAGACAAGGTGTAAATTGCCTCCTTCTAAGGCTGGAAAATGAAAGCAAAAACCGTTGTACCTGCCATAAGGGCAGGGAGGGAGAGGAGGAGGGAGGCAGGCTGGATTTCAGGCAGCTCCCGCCTGTGAAGGTCACCAGTACAGCTGGAGTTTCCAGCAGAGATGAAGCCAGTTCTCACCACCCAGTGACCACGGAACAAAAATCTCTGACAGCTTCACTCCTTGGGAGCACTCAGTCCTTCATCAGTTCATTTGGGTATTTAATGCATTTTCAGTGGCACTTGGAACCTGAAAAAAGTGTTCCCTTTAACAGTTGCAACCTCTTTTTTTTTCTTTTTTTTCCCCTTCTTCCTTTTTTTCCTTTCCCCCCTCCCACTTGGCAAGTATTTTCCTGTGTTTCTATTCTGGCCCCAGCACACATGCCTCAGCCTCTTGAAAAATAAATAAATTATTAAAGAGAGGCCACGGTGAGTTTCTGGCCTGGACTTTGAGAGATTCCCAACACTCACTTCTCTAAATGATGCAAAATGGAATCTACAAATCCTGACCAGTCTGCAAAGCAGTTGCTTGTATTTATAACACATCTTAAAACACATACATGGTCTGCTAACCTGAGCAAAATACTGACCTTTATTTTTACACCTCTCACCTTATCTACAAATTAGAACCTTTTTTTTAATTATTATTATTTTGGAAGAGCTGTTTAATAGCTGAAAACAAGACAGCGGGCATCCAGTAGAATCACCCTCCTGCAGGGATGTCAGTGTTCTTGCAACAACTTGGAATTTTTGGAGTTTTGGAGAATTTCAACAAGGACAGGAAGGAGTTTACAGGACCAAAGCGGGTCTTGTACATGATCTTCTCTTGACAACTTCTTCGAAATGACAGTGACAGCCAGAAGGAAGGGTGAAGCCAGAGGTTCTCCACAGGATGCAATCAACAGCATTTTGTTTTCTAAGAACATACACACGTAACAACCCTCGTGCAGGAGCAGGGAGCAACCGAGCAGCGAGATGACCCGGTAGCACAGCTGTAGATGACAATTCAGAACACACTTCCCTGATTTTCAGACCCAGCAGAAAGAAGAAAACACCACACAAACGCCTGCTATTCAGAGGCTTGGTATGAGCTTCCTCGGGTCAAATCAAAGAAAGGAATCCACAAGCTCCAGGGAGCCAACAACCTGATGTGCAGAACCTCCCGGCAGGTTTTCTGTTTTGTTTTAAATGCTCTGTCTTCCCAGGGCACGTTCCTCTGAGGCATCTAAATATTGTCAGAGACAGAACTGCTGGGTTCAGCACAGCGTGTGCTCTGCTCCAGTAACACAACTGGTACGTTACCAGCCTCCACCACTTTCAAAAGGGGCTCGAGTAAAATGAAAGATCCTGGATATGTCTTGAAAGCAAAAAGAAAGATTAGGCAGCTAAAAAAAAATATAAAAATATAAGGCTCCAGCCCTCGGCTCATGAAAAGGCAGAGGCTGAGCACGCTGCTCTCTGTGCCAGAGTCTCAAAGTTGCCTTAATACCATAATCACATCCCCAGGACGTGTCTTTGAGAATCATTATAGATTTATGAGAGCTGAAGTTCCAGATTTATTTCATCTCGTCTGCTGGACCAACTTGCTTCAAAATTTTAAGTTATTTGGAGGGAAAAAAAAAGGCAAAAAAGAAAAAGCCTTTCAGATGATACACAAACACACATCAGTCATCTCTGCCCATCATCTTCTAACCTTCTCCCAGCAGGAGAGCCCAGCTGAGCCGCAAACACTACCTCCAAGAATCAGAGAATGGTCCCTGGAATACTTTTTATGCTCAAAGCAAAACAGAAAATACAGCTATTAGCATTTAACAGACAAGAGTGTATTAGAAATTCTTCCAAATTTTAAATAAATTGCTGTAGTCTGAAGTCACAATCACCTGAACTGTTCCTGAATATGTGCAATTATCCTTTCGCAACTTCTCAAAACCAAAGTGACAACTGTGCTTGTTTGGAGACCGCATCATTCCCAGAGCATTAATTTAAAAACTGCAATTTAAAATGCAAAGAGAAACATTTCCACACAGAATGCACTCTATATAGCCGGGAAATCAGATTTTCTTACAATGCAACTCTTTCAAACCCTCTTTTTCTGGCCCTAAAATTTCCTTCCAAAATTAGACACAAGCGAAACTGCCCGAGGGGCTTAACATGTGACCTAAATATGCTGGTTTTCTTAATGGTGCTATCACTTGGGGATTGCCAAGAGGAAGATACATTTTTATAAAGAATGGCTGACCAAATTAATAACTTCTCCTCCAGTGCTCAACAAAAGCCTAAGTTCGAGGAGAGAAGCTTTTTCTGTTTCTGTAACAGTTACAGTCGCGCACAGAAACCTCAAATAATTATTTTCAGTAACACCAGCAACTCGTAGCAGCAACACCCTCCCTGATGTCTCGTTAGCCAGCATCTTCCTTTTAAAGACAGATATAACAACCCAAAACCTTCCAGTCTCTGCAAAGAGCAAGGCAAATCCACCGTCATTAACTTCCTGCAACCGAGATCAACATCCTGCAGCAGCTCTGTTTGGGAGGCCAGAAAGCCAGCAAGAATATATTCAGCAAGGAAGTCACAGAATCATAGAACGGTTGGAGTTGGAAGGGACCTTAAAAATCATCAAGTTCCAACCCCCCTGCCCTGGGCAGGGACACCTCTCCCTAGAGCAGGTTGCTCCAAGCCCCATCCAGCCTGGCCTTAAACACTTCCAGGGATGGGGCATCAACAGCTTCCCTGGGCAACCTGTTCCAGTGCCTCACCACCCTCACACCAAAGAACTTCTTCCCATGAAAGAGGATATTCTAAGTAAGTTCAGATCGAGTATCATACTGCCTGTGTTTCTCTCCTTTTACATGCACAGAAATGTGGGAACTGTTGTCTCTGTTCACATTCACAGCAGCAGCGCCTATTTATGACGGGGCTTTTCATTTCAATCACTTCTTTAAAATGTAACCCTCAGTTTTGCCAGATTACCAAACACTGAAATTCTGCAAAACTTTCTGCGCCATACTAACAATCCTGCAGACAATAGTTCCAGTACTGCATATTAAAGAGCACTGGAAATATGAAATAAAGGTCTGGAAAATATTCTTAAGGCAGTTATAAAAGCATCTTATCCTCATGAAACCGCTTTGGGAGCACAGTGTTTCCTGATGAGGAAAGACCAAACAGTAGCCTTGGGTCGGCACCCAGTGCTGACTTGGCTAGAGGAGGAGCTCTGCACAGGGGAGTTAATTGTACACACACTTGAACAGCATCTGTACCAAAGCAAGCCTAATTCCACAGCATCTACATGCGAGACAATACATTCGTTGAGGTGAAGTCAAAGCCCAAACAAGGGATCAATTTTTCAAATCATATTAAGAGTGATAAGACACGATAAGAGAAGATTATCGTTTGTCAGATTATCTTTTAAAGTGCTTTACAGTAAAGCAATCAGGACGTAATCCATCTCCCAATTAAGTGCTGTGCTTTCCTACAACAACTTCCAAGAAACTCAACTGCACCGATACTAACACAGCTCCTTCTCCTGACAGAGCTGGTAACGATGCTCAACAAAGTTCATTTCCACCTACTGCTTGCGTGGACACTGAAGGAAGAAAACCTATTCCACGTGTACTAGTTTTGCTGCAGGAAAAATACCCCCCAGATTATTTATTAATGAAATATTAACCATCCTATGATTGCGAGACCCCCACCAGTGCAGGGGCTCTGCCAAGCACTGCTGCACCACAGCAAAACCTCAACTATTTTATTGGGCCAGTACTTTATTCAGTATCAGTATTAGATACATTCGAGATAGCACAAGTCCAAAGTATGTATCTTGAAGAAAAAGGTTTAAAGTCCTTTTTATCAGTTGATTTTGTCATTTGTAGTAGGCACTTGGAGACCAGGCCCTCGTGTTGACTGCACATGGAGTCCTATAAAGAAGAAACCAACCCTCTTCTGCAGTTCCTTGGGCTCCTTTATGCTCCCTGATCCCTCTCCACGCTGTGCCAGCACAAGCAGTGTGCTGAGAACCAGATCAGGGTTCAATTCAGCTGAAAGAGAATCCAGTCAAACCCCCAAATTTAAAGGATTTTTCAGCTGGATCAGCTCCCCAAACAAGTTCATGTGCAGTTACACGAACCCTTGTGCCAGCAGGGCGGGAAGGAGTGCCTCTTCAAGCAGAAACGCTGCCAAACATGTAGCCATGGCCTAAATAGGCAAGTCAGAGGAGAACAGAAAGAAGAACAAAACAAAACAAAAAAAGGCAGACAGTTCAGCCAGGAACACCCAGCTCTTAACTCTTACTTCAGCACTGCATCCACTAGCAGCTTGATTCTGCTTCTCAGTTCTCCCACACCACCTTCCATGAAGCTACAGCTACCACAGAAACCCGTTTCCAGAGAAGAAACACCCAAACCAGAATAATTTAAGTAGCACCTTTAAAATCAAAAGCTCTGAAGTTTCACTAAGCTGATGAAGAGCTGCAATCCAGCAGCATCGCCACCGAGAGCCCAACTGAATTCATTTGTACTGTTGGCATCTGAGGGCTCGATCACTCTAACTGCTATATTTACGACATGAAAACCACATTCCTTTTTCCAACTAATTTTTATTTCACATGAAAAAAGATTCTAAGAACAGCAAGGCATCACAGAAGGAGCTGGTCAGCAGGAGTGACAGGCTGAAGTGCCCCAGCTCCCACAGCCCCGTTAACAGAGAGCACTAAGTAACTGGTAGGGGCTAAAGAGCCACTTGCTATTTCACTGATTACTAAACACTCTTTGTTTTGGGAGACTTCCCACTTCAAATGCACACTTTAGTCAATCTAGACCAGCAATTCCTAGAATACAGTAGCCTATTTCTCTCTCTAGATACAGACAGTCATTCTACAAATGGCTGAAAATAAAAGAGCTAAAATACAGAAGCAGATTTAGGAACGGAGAACAGAACTGCGAGTCTATTTATTTACCTAAAGCCTACTTCAAACTACCCCTTAAAAATCAGCCTATTCCTAGTCCTTGCTCCTTCTGATACTACTTTGTGAGCATAAACACCTGCAGTAACGCCGCTGCTTCTCTGCCCACAAACACAGCTTGGTGGAAACCCTCTTCCCAGCCCATCCCAGCAACATCCCTCCGTCTCCAAGGTACAAGGTCCCCCAGTCAGCTGTTGGGGACCCCCCAGAACACAACGTGCCACCTGAAAGGACAGTCTGGTGGGACAGCACTAACCAACTTTGTGAAGAAGGCTCAGCATCATTAGCTCACCAGCACAGATACGTGCTACTCAACAAAACAAAAGATTTCTGGCAAGACAAGAGAATATGGTGAACTCCAGCTGGTGGTAAAGTGCTTTTTACAACAGTTCTCATTCCTGGCTTCAGTGTTCCTTACCCTGAGATAACCATTTTCATGCACTGGAGACAAACTACCATTACTGAAGCCAACAACAGCTCCCATTCCTGCTCTGCCATTTTTAAGTCTGCCAAAAATAAACACAAAACTACACTTGAAAAATAAAACACACCTAGAATCAAATACAGAGAGAATTCCTGAACAAGAGAAAGGCCAAATCTTCCTTACATCTCTGACCACAGCCACGACCCTGCAGAGGATCTGTTCATCCTCTGCACAAAGCAGACAGACTACACCTATCTTTTGGCTATAAAAGAGGAAACATGAATCAAGTCAAAGAGTATTAAGCGAAGCAGCACAGAATGGTTAAACATCAGAATTTAAACCTAAGCAAGTTCAGCACCCCCAGCAGATATTCCAGTACTCCTTTCAGAGCCAATCTGAGCCTGAAATAGTTAAACAACTTGTCGAAGAGGTGGGTAATCACCCAGGGTTAAAGTTTAGGACTTAAGTTCCTGGCTCCCAGCCTTGGACCCAGACTATCAGCCCTCTGCATACCTTTGGATTACACTTGAAAGAACATTTAGATGCAGCAGCTTCACTCTTTTCCTTCTGCCAAGTAATTAAACAAATTTGACTTAATTTGTTGTGAAGTACAAACTCATTCCATTAAGCAAGTGCCTAGTTTTCAGAGACGGTTTAAACTCATGATCCTTGGTTGTTTCCAACTGGAGTTGCCATTATTACACCACATCTTGGAGAACGTAACAGCAGAAGAGTAAAAACAAGTCCCAAAACAACGAAACAGGTACAGAAAATCTTTGTAATCCTTTTCTATAATCACTCCCACTTCCACTAAGACGACACAGCAATGTCTGCTCTCGAGTAGATCTGGACAGTTAAGTCTCACCCACACTGAGACAGGGATGGCACCAAAGGAAAAAAGCAAGTCATGCATTAGAGATGCTCTGGATAACCTGCTTGTTGAACTCATCACGGACAACACTCTGTTCCCCAGCACACAACTCCCGTCTGATCTCACATCCTGGCTCCGGATTCTCCAGGGCACAGGGAACAAGTTCAGCGCAGGTATGTTGTAGGATTGGGCTCCAGCAAGACAAACTGTAATTAAGAGGGGAGGAAAGCTTCTGTTCAGCAAAGAATCAGCTACTTCAGAAAGAGAGGAAGCACAAGGTACACCACCTCTGCCTTTGTGCCATGAGCCGCTAAACCACAAAAAGGCAAACTGGTGCCATCGGTTAACATGAAGGATCCCAATTATAACCAAGTTGACACTCAGATTTCAATTTATAACCCCATTTCTGTGCTTGACTTTGTGATCTGACAGGGCCAGGCCACAGCGCACAACCAAGGACAGATTCCACACATACCGAGAGCAGAGAGGCCAGTTCTCTGCTCCTCACACATTCCTGCCCCTCCGGTTAGAAACGCTTTGCCGCAGCAGAACGACACCAGCAGCGCCCAGACTGAACTCTGTGCCATCTTCTGTCCTCAGGCTTCACCAACAGCTTCCCCTCTTCTGCCCCTGCCACCCTCATTAGCTCCAAGGGAAACCCTGTCACATCCATCCATCGCACAGCCCTTAGAAAGCCAGAAAACTAAAACCTGTAGGTATCAGTTCATGTTTCAGCCATCAAAGCCACCAAATACTGACTTTGTAATAGACAGCCATTCTAGCCTAAGTATCTCAAGAATTACAGGTATATATATATATATATATAGTGTTAGGGTTACGAGCTCAGATCTGGCCTCAAATCTACTGGAAGCTCCACACTAGTGTTCTTAGAGAGTTCTGTAAAGCTGTGCCACTCTTACTGCATTAAAAATGTTCCTCTCCATGGCCCTGTTCTGCAGGCAGAGACCCACTGAGTTTGCATTCCAGGGATTAATGCCACCAAAGGGGTGCGGTTTTCTCAGGTAACCCTTCTCTTTGTGCAGTTTAAACCAGATTTCCAGTATAAATATTGCAACATGGTATTACCAACAGGAAGAAAACAGAAAGTGAAACCTCCCGTTTCTTTCAAGTCTGCTTTCCTCACTTTTAGTGAAGTTTCAGCATTCCACAACAAAAAGTTAATTTTTAAAACTTGAGCTCTCAAGCCGTTCAGTAACACAAAAGCCCACCCCCTGGTTCCTGCTGCACAGCCTGGCTCTGTCCCCGGCCACAGACGTGACTGCAGCCTGTCCTCGTCCTCACACACACCACAGCAGTTAAACAATCATTTCAGTCTCAGCCAGCAAGGTTTTCTGTAGCTTTCCCCATGGTGCCTGCCACAAGAAAGCGGACAAAAAAGCAGGGAGGTAAAAAACGGTCCTCAGACTAGGCTGGGAGCCACTGCCAACTTGTCCTGGGGTATTTGAAGGAGGACCAGAAGCAGGCAAAGGCTCCGTTTCATTAAAGCGAACCTTAAAGCCAGAAACACAGCTAATAAAAGGGAAAAAAAAAACACAAATCAAAACCAAAACGTGAGCAAGCTTGATACATCATTAACCCTTCCAACGGTAGCACAGGGAGACATCACCAAACACAACAAGAACTTGGAAGGACCCAAGGGAAGCTGCACTTGCACTTTGAGTCAGCTCAGAGATCACCAGTATGAACTGGGGTCCTGAACGTGTGGGAAGGGGAGAGAATTCCAGCTCAACAAATCCACAACAACCAAGTTGAACTCCAGCCTCGGGACCTCACTCTAGCAGCTGGGCAGGACTCACCTGAGGTCAGTTTTAACCAACAGTGACACCAAACCTCCCTTTGCTCACAAAATCAGAAGGCTACACCTTCCAGAAAATCAGAAATGGACATTCTTCCAATTTTGGGGAAGCCGGCTGGAGCCAAGACCTCCCTGGACTCCACCCACTGCAGCGCCCAGTCCAGCTGGGAACCCCTCAGGAAGCACAAGGCTGGCAAATCATCTCTCCCAACAGCCAGCACAATACTTGGGAGCAGCTGAGGAAGTCGAGGACCGACTATTTCCTGACTTCTGCACTTCCACATCCCCGCGGCAGCCGCTGTCCCGCACACACAGAACCTCCATCACTCCTACGTGCACGCCAACACGGCTCATTCCATGGAGAATTATTTTCCAGCACCTGCCACAACACCACAACTTCTTCAATTTCTGTAGTTTGATCCACAATTAAAAGAAAGGTTACAGAATTTAAAGTCCGTCAGGGAATAGATTAGACTACTTTTCACACCAGTTTTGAGTTCAAGCTTTAAAAGACACTTCCTGAGAAATTTAAAATTAAACTTTAACAAAAAATAAATATTGTTCCAGCTCTCGTTTCCAAAAGCCATCGTTCAGCTTGGAAATGACAAGTCTTTGAAAGCACACAGTTTGCCACAAGCTGCAGCTAATAAATAAAAACAAGTCACTTGTGTTTGTACTGAATTTTTCAGCCTTTCAAAGTTTATTTGAACCACGCGTCAAAGGGGAGAATAATGGGAGCTGCAGTTACTGCTTCTCTAAACACAACATCCATCTCACTTGGAAGCAAGAGCATTCAAGATATGTAAAAAGAGAAAAAAACCCTTGGAATTACAGAAGTGACAGGGCCAACTGCTGGCAGGAGAAGTATTTAACTCATGATCTGAGGGACTGCACTGTGCAAACGGGACTTTATGCCTGAAGAAGTGCAGAATTCACCAGGATTTTCCTCACCAAGAGAGGAGAGCAGAGCTTCTGCCCGGGCACTGAACAGCACGATTCCTCTAACGAGGCCAAATCCAAGTAGAAGAAAATAAGTACATTTTTTGCAGTCACAATCTTCACATAAGGTGTCATTTGTCACTGTCACCTGGGAACAGGTTCAGGCCATTTCCAGTACTGTTCCAAACACAAACCCCCTCTTTCCTAAAAAAGGAATATTCCCTAATACTGCCATTTCTTCCTCTTCTAGTTAACAGAAACTTGAAAGATTGGGAAAACTACTTGATCTTTATCTAGTACTTAGATCTTCAAAGAGTACAAACATTAATTAATTCTCACAACACCTCCCATGGAATGCAAGTATCACATTCCCTGTTTTGCAGATTAGGGGGGGGGAAAAAACAACCAACCACAAATCAAAAGCCCAGCGACAGGAAAATCTTAACAATCTTGGAAAACAATTCCAGCAAAACATTCAAGAAGCCTGAATTCAGCCCTTCTTAAAAGTGTGCTGGGGAGTACTCTCACGCCATGGTTTAATCCCCAGTCTGGGTACCTAAATGCTCATTTAATGGCTATTTGCTTTGCCCAAATTGCCAACAGCAGTACTGGGACATTTCGCTGGGACTGGATTCCCATTTCCCTCCTTAAGGAACAGCTTAAAAAGTCAGCAAACCCTCAGTAAAAAAACCAACCCCATTGCTCTTACCTTCTGCTACATCGTCGTCTACAGCGCCTTTCACCTGAGAAAAACACCACTGAATGTCATTTCCTCCTCCAGCTCCTAAAAAACACAATAAAAAAATAACAATAACAACTATGAGACCCCTCCCCAGCAAGAGCCAGCGCAGACAGCAGGCACTGAGCGTTTGGGAGACGCTGCACACACCGACCCACTTCCTCGGCAGCGCCCTCGGCACGATCCCGCCCGGCCCCTCCCCACCTTTTTCCTTTGCTGGTATTGTTTTTGCCAGGAGAGGGCTTTGCCAGAGCCCAACCCAACGCCTGTCAAAAAAAGGAAAAAAAAAAAAAAAAGACGACAAAAAAAAATAAATCCAGGCAGCAGAGAACAGAAGCAACGGCGATGAAACCCAAAAAGGTCTCCGGGCGAAGCGACGCCACCGGTGCCAGTTCCAACTGCGCACCAACATCTCCTGTCACACAAAGTTCCTTCCTACTTGGGAAGGCAGAACCCTCTCCAAACACACCCACAAAAACAACTTCCAACAGTAAAACCAGGCGCTTTTTGGAAAATTGCAACCTTTCCATCACTGCAAAGCAGACACACAAACCAGCTCCTCCTCTCCCAGCACCACCGAACCGAACCTCGACACCAAAGGCTAAAGCAAAAGAGTTTTAACACGATTTTAGAGTCTCTTCGCAGAAGTAAGGAAAGCAATTACCAGCCTTTAAAGAAACAAACCAAAACCAAACCCAGCAAATCCGAGTGGCAAAAGCAAACAAGCAACCAAGGGTAACAAGTTCTAGTACCGTAGAAAACGGATCGAAGAGAAAACTTCAGGAACATTTCTGGCGCGGCGGAAGGCAGCGATTCATTTGAACCCTGCCACCAAAACACACACACACACACAAAACCACCACCCATTTCTTTTGCATTTCATTCCGAGCAAATCACTGCAGGGCTGAGCACATACAGGAAGAGACTGAAAAGGGCTTGCCTCCCTCTCCCTTGCTTTTTTTTCCTTTGCTTGCTTGCCTTCTTTTTTTTTTTTTTTTTTTAAAGCCACTGTCAAAATTGGAACTTTTCCTCAACAGGATTCAAACAGGCTGAGCAACAGATGGCATTTACGCGTTAATCCAAAGGGCTTCTGCAACAACAAAGGCTACAGAAGGCACTTCTTCCCTCTTCTGCAACAACTTCAAGGGAGGGAAAAAAGTCCAAGCCACAAATCAAAAGCCCCAAAACAATCTTCCCCAAAAAGACCAAATGTCTGGGAGCGTTAGGAGAAGGGCTGGGAAACTCTGAGAGCCCAGTTTGCATTCTTCACTTGCCTTCGTTTCTCTCCTGAAGGATTTCAGCCGTGAAGGCTATAGAACCTGACAAGGTGGAGGCAACTACAAGAACCCGTCGATGTAAGAGCTGTCAGAATGCTTTCTGCAGACCCGCTGGAAGCGGTTTGGAGCCACACGCAGCTCCCCATTCCCCAAAACCCCCACAACCCTTCCCCCTTCCCCTCTCCAACCTCCTCGTTTGTCATTTAAGCCGCTGGCACCAAGGAAGCATTCAGAGGGGATAACTTGTAGGGGGAAAAAAATAATCCCTGCTCTTTCTACTTCAGGCTAAAATCCTGTTTTCCCTCCAGTTTACTTGCAGCAAGTTGGCATTTCCCTAAACCGGGGGCTGGAACAAAAAAGGGGAGGGTGGAGCCTGGATGGTGGAGGGGGAGAAGGCAGGCAGGGTCCCCAGCGAGCCCCTCACCCCTTGGCTGCCTGACGATTCCTGTGCAGAGGAGGGGGCTGGTGCAGCTCCAAATTAAGAAATCGGGAAGGGTTTAAAAAAAAAAAAAGAAGGAAAAAAAAATCAAAAAGCAAATCCAAGGAGGCAGAGCTGCCTCTACGCACGCACACACGCTCCTCGCCCACCAACAGCGCTTCGGGATGCAAAATGGGGAGCGAGCAGGGGAAGGGATGAGGAAGAGGAGGCAGAAAGAGCTGCGGGGTCTCAGCTCAGCCCTCACCCCGCTTCATTCCCACGGGCGGGCGCTTGGAAGTGCCCCCCATATCCCCCCCTCCCCAGGGGGTGCGACCGCACTTCTGACACCAGCAGGGTCTGTCCCCCGCACACCCCCGCTCACCGCAGCCCTCACGGACCCAAAAAGCCTCCGGGGGGGTTAGAATAAAAAAGAAAAAGTGAGAAAAAAATCCCGGCAGGAGACCCACCC
>VXBW01005708.1:700501-732550 GCA_013400375.1 Thinocorus orbignyianus | reverse complement strand
GGCACCGAGCCCCGCACGGACCCGGGCCCGGGCGGGGATGGTAGGGACTCATCACCCCTGGCAGAGGCGATCCGGGTGGCCATGGCGAGCCCCGCTCTCCCCTCTCCGGGCCAGCGCCGGTGGTGATGGCGGGCCCGCTCTCCCCTCGCAGCGCCGGCTCCAGCCGCCCCTCACCCGCCAGGCTCTGCCCGGCTGCCATGGTGGNCTGCTCTCCCCTCACGGGGCCGGCCCGGGCTGCAATGGAGGGCCCCGGCCGCCCCTCACACCCCAGGCCTGCCCGGGCATCAGTGGCGGGGCCCAGTCTCCCCTCATAGGACTTGCCTGGGCATCCATGGCAGGCTCTGGCCGCCCCTCACGCCTCAGGCCTGGCAGCAATGGCAGGGCCTGGCAGACCCTCATGCCTCAGGCCTGCCTGGGCAGCAATAGCGGGTCCCGCTCTCCCCTCACAGAGCCGGCCCGGGCAGCAATGGCAGGCCCCCGCCACCCCTCACGCCTCAGGCCCCAGCCACCCCTGGCAGGGCCAAGCTTGGGGTGTGAAGGTGCTGCCACTGACACCCCGTCCCATCCCACCCACCATCCCCTCCTGGGCCTGGGCCAGCAGCGCAGGGCCTTCTCCAGGGGCTCGTCCGCCCACAGCCCTGGTTGCCAGTTCTGGAGGAAGCCCCACGGGCTCGCCTTTCCCAGGGCTGCCCCTCACCTCGCTGTTGGGTTTTTTCCCCTCCCCTGCCCGTCCCTTGCTCCCCGCACACCCCGTTCCTCACACATTTCACTCCCGCCTGGATGCCATACGTCACCGACCAGCCCAGGAGCGGCTCTACCTTCCTGCCACCATTCCCTGTGCACACATCCCAAGCCTTGTTTAACCTCCTTCCACAACCAGGAGCAAGAGCTGCGAGGGGAGCCCCAGCCAAGCCACGGGACCACCAAGGCTCCTTTGTAGCTCTTTGGGTCCCGGTTACGGCCGGGGCTGTGGTTAAACACACACGGGACAGGGATCATCGGTTCAGTACAATCTATTTAGGATCTTGTGAAAGTCATCAGTTTCACAGATGTTTGTGCAAAGGTTTTTTCTCTCTTCCCCGGCTGGGCAGAGCTCGCTCATCCACATTTCACTTGGAGATGCATGAGCTCATCCTGCAAACCCAGCACCGCCATGAACCTGCCGTGCGCCTCGAAACGTCTTCTGAGTCATCACATACAGCAATTCTGCATGTCACAGAATGGTTCGGGGTTGGGGGGGCCCTCTGGAGACCCCCCCCCCCCACCCCCTGCCAGAACAGAGCCACCCAGAGCAGGTCCCACAGGAACGTGTCCAGAGGGGTTGGAATGTCTCCAGAGATGGAGACTCCCCCACCTCCCTGGGCAGCCTCTGCCAGGGCTTGGCCACCCTCAAAGAAGTTCTTCCTCATGTTGAGATGGAGCTTCTTCTGGTCCAGTTTGTGCCCATTTCCTCTTGTCCTCTCACTGGGCACCACTGGGAAAAGCCTGGCCCCATCCTCCTGACATCCACCTTTGAAGTATTTCTAGGTGTTGATCCAATCCCCCTCAGCTTTCTCCTCTCCAGACTAAACAGCCCCAAGTCTCTCAGCCTTTCCTCCCAAGAGAGGCTCATGTTGGCTCATGGGAATCCTGTTGTCCCCCAAGACTCCCAGGTATTTTTCCTCAGAGCTGCGCTGCAGCAGATCACCCCCAACCTGTCCTGGTGCGGGGGGTCCTGAGGTGCAGCACACTGCAGCTCAAAACACCCGAGAGGCTGCTTTTCTTACCCAAAAGAGCTCTGAACTCCTCATCAGTTAGAGCACAGAAGACCCAGCTGTGGGAACCAAAGACCTTCAAGCACACCCCAACACAATCCAGTTCCAACGTTTGAGAACAAACACCAGGAGCCCACAATGGCCCAGATCACAGGCCATTTTCGACAAACACAGATTTATCTCCACATTCCTGATTGCACGTGCAAATCAGGTCAATCTGAACCTTGGGAACGGCGATAAAGGCAGGTTTGAAAAAGCACCCAACACACATTGACCCTTCTAAAGAACCGCAACTCACCTACATGTGGGAATATCTGGAACCAAGTATTTTGCTTAGTCCATTTGGAGAGCAATCCAACAAATCTAAAAACAAACACACCGCAGGTTTAAAATCAGTCACAATCAAGAAAGGCTTTTGTGGGGTCACTGCAGCATTAGGGCCCTTCTCAACATTTCCCAGAGCTCAACAACAAACGCCCTCCATTCTACATGTTTGTGGCCATGTTTAGTCACTACCAAAATGGGAATGAAGGCTGGTGGTCCTCTTTTTTCAGGATTCCTTAAAAAAAAAAAAAAAAAAAATTTTTTTCAACCCTGAACAGAGTTGTTCTGCAAGAAAAATTTGCCAATAAATGCCAGTTAATCCATTGCCTGCTGTACAATGACTGCAGAATTTGGCCCTCAGAGCAGAATGAGCATTGTTTCAAGAACTTCTGTTATAAGAAAAAAAAAAAAAGCAAAAAAGACCTGCAATTAGCTCTGTAATATAAATTAATGAAGCTTTAGTACATACCTTATAATTAAAACAAAATCCCTCTTAGAAAAGATTTAGTATCATGGTGCCGGAAGGATGGCTCGTAATTCCAACATTTCAGGTTTTTGTTTTGAACTAACTGAGCTACAGAACATAATGAAGTATAATAAATAATTAACATTAAATCACAGGCAGGGTAATTAGCGAGACATCTGGGGAATCACCATCTTTACTTGGGTGTTCACTCGCTGGCTAATTCAGCCCACACCAGGATTCACACTGGTATAATGGGTCCTGCAAATGAGCCAGAGTGAATTTGGAAGTTTCTGCGCAGGTTCTTGTGCCCCTCTGACTTCTCTGGAGTCTCCACCTTCCCTCGGGTACTCTGGGGAGACAGTAACTCTATGGCCTTAACATTTCTACACAGCCACCAACCAGCACAAAGCTTTAATGAACATTTATCTACTCCCATCGTGCTTTAATTACTATTTCTTACTCTCCAGACAAACCCCTTCAGCTCAGAGCAAAGAACGTCTCCAGGAAATGGGAGGGACAGGCAGGGACAAGGACCGTGTTTGTTGGAGGGCAGTGAACTGCGCGCAGAGCGGTCAGGCCCCAGCAGCGTAAATCAGGAGCTGGACAAGTCAGAACATTCACAAATCAGAGCGGGAGACGTGACCGGCAGCCAATAAAAATATATATTAATGTCAAATCACAGATCAAACCACCGAGGCCCCAAGGAGGAACTCTATCAGCAGCTCTTTTTGTATCTGCTTTAGTTTCCCAGTGATTTGACCCGTTAGACAAGACTATAATGAATTACAACAATTCAGTTTAGAAATAAAGGGAGTAATTATCACCAAAATTATCACTGGAATTTAGTAATAGCTGAGCCATCCGAGGTCACCTGCAGGTTAACGTCAGGGCAATGCAATTCCCCACAGCGCACGCTGCTGCGCTTCATTCTCTCTAGTTGAAGTGTCTCAGCAAGAGGTTTCCATGGCTTTTTGGGAGCGCGTCTCACAGCCTTTGCTCCTAGAAAATGTTTGCTAATATTCACCCCATGTTTCCCCATTCTTAATTTTGTATAATTGTCTCTACGTATGTCGCTGCTTAATTAACAACCACTATCAAAACAGTGCCGAGTCACATCTTGATAATGCCAGACAGAAGTTGGGGCAGATCTCGATTCTGCGACAAGTTTCAGGGAAAGGCAGGAGGTGAACTCCATTTGCTGCAGGTCCCGACCCTCCCAACTTCTCCTCATCCCACCAATGCCAACCTCTACAACTGTGTATGTCACTCCCTGCTTCACTACAGCGGTTTCAGCAAAGTCACTGGTTTTTATTTTTGGAAAGGCGGGGAAAAAGAAAACCAAACCCAAACAGCTTTAAAGTTTCTAGCAGTTCCGAGCATCTGTACCTTTGGGGAAACACTCAGCAGTGGCACCAAATGTCACCCTCCCCTGGGCAGCTTAGTCTGAGTCTTGGCAATGCTAAAAAGCAGAAGAGGGTGGTACATCACTTTCAGTTCACTTTGCAGCTGCCAGTAATTTTCTGGAGAGCCCTTTCCCAAACAAAACAAGGTAACAGCAACATCTAATGGTTCTGTAACCCAGTGCCCCAAACCACTCTGCGCTGAGCAAGCTTAGGCAGTGAAAGCTCCCTAATTCTGGTAAACAAGCAGCTTGTGTCATCTCAAAAGCATAAAGTTCATCGGATTAAAGCTCTGCTATTACAAAGGGAAGCCTCAGTGTTTTCTTTTAGAAGTTACTAATGCTTTTTCTTTTTCTTAACTTCAGCCTGGCACAAGCAAACAGAAAAGCTAATTAAGCTTGCAAAGAATTTCATATGTTCATTGAAGCAGCAGTTCGCAGGACAGGTTTAAAACCAGCTCCAAAGTTGATTTGTTTAGAGCAAGGTCTATAAGACAATGATTGAAACCACAATTTACAAAATGTTACTTTAATGGATTATTTAAGCACAATTTGTACAGGATTCATGTACCTGAATTCTTGGCAGGAGTTTTACTTGAAAGCAAATGCAAAAATACATGCAAGGAGACAGGGAAAACAAGGCTTCTGGAAAAGGAGAAAAAAAGCCTTAGACAGGAAGCACCTGCTCAGAGGGAGGAAAACAAGTATTTTTCAACTTTGAGGCCTTGTTTGGGAGAGTAGGGTTGTCCCAGTATTTGGGGTTAAAAATTAAGAAAAGAGGGATAGCTTATGATGCACATAAAAATTATACTCTTGTTATTTTTGAATCTCTCACTAATTTTTTTCCAAACTGTTAGTTCTATGGGAGGATGACTCCATCCAAAAAAGAAAGGAACTGTTGTGGGATGGTAACAATCCCATTGAAACCAAGACTGCAGATCCACAAGACAGATTTAGCTGCAATTAGCAAAGAATTAATAGTTCAGGATAACCTGGCACTTTGAATCTTCCACCTCAGGATACTTTGGACGTAACCGGGACTCTGAAACCTACGAGGAGTAGGAACAAGACCCAAACCAAACCTGATTTGAGTCATCCTAACCCAAGTACCACAAACACCAGTGGAGGCACTCGGAAAGCCTTTTATTCTAACAAGAACGATTAAACACTGAACCATACTCCAAAAAAAACCTGCAGCACATCCACTACCAGGCTCTTTAAAGAGCAGATTAGATAACTACCTACTGGGAATAGTCTAAGTGGAGCTGCTCCCTGCCTAAGGGTAAGAGATGCCTTAGTCCTTTCCAGCCCCAGTTTTCACCATTCTACAGAGAAACCACATTCTTGGGCTTGAAAACACAGGTTCTTTGTACCAGCAACAAAACCGAGATACATCCAAACCAATAAACCCATACTCAGAGAATACTTTTAAAAGTATTAAGGTTTCCTTATCTTATTAGTCATTAGAAAGGGAGTAATTAACATACCTCAGTCTCTTGGAATACATTGAGATCAGTGAAAGGAACAATATCAACAATTATACCCAAAAGCTACCTTGTGGAGAAAAAAACCCACCACTTCATGCAGAGACTTAACTGATAACCTGCTGCATCTCTAAGAAGCACAGAGTAACTCAGGTGAGAGGAGCCTTACTCATCACCACCTTTAGGAAGCTTTGCAGGAAGGGGAGGAGCAAAGATCCAGAACTGCAAAGGACCTACAACAGTTTTTGGTCGGGTTTGGGGGTTTTTTCAGCCTCAAAACTCTCATGGCCTACAGAAAAAAAACCACTTCTTTCTGGGGAAGGGCTGCAGTGTTACTGAGGGAGCAGAAGTGATCCCTTTTCCTTACTGATAAACCTACACAGGTGATCTGAATAAGTGAAAGACAAGCCTCAGAGACTTATGAAACAATTTTGCTTTACAAAAGCAGGAAGTTGAAAGCAAGTGTGTCAAAACCACTGCCATCTATAGGATTTCCCTGTTACTTTTAATAGTGGGGTTTAGCATCTCCTATTTTAGATTCTTATTAAGGCAAAGTACTTTTATGCATTAATTAAGTGAACAAGTGATTGTCTTCACTATGAGCTGGAAAAATTACACCTGCACAGGCTTATTTCAGAAGGGAAAGGTAAATACAAGTCTTAGCTCAAGCGCTGTAGTTATCTTGCATGTCTCACTGAAGCCATCATTACTAAAACACACAGAAAAAGCCAACTGATCTCAAAAGAGCACAATCACCTCTTTGGAATCGTGTTTTTGTACTTTGAAGAAGCCTGTAATTTCAGCAGCATTTTGCAGTAAGCCAATAATTGCTGGCTCCGTGTGGTGGTAACAGGGTGTATGAACTTATCACATCAATGATCCCGCTTTCCCAGGAGAAATGTTCCTTAAAAACCATGGGTTGTGGGAAGCGATGATTAAATATATAATTTGGGATAAAATTCCACTGTAATCTTTGAACTCAAGCAGTCTTGCTCTTGATCCCAGGCTCTAGTCAAGCCCTGCACTTTCAGTCAGCTTGGTGGTGGTAACTTTTCACGGTATTTAAAGGGTGTGAACAGACTGACATCCTAAGCCCTGGAATAATGGAATTACTCAAAATTCAGCTGATATTTTTCAAGGAGTTTTTAGCTTTTGGGATTCCAGAGGGAAATGCAACAATGTGACTTCTAAAGAAAAACCAAACCAAACCAACAAAAAAAGGAAAACAAATGCAAGCTGCCTAAAGATAGTATATCTTTAAAACTCTCTTGATTCTGAAGCCAAACTGGAACTGGAAATAGTAGTAGGAACTTACCCTAAGCAGTAACACTATCACTCTGGTATTGCTTGAGTCACTCGTGCAAAAATAACTAACACACAACACGTGCAGGTAACCAGCACCATTGCCTTTAGTCATTCACCAACTTACTCCTTGACATACGAGTTAATGTACCTTCTGGTTTCAGTTTTCATTAACAGCAGCACAATATTTCTAGGGTATTTTTTAAGTGTTTCAAACTTTCTTTAATTTTGCAAACATTATTCAAGTCTTTGCAGCTGAAATCGTTCTGAAACGTTCTTTGCTTGCCTTGGTTCTTCTGGTAGCAGGTTTGTACAGATCTGAAGGTAATGCCAGGAATGAACTGAGAAGGGAAGGAAGGGAGGCCGAAATAGCAGAATGAATTGTTCCATTCACATGGCTTTTCTGCTAGGGAGTAAGTTCACATTGTAAACAGGAGAGAGGTGTGGTTTGCAGATCAGACAGGAAATCCTTAGTTCTAATCCTTGCTGTGTTGTTGATTCCTTTGGAGACTTTAAGCAAATGCTTTCTGTTCCTATTTTTTTTAATTGGAAATAAACTGGGTATGATAGCACTTAATTAGCTTGTATGAGCAATCTTTCACTTAAAACATTTAGAACACACTTTCAAAATGGCTCAAGGCACACGGGCTCAAAATCAACTTGGCCACTTGTCTGAGGTCATTTCTTTACCCTGCTCTGAGGACCAGGGACCTTTGGGGGCCCAACTCACCACTGCACGTGTCCAGGCTTGGATTTTGTCACTTGAGAGATGCTTTACCCAGGATACAAGGAAGTGTGGCCTCACAACCAATAGCCATTGCCTGGTGTGATCTGTGGCCAGGCAGCCTGCTCTGCCATGCTCAGCACTTAGTCCTGATTTCTTCACTTTTTTCCCCTGAGTGCAAATCTGCAAGTGAAGATATGCGAGAAGGGGTTATGGCTGAAGAAAGTATGTTCTTTAGGAGGGCTCCTTCATGTGCCAGGCCCTCATTAGGAGTCCTGCCCTCTGGTTGTTGAGCAGCATGGCATCTCTTGTGCCCCCAAGCCCCCACATACCAGATGCAGTGCCTGGCAAACTGTTCTGCTGTGTCTGACGGGAAGGGTCCTGAAACCAGGAGATGATGGCACTGGGTTGGGAACATTGAAGAGGAGGCAAGACAGGTTGGGGTGGAGTCAGTGCAGAAATTATGATTTTTTTTTAGTGTAGGTTCTCTGTATCGGTGTAAACAACCATGTAAGTGATGAATCAGACTTACAGTCTTACCATCCTACTTTAATCAGGGAGAACCTGCAGTAACATGGTCACTAACAGCAGCACGGAAAGGCCAAATTCCAGGCTCCTAAAAAGTATGCCTTCACCTCAGGTTTCTCACTTTTTCAGTAAAGAGTGCTTACAGCAGGAGTTTCAGAGTTACTGAGCACACACAACTCAGGCTAGTCCAGAGGAGTCCCTCGAAATGGTTTTAGAATTGAGAGATAATTTTCTTCTGTCACATAATTAAAGAAGGAAAACTCATTAAACGGTTGTCTGTTACTTACCAAACCTTGGTGGCTTTTCACTTAGCTGCAAGCATTCCGACTTGACAAAACTGCTGATAACTGCTGCTGAAATTTAGAGAACTTTCTTAGTATTCTTATTTATAGCTACTTTAATTTAAAAACCCATTTAATCCTTGCCCTGAAAAGCTTTATAAACTAGGCTTAGTGTGAAAGACATTTCACTTTGAGAACCTAAAGAAACTTGGTCCTGGTTTGTGTATCATTTGTCCTGAGCATGCTCTGCTATCCTGAATTCAGCCATGAAGATTTATGTGTGTAGAACTTTTATTGCTCAGTTATAAGGATCCCCCTGACCAACAGGAATCTCCCTACTCCATCCAAAGCCATCTTCCAGTGTTTGCAGGATGTTTTTCCCTTGCTTTTCCATTCCTTCTCATGTGTTTCCCACATATTCCCCTACCTTGCTTTCTCCCCTTCCCCTTCAGAATCCAAACCATTTCTTTGGTCATCGGAGAAGCAAAAACTGAGCAAAAGTAGCAGCAGGAGCAGGCCCAGCCATTTTCATCTTGTCTCCAGCACACCAGTTACCCCACATGGAAACACCAGTGCATGCAGACGAGCAAGTAACTGGTGGTTTTCAAGATCAGAACTCTGATCACTAAATTACATGCTCGTGCTTTAGACAAAGGCGTTCTCAGCTTGGCAAGCGGTGAGCTAATTACAAGAGACCAATGCAAGAAACAGTTATTTGGAATTACTCCTGCCAGTGCGTGTCAATATTGCTGCCCCAGACAACTGCTGCACCCAGGAGGAAGATGTATCTGTTTCTTCAAATACCCCAGAGCTGCAACACATTCAGGATCTGCAGAAGACATGGCTTAAAGTAGCCCTGTAGAGAGAACCCCTGAGAAATAGGAAAAGGGCAGGTTGTTTAACAGTCATACTTAATTGGCCTACCCTGGAGACTATTTAAGAATCCTAGACAACTGTAAGCCCTGAATCACGCTGCTTATTGACCTTCCTGCCTTTCAGTGCCTTTATCTTCTTTGCACTTACTTCACCACCTGGAATAGAACAAATTTTGCTTTGAGGTTCCCTGTATGTACTGTTTTTGACATGATCCTGTTTCTTGCCTTCTCTGCCAATTGAGAGAGAGATCTGGGTACTTCTATCCCAGAAAAATAATTTATTTTTTTTTAAAAAAGGAATTTATTTTTTAAACCAGAAGTTACTTTGTAAAAGACTCCAAGAGAGATTGAAGAGTATTGGAAGTTCCTGCTTTTAAATCATCAAATGGTACATTTTTATTATTGTTATTCTATTTCTATTCTGTTGTTTAATATACTTGCAAAAGAGTATATTAAACATATTGTAGAAAAGCATGTAATTTTTGGCTAATAGCTAGCCCTTCCAAAAAAGCCACATCAGTTGTAACACTCAGGCTTAGACTTAAAGCTGATCATTCTTGGCATGCTAGTAGCTTAAATAGTAAGCAGGGAAAAAAAAAAGGGTGGATTTCCACTTCCCCTCCCATAAGACACTGGTATTTTCCCTAGCTCCACCAAACCCCCCTTCATTGTGTTTCCCTACTCCCTGTTTAGCTGTTGGTTACCCTGGCTGCACAAACACTGCAGATGTGCTTCATTCCCTCCTGGACATCGAGTACCGGAGAATGAACATGCAGAACCCCAAGACCTTTTCGGCACTGGGACACCTCAGCCATTCCTGATCTATAATTAGACTCCCACCTTCTCATCATTCTGTCATCAAACACTGATTTCAGCATCCTTGGAGGAGGGAGCTGGTGCCTTCTCTGATGCAAGCAAAGACTGGTCACACAAACCAGAAATTTTCTTGATATAATCACTGCTGCAGTGTTCATTTAAATGTGAATATGTACTAATTTCAGAACTAAAAATGGTATCATTAACTTTGCATAAAAAGTAACAATGATTTGAGTATGTTGTACCTTTTGCCCACTCTCATACAAATCAATAGAGACAGATCCTTACTAGCTTCAGTAACATTTAGATCAGGCTTTAGGTACAGACCTTGTTAACAACTTTAAAAATCAGGTGTTGTCAGGTGAATAAGCATGTTTTGCTGAAGTCCTAAGAGGGAAATCTTGGTCAGGATTCGTAAATACATACGCAGGTGTAAGTACTGCCATTGTTTCAAGTAGGAACTACAGAGGCTTTAATCCTTGCATGTCATATCTATGTAACCACGAGAAGAAGAGTTAAATGGGCAGATAGATTTAAAAGGCATCCAGGTGGTTTTGCAAAGATCCTTCTGTATAAACTGTGTGGAATTTAGAGCATGGTCACACGAGGACACAAGATGCAGTTGCTACATCCAACAAGTCACTGCACTGCAGTGACGTAACATTTGCTGAGCGTGCTGTATGAGAAGTGAAATGAGTTCATCTGAGCCACCAGTGGAAGGTTTAATTATTAAAAAGTGGTTCAGGTTGACTCCTTTTACTTTGCTTAACGGCAGATTGAGAGCTTGCACAGAGCTAGAAGTATTATTCCCAGCATTAAGCCAAACCACTGGGTAAGCTACATTTCTGCAGTTTCAGTGTTTTTCCTTCATGATTACTGAAGTAAAAAGCAACCTTCTCCCATCCCCATTGCTGAAACCAAAGCGAAGTTTACATATTCATGTTCTGTGTCTGCCCACTTCCCCATAGTAGCTTTTGACTCAATGATCAGTTCCAATTAGGTTTTGTAGCTATGAATGCTTCAAGCATATACAACCACACACAGCTTCGAGAGAATGTGATAGAGCTTGAATTTTTGCCTACTCTGACAGTGAGTTTGGGCCTTCTTCAGCTTCAGAGAATCCACACTGGAAACACCTTAATCAAAGTTTGCATCCTACTGTGCGGCAAAGGATCCAGCTTTGAGGCATGTACATCTTGAAGACCAGACTTTCCAAGTTCTCCTGCTTACAAAGCTGCTTGTTTCTGTTTCCGCTGGGTGCAGAGCCTGCTCTACTCGCCTCCTGTTGGTGACATTGAATCCAAGGTTGAATAACCCTGAGGCAGAGAACAACAAGGTTAGAATAAGTTTCTCACATTCCATGTTTTATTATAATTGCAGAAAGTTAAAGGAAAGTGGAAGGCCAATGAGAGATACTCTTTGAAAACAGAGTTGTTCGCCAGGTAAATCCAAGCCACAGAAGAGTAAGTATGAATAATCAGTGCCAGAAAATTTGGGTTTGGAACGTGATGGTCTTTGAGGTCCCTTCCAACCTAAACCATTCTACAATTCTAGGAAATTGTGCATTCCTCTCCCCTTTCCTTTGCACCCTTATCTTTGCTGTCTTCCTCAACAGAACTGGTTTATTTCTTGTCTATTTACTCACTTCCATTTTCCTGTTTTCTTATTTTTGGCCATGTTTTTACTTGTTGTTCCTCTCCTTGTATTCGATGGCATGTTGCATAAGGAGACAATTGTTTGCCTAAAGCACTGTATCTCTATTGTCCTTTTAGAACAGTAATGAGTATGAGCCAACTGGACTCTGGATCTGCTACAAGAAATTAGACCAGCCATCACAGAGAATGAAACTGCAGTGTTAATTTGCAGAAGTGTTTTCTGCAGCAGCTTGAAATAGATTCCTTCTTTGCTTGCTGTTTCTTCTTCTGGCTCCCCTGTGCGGTGCCAGCATCAGCAGAGCTGTCGGAAGCAGCCTGGGCGTAGCACTAGTTTCATCTGATGTAGCCAAATTCGCAGTTCCACAGAGCCTGGCCACTCCTTCTCTTCCGAGCTGTAGGAGGCCACCGGTTTCAGTGTCGTTTGCCATCCACACAGCATGGGTTATGTGATGCAGAGTGTTCTAAATAAAAGAGGACTCCTGTGGAATAAATACCTTGCTTTTGTTGTGACTGGGCTGGGTGTTCTATTTACCAGGAAAACCCCACACCCTGAATTATGGAATGTATAAATTCTGGATGCTTTGCCAAATTCCTCCAAAACTGGTATGACATTGGTCTTGTGGGGGAAGCCAGCGAAGCAATAAACAGTGGATTGGAAAATACCATCCATGGGGCCCAACCTGACAGCTGCAAATTTGCATGAACCAGAATGATGTTTATCCAGTGTTCCTCCCTGCATTTCAAAATGTGGGTTTGGCTGGGAGACAACTCAAACCAAGATCTCCACGAGGAGCATTCCAACCTGCCTAGGACTTCTGTTGACAGCAGTAATAAACCATCAAACCTTTGTTTTCCCAGTGTCTGATGTTTCTAGGACACCTAAAGAGGGTACAGCTACATGCACTGTTAAATATTGTTGTTGTTCCTCCTTTTGTCCGGATACACATAGAAACAAAATAATCCAGGCTAATGTTTCCACTTGTTTCTTGTCAAAAATCATTCCAGAGTTGAATGTGAAGGTAAAAAAGTTAACTGATGTTAGAAACAAGTTTTATTCCCTAGTGATCTGCAATCCCAATGATTATACAATGCTTTTAAAGCTGAAACTGCCCTTTTTCTTTGTTTTGTTTTACATTTTGTATCAACTGTGGGATCTGCTTCATTTAGCACTGAAATGCAGCCACTTATGGGGTTGATTTTGCAATCTGTTTAGTGAAAGATTGCAGCACAGATCAAAAAAGGGACTGGTGCTATGGTATTTTTTTTATAAAAATCAAGCCTAAGTTCTTAATTAAGAAGACTGACAAGGAACTTAAGGGATCTGGATTTTGTTCTCTGTTCTGTTTCACATTTGTTGCGTGAGCTAAGCAAATAATCTAATTTCTTCCTTCCTTTTTTCTAAAAGCAGGAACAATAATGGCTTCTTTAGCTAGGTTCATGCATTCAGGTTATCTTACTATACCTAACATTAAAAAGCCTGACTTCTATTCGCTACACAAATGATTCTACAATTGCTATGTAATAAGTAAGACCTGAAATGCTTTTTGGATATATCTGTAAAATGTATGCTGGATAAGATTTGTATGTGATGTCAGAAAAACTGTAAACGAAACCAAAATGACAACATCAGATAAAACTGTCTGGGAAATTCAGGGTAGCAAGTAATTACCTGTGGTGGAATTTGGCCAAGAACAGATCTAATGCAGATATCCTAAGCTCTTTAGAAATATTTAGTACGTGGAGGAAAACAGGGTCATTGTGCCTTTAAATGTATACAAGTAGTCAGGGTCCTATTTTTTAATTCCCATCTGAGAAGGTGTAGAATATCACGGGATGTGCCAAGCAGGAGGACATGATGCTGGATGGCTCCAAACAGAGTGGACACTTGGTTGGTTATTTTTGGACACACGAGAGCTTTAGTCCATGACGCTGGTGTTGCAGCTGTAACAAAGAGAGGCTCCTGTTTTGTTGCGCAGATAAAACTTGAGTGGATGCACAGAGGAGGGGAGGAAAAGAGGAAGACTGGATGGCATGACCCGTATCACATTTTGCGAACAGCATTAATTCATTGTTTAATTGAATAGTTAATTAAGTTCAATGTGTCGACAACAATTAATTGCGGGCTCATCGCATTTTTCAGTTTGTTTTAAGAAATCAAAAATCAATTCATCATCATTCCCTGAATTTTGCTTACCTCACAGAGCACTGATCTAATCAATGTGACAGATACTAGCTGCCCTTTGTAGCGTTAATGGGTCAAGGCAGAAGAGATTCCCGTGCTTTAGGGGGAATATTTAGAAAAGACTGGGAAAAATGTACTAGAATAGGAATGGTGATGTTTTTCAGGTCAGTTCCTAAAAGAGGAAATTTCAGTGAAATAGTGAAAGTGGGGAGGAGATTCGAGAGAAGAGCTTGACTGGAAGGAAGATGTTGGAGTCATGAAAAAAAAAAAAATCAGAAATGTTTTGAATTCTAGGAATATATAAAGGAAAGAATTTTGTGAGAATGTGGGCTGTTTGTTAACATGTTATGAAACAGGAGGGAAGCCCAGAGAAGTTATTAATAACTTTCAGAAATATGTAGTAAAAGTATAAAATATACATTGTCAAAATGATAATTTGTATGAGGTTTCCAGTCACTGTTAAATTTTCCAGTTGTGACTTTTTTGAGGTAGGGACTTGACAAAATTCTCAAAATGCTTCAAATGGAAACTTAAGTGGAAAAATGCCCACTCTTCCTCCTTTGTTGAAATTTGTTTTGAGACTCTCCCAAAATAAATTCTAGATAGCCTTGGCCAGGTCTCTCCCATTTAGATGTTCGCAAAGGTACGTGGCATTTCAGTTAATACTGTCATCCAGGAATACTTCCAAGTTCTTCAGGGCAACTCAGGGCATTTGTCCTTGATTTGCCTAAGGTTACCGTTTGGTGTATGGACAGAGAGTTAGATCAGGATGGCAAGGAAGTTTGAGATGGGAGTTTGCAAGATGTGGATAACTTCTATTCTAAATCTCGGTTGTCAACTGATGAGCCAACACAGCTCATAGAACTGAGAATGTCTTCTCTTCAGCCTTTTCTAAATTTTTTTTTTTTTTTTTTTTGTAGGATTAAATCAGCCAGGAGAGGGAAGCAAAAGCCTAACAAGATGAGGCAGATGTGAAACAGCAGCAGTGAGATAATAAGCAGCTTCCTTTTGGACATTTTTTACCAGTATTTGAAAAACATGATGTGGAGGGGTGAGCAGGAATTCTGAATCACATGCACATATGAAGCTGATTAAGCAGAGGCCTGGGTAGCTGAGGAAAATCAGCTTGTAGAGTCTTCTGCTACTGCTGTGTGGATTGCAGTGGGACACTGGCTTTGTCTACAGTTGAAAGTTCTAAGTGGGGTTCTGTTGGCAAGTAACGCCCTGAGTTCTCCTCTCATTCTCCTCTACATTCAGCTGTAGCACTGAAGATGTGTGAATGCCAGTACAACCAATTTGTCTCACAATTAAAGCTAAATTGTACCAGCTTCAGTACTTTAATTGTATTGCTCTTGGAGCTTTTGCTCACCTAGTGAGTGGTGAAAGAGAAAATATCATACCAAAAAGCAGAAATGTTTGAGAAAAGACACATTACTTTGCTCCCTCATTGTCCCAAGAGGTGGTCTGACCCATAAAAATTATATCGTTACATTATACTCTCATATTAGACATGCAGCAAAATATATCCACTGATTGTTTATCTTCCAAACAGCTGAAAGATAATAATTGAAATTATATACTCTTTCCCTTCTGCATCACCTTTATCTGTCCCGTATTCCCTTTATTCATAGGGACATCAGAAAAGCTAAAGAATGAACCCTGGAAATCTTAATTCCTGGAAGGATTTTCTGGTAAGGGAGGTTTCTGTTGATGCTGCAGCAACCATACTGTTCGCCTCGATTTCTCAGTGAAACTCTGCAGTAATGCTGCCACCTATGGAAAATTTCACAGAGCTGACCTTTGCAATCTGGCTAATACATCTGCAGCTGTGAAAACAGGATTTGAACATCCACCTCTGATCTGCTGATAAAATGCCGTGTTTTTTACTTCATCTTTGTTAAGCTAGACACGAGGGGGCTCAAATTCTCTTCCTTCCAAATAAATTAGTTTTTGAAATTGAAATTGGTTCTGGAAATTAGTTCTTAAGACAATATTTTTGCTTCACAGTGGCACCTCAAGGCCCTGATGTAAAATATCACTGCCCCATTATGCTAAGTGCTGTAAAAACATCAGAAAGAGCTGGGCAGCACTTCCAGCCCCTGTCTGTCAGGAAAAATTCCTTCTTCAAGGACATACCAAATTTGCTGCGCATGTGTGTAATACATTTGCTTTGTGCGGACATGATGGGAGAGTTTGTGTGGCGCTGCAGGCCGTGATGGGGCTTTGCCCTGTAAATTGGTGTTATTTTGTGTGTTGAAAGAGAAACTTGAGGGGGCAGGTTATGTTTAAGGTATGGGAAGAGGCTACATTTCAGGAGTGAGGAGCAAGGGTGATGCGCTAGGCCGTTGCTACAGACTTTACAGTCCAAGAGCATGTTTTTGGCATTGTTGCCCATTTCCCGCCCTGGGACCCACAAGGCAAAATGCTGAAAACGTGCAAGAAACATGCTGAAAACATCCCTTTCTCTGCTGAGGGGGTGCAGCAGGAACCAGCTCCAAAGGCTTTAGATCAGGCTAAGACTGTAAATGCCTTTTTCTGAGAGGAAACCACAGCTTCTCCCCAACCCCAAGCCCTGTGGGTCTGAGAACAGAGAATTTTGAGGAAAAAGGGGGCAATATATTCACGTTACTCTTTTTGTGTTGCATAGGAAGGGTGGAGAGGGAAGTAGTTTTGAGGGCTGTGAGGAGAGGAAGGGAAAAAATTACCTCAGGTGCGAGCTGCTTCAGGTGCTGTCTGAGGTGCTAATGGCTGAGGGAAGCCCTGAGGAACCTTCCAGAACAGTGTGGGGCAGCCCCTGCTGCTGAGGTGAAGTGTTCTCCTCACCTGGAATGACCTTTTCTGTCAGAAGAACCACCATATGTGGATGCTTTTCAGGTAGGAGATGATTTAGTTTGCTGGTGGGATGAGGCTTATCTTTTGTGGTGCTTGAAATTAATTTTTTTCTCTCCGGTTGTGGCTGATTCTTGCGGCCTGTGGTCTTGCCTAAACAGGTATGTTTCCTGTTAATTTTTGTTTGGGAAGGGTTATACTAGAGGGTCAGCTACCCCTTTTTTTTTTCAGTAGTAATACTTTTTTTGCCTGTTTTGTGGTAATCTGCATGGTTGGATTATCAACTCAGATGCCTTCACTGTAATTGGTGTAATGGTGGAGTAAGTCACTAGTGAAAGTTTCTCCAGAGTGTAGGTATAGAAATCTCGGGGTGAGGCACCAAGGCCTGCAGAAAAGTTTGCTCGTAAATATTCTTAAGTGTTCTGGTTCTCTTTTTCTCAGTAAATACGGCAGATTTAAGGTGCTTTTATCACAGAAAAAAGCATCTACATTTAGGGCTGCAGCCACTGTACTTTGTATTCTCAGCTGCCTAAATCCAAACTAATATTCCATTGTGCGTAAACTGTCACTTCTACAAGTTTTTCTTGTTTGCGGTTTTTTTCTCCCTCTCATTTGTAGCTAATTGGGGTTGTGCCAGGAGGGGAGGGTGTAGGGCTAGAGTAGCTTTGAGACTGAGAGTACCATGGATGGGTAATGTCGCTTGCTCTGTCCGTGCCAGATGGAAATAAGTGTTATTATACAGAGAATTAAGGCATAAAAATAGCACAGTTATAGCATGGGTTTTAGCTGCTGTGTGGAGATGTAGATGCGGTGGATTTCAGAGTGTGAAGTTTGTTTTGTTTTAACCCAATTCTCACATTTTCAAAGCAAATCCAGTCTACTTGCATTTCCTCAGGGAGGAATTTCTAGGTTGTTTGGGGTTTTTTTGCGGGTGATCTCAACACTCCAGTTCTTGCCTTCCTGCCTGAGCATGTGTAGATGATGGTGGGGGGAGATGAAAATGGAGGTATAAAATGATTACTTTGCATATGTAATGATACCTCTTTTGGAGATGGACTGCTTATCAGGGCCTTAATCCTGTTCCATGTTTCCTGAATTAGATACTCAACAGCTTGTGCTTTGGCAGCTGTTCAGCTCATCTGTGGAGTGCTGTTACTTTAAGCAGGGGAGGCAACGTGAAGAAGAACACAGGAAAGTCCCATCTGGTGTAGATGAGGGCATTGCTATTGCACTGTCTAGTGGCAGGGAGCAAAGGTCCAAATACTCAGGTGGTGCTTGTAAGACAAGGTTCAGAAATCACCATTATTAGCTTTTGTGTTAGCTTAAAATCTGGCACCCGGTTGCTCCAGATAAGATTGGGCTTGCAACACTTGGCTTACCTTCATGCTCTTACTAGGGGACTTGCGCAAATCCTTTCAAACTTCTTACTTTCTCTGAGAGACAAATATTAAAATGTGAGCATCTAGCAAAAGTCAGACATACTGTACTATTGCATTCTTTAAAACATTTCCTTCTGACTCCTTATTCTGTCAGATATTTACGATGCTTGCAAGTGAAATTCAATCCCTATGCCATAAAGTTATGTTCTTTCCCCAATAAACGTTTTTTTATGCCAGTAAATGCACAAATGCATGTTGATGATGAGGATCCTATTGTGTTAAGTGTGCTGTGAATGCTATAAAGAGACTATAGTGTTTGTAATTTAGATCTAAGAGATTTAAATATAGTGTGTGAATGTAGCAAATGCTAGTGGGCTTTGGAGGAAAGACTTTATGGGTGAGAAGTTTCGAAAGGAACTCAAGGGAATAGGGTGCTCAAATGCCTGTAGAAATTGGACCCTAGAGCTTATCTGAGCGAGAAAACTGACAGGAATGACTCCATAACTGTTCTTAATCACTCCCAAAGCAGATGCTTCCAGTCCAGAAATCCTAATTTGTCTTGATCTGCTTTGGAAAAAATGAGAACAGTTGTTGTAAAATGGCTGATTCTGTAATAAAACACCCCAGTCATTCTTCCCCATAGAGTGTAGTCTCTGTTATTTCACTAGCAGAGTTCTAAAGCTGTTCCACATAGACCTGAAAAAAGCAGCAAGGTAGAAGAAGAGGAAAGGTAGTAGGTTTTGGTATTTTTGGAATGAGTTTGACCATGATATAAAACTCTCTGAGGTCCATGACTATTTGGCAAGGGCAAGCTAAACTGAGTAGTGGAACTGCAAAATTAACTGGTAAAACAAGTATAAAAACCGGCAAGGTAGCATGTGTTGTGTCAAAGAGTTGTGGTGCAAATGGAGGATATAACTCTGCCTCTGAGGAAGATACTGCAGGCTGTCGGTGTCTGTTTCTTGGAAGGTGTATTCTTGGCTCTGGTGTCTACCTAAACCAGTTCCATGTTGGTCACTGCAGGAAAAGTTGCTGTAAATGTTTGCATGTGCTACTATCCTGGAAAGCAGCCTAGGTTTGCGTCATACAGGATATCTTGATTACATCGGTAGCAGATACCCAAAGTATTTTTATTTCTTTATGGCAGTCTTTTTCTAGTTAGAGTAGAATTGAATCTTACAATAAAGAATCATGTGGCCAAACATGATAACTTTGATAACTTCTTTTTTTTTGCATGTCATCTGGAGGTCTTTAGTTGCACTGCAAAGTCCTGATATGCTGATTTAAAAGGTAGGGGATAGGCGTGCTTCAGGTTGTGTACTGCCTCATTAACAAAGCCTAGGATTGTTGATCCTCCATTTTTTTTTGCTTCTATTTGTTACTGATGTGGACTGTGTAGGCACCAAAAGCTCTGTCTAATCCAGAAGGTAATTCCACTTTATGCTGAACTGGTTGGGAGTGGTAGGGCACAGTGCTTTCTATTGTTTCTGTACATTGTGTAACTTCAAGCCTATGCTGCCATTTGTGCTTTGTGGGGCAAAGAGCCTGAGTGTGGAGGCAGGCTTCATATGTAACGGACTCTGTGGAAGTTGGTTTTGATTGAGGTTATTGCATCTGAACAAATTTTCAGGGGTGGGACTGTAAAATTGGGCTTCTGTTCTAGTGACTGGCGGAGTTGCCCCTGCTGACCAACAGTACTGGTGCTGTGATGAAAGCAGTCCATCCAGCCTGCTGAATTTACACACATGTTATACAGAGCAGGAGTCTTCAAGAAACTGCTTATTGTAGATAATTTCTTACTTGGAACGGGCGGCTTGGCAATAATCTTACAGGCAAAAGATGTGCCTTAAATTAATCAGAGAGGTTGGCACTAGAAGTCCCAAGATGGATAGTAATTTGTGTGTGGCTTTTGTTGTGTGTTGGGGTTTTTTAATTCCCCAAGGCCAGCAGTTAACCAAGTGCTTCCTATTTACAGGTAGTGGCTGACTAACAGGTGGTGGCACCAGTGATCTGTGCCAGGTAGGAAACAGGATGGAAGTTGCAATGTTTTCAGTTTGTGGAGGATTAATTTTGTGGTGCTGTTTATCTGACTCCACCAGTAGTGCTAAAATAATTCTGCAGTGTGTGTGCGTGGAGATGCTCTCCTGTATGTGTCTGTGAGACATGCCAAGAAATGTACCACCCTCTTGGATAGCAGATTCATCTGTAATGCCAGACAAGAAAATAGTGACAGAGTACTAAGTCTCTACTCTGAACATAAAGACTGAGCAAATATTTCTATGAAGTGTTACTTGGGAAGCAAAGTGTATATTTATACTTCTCAGAGGGGAGTGGAAAGACTATATTGGAATCAGTTTGACCTTATGATGCTGTAAGGAGAAAGAAAAGTTTAGGTGGGAAAGATGTTGGTGTACAATGTGGTTCATAAGACAGAAAAGGCATCTCTGCCAGAACACCAGTACTAGGAAGGCCTTTGTTCAGGGTATGTGAGGAGGTGTTACGTTCATTCAGTCAGTGTAGTTTTCTCTGTATTGAGAACAAATATCAACTTGATAACAATGACTAAATAATCGTAGATCATTAAATTCCATCAGTGCATACCAGACAGAGCTATTAAAATGGTTCATGAATTAAGTCTAAGCAAAGCTCTCTCAAAAAAGCACAGCAAGACAGCATTAGTATATTTATTGAAGATATGAAGATTCTAGTGGTGGTGTGGCTGTAGAGACCACAAGGTGGTGGCATTGCCCAGGTAAACTGTATGTGCAATGCTGTGCTTTTTGTTTTATTCTTTTTGTTTTCGTTTGAGCTATCTTTTGTGCTAGCTTTGTTTTGGGACAGGAAATATTTTAATCTGTTGCATAATTAATCAGGAGTGTAAAATACGCTTCCTGATGGGAGGGACTTTTATTTTCTCTCTCAGAACACTTTTCCTCTCCTGCTTCCCTAAGTTGTTACTAAGCAATTTGAATAACGTTTACCTGTCCTACAAAAGGACTGAATGCAGTTGTGCTCTGGAAAACAGCTCTGGGAACTGGGAGAGTAGGATAGAGTTCCTGGTTCCTGTGTGACTTCAGGCAAGTGACTTAACTTCCATGGATCTCTGTTCCCAGTATCTAAATTGGGAATATACTGCCACACCACCTTCTATTCTCTTATTTATGGTTCAACCTCATCAGGCATGGCATGTGCGTGTAGTGCCTAATTCACTAGCAACCTGTCTCTTTATGAGTATTTAAAGTACTCTTACAGTCTTTGCAAAATTAAGAGGTGCAGCACCAAAACATCTTTAATTGTTGTTACTAAAGTTGTACAAATGAGTTGAGAGGGGCGCAGCAGAGATGTGTACCAGTGGGCAGCCCATACTGTATTCCTGGACCTGTGGACTTGAACCATGAATAAGTGTCCATGCTCCCACCTTAGTAATATTTTAACGGTCTGTCTCTTGTCTGTCTACCTGAACTGCCAAAGCTTTTGCTCTAGGACTGGGATCTCCTGCCTCTGTGGACATGCTGACAGCTGCCCTGCTCCCCATGCTTTCTCCCAGCTTGTTGAAAGTGCTACTGGTGCAATCAATTTAGGTCATTGGTTCAACTATGCTGCCTCTTTCTTCTGTTCCTTGGTCAATCCTTCTTTCCAAGATCTTTCCATGGCCTCTCTAAGGGCCTTTCTCCAGTACTATCAGAGCTGCTGCCTTATCAGCATGTTTGCCATCACCCCTACCCTGGCTCAACTCTTCCCCTCCCTGCACACACCCTTCCTTCTAGATCATCTGTCAGTATCTGAAGAGAAAGTTGCCTGCCAAACTCTTCAAACTTTGGAAAGTTTAAAACAAGACTCAATCTCTTCCCTTTCCTTTCCTAGGAAATCTCTTAATCAAAGGATGAGCTTCATAGGAGGATGGGGGGGTGAGTGGGAGCTGCAGGTCAGAATTAATCTGCTTTGTTATGAAGAACTTGAAACCATGTTATATGCATTAAATCATAAATTGTGTGTTTAATTTTTTTTTTATATATTTGGCATCCGTCAACTAAATGGTCAGTAAGGACTTCTGCTTTTCTACTAACTGCTGCTTTGACATTTGACCTATAGGCTTATGCCTTTATTTCCTCTAACCCATACTTCTTGACTTGCACACAGATTCTGAAGTCTTGGACACATGGACTGTCTTTCTGGACCTGACTGCACAGCACAAGAGAAATCTGGTCTTATGCTTGGAGTTCTGTGACAAAGTATAAGGCTGGTGTGTGTTGTGAGGTCAATGATCAGGTGTCCAAGTGCAGCTTCACTATTGCTGAAACTGATGGCAAAGCTTTCACAGCTGGTCCACTTCCCTAATTCTCTATCTGTTGTACTTATGAACAACAAATGTACCTAAGATACTGGGGGACAGGAAATCATTGCAGGTGTTAAAACATGTCAGATGATCAAATATTTAGTTGCTATCTTATAAAATAATAAGGCCAGGTGTAAACCAGCAGTTCTGTTAACTATTAAGAGTTGTAAACTATATTCCCTGTTTTACAAAAAGTGTGAGAGTGGAAACTTTCCAACTGCTGAGTAGAATTCTAACATTTTATCAATATCTGAAGTTTTACCTCTAGCGGCAAGCTAAACACATAATTTTATATACACTATAAATGTATACAGTATGCAGGAACATATGTACATGTTAGAGTGTATAAGTGCAGTGGTTCAAGTTTTTAGATAATACTGTAAATGCAAGTGAACATACTTGGCTCATTTAACCAGTACTTGGTGGAAAGGCAAAGGTTGTCTTGTTCCCAGCCCACAATGTGTTCCTTAAAACAGATGTTTGTGTCTTGGCTGTTGATGGCTTACTTCTTAAACGTTATTTTTTTGCAGGGTATGTGGCAAATGTGCCAATAATTGAGCCTTGGGGAAATATTTTCACATATTCGTGCATAGCATTGTCCCAGAATCCAGGAGCTCCTGAGATCCAACCCCATGTCTGCAGCTGACCTGCTGCAACTTTGACTTCCATGTGTTCCCATTTCCCCTCTTACTGAACAGGAATGACACAACAGCATTTACCTAATGCAGGTGCTGAGGAACTTGCCTTGGTGTTTTTATTAATATATTAAATATATATGTTTTTATTATATATTAAAAAGGGGAAAAGAAAGAACTAAAAGCACGTTAACCCACTTAGTAGTGCTTCTTGATACTTTGTGCCCAAACCTGACTCTAGGAAAAACTTGTGGGTGTGTTGGGCAAGTGTTGTGTTATGCTTGGGTGTTCATTGAAAAGATTTTGTTGACTTGTGTGTGAATAATGAAGAAAAAACAGGGGAAAAAAAAAATCAAGAAATGAAAACCTAAGGCGAAAAAGTGAAGAAATTAAATTGGTCAGTTCTTCAAAAAGCACTCTTCCAAACTGGACCAATCACTGAAGAAAATTTGATTCTTGCTGTTATGATTTGGAGATATGAAATGGAAAAGTATTTATTAAGATGACTTACTAGTTCATACAAAGTGTTTTGCCTAATCGGCAGTGTTGTGTGCTGATTGCCCTGTCTGATAAAAAAATTGAATAGCGTTGGAAAAAGTGGAATGTGGTTTTCTTTTGCTTTGAAATGTAGGTCCTTACCACTTGGCTGAATCTACTTAAGCTGTGTGCTGTGCAAGACTAAGAATGCCCAGAAAAATTCTTGTTTCCTTCTGATTTTATCTTTGTAGCCTTATTTCTTGCCACACTCAAGTTCTCTTTGGAACTCCTTTACAAATTGCTATGAACAGCTTAGTACAGGGGAGCCCTAGAGTCGTGGTTTGAGTATTTCTGTGCTGTTTGAACAAGGGATGACAATAAAAGTAGAAATTTTTTCATGTTCTTGTTTTGAGCCTCTGCAGCTGAATATGAAAACAGTAAGAATTTCCTTAACCATTAGAAATATATATTTAAAACAGTGGCAGGTGTGCATGAAACACAAATTTCTTCCTTTCTGTTTTTCACAGGTGTGTTTTTTAAATAATAATAATAAAAAAATAGTAGGTTTTCAACCTGTTTGCTCACTGGAAACCAGTAAGGCCGTGTAATTACTTAATGGACACTGGTCCTAGCCTTAAGTAGGAAGTGCTGGCTGACTGTAGCAGCTGGCAGAGAGCCAAAGCAAAGTTTGAAGCTGTTTGATACCTGCAAAGGCCTTTTATTGCCTGTAGGCTCTGTCACCATTAACATTATTCATATTCTACATGGGGAAAAATAAGATACCATAAACCATCTTGTAGAATGGTTTTCTCCTCTGGAGGTTGTACATGCTGTGCTGCTTTGCAGGTCGGCCTTCCAGACAGTGTGTGTTCTATCTCTCCGACCCCCTGCCTGGGACTCTCGACACAGTCAAGGTCAGCACAGCAAACCCTGGGTGCAAGTGTGTAGCTCGGGGCAAAAGCTGGTGTTAGGCCACTGCTAGAAGACTTTATCTGAAGTGCCAACCCAGACCACCATGTGGCAGAGACACAAGAGTCTCAAATCCAGCAGCGATTGGGGCACAAGCCTGTAGGGCATCAGCCACTCTCTAGGTTCTCAGCTTAGTGCCCATATTTGAGGATGCTGATGCTCCTGTAGGTTGATGTTCTTCTCTTTTCCTCTGTCTCATGGGTACTTGGAGAATGGTTTGACTAAGTAGGAGACTGCTGTGAAGGGGAAAATAGATAGATAGCAAGTCTGTAAAAACAAGTGGCTGTCCTTCAGTTACTCAATAATTATACTGTGTGGTCTGAAGTATTCTAAGTTGAAGTTATATTTTCTCCTTCTGGCTTCCCTGTCTGTGCCTCTGCTTTATCCTGTTTCCCCTCATTGCTTCTTCTAATAGTTGGATTGTGAGTGGCGCAGTGAAGGAGCTTTATCTCATCTGCATTAGACCATAGTTACTAGGATGGTACACAAGCACATAAGAAGTTGCTAGTACCGTCACGTGGTATTTGTACTTCTAATGTGAGATATCAGTGGAGGTAGAGAGCAGATGGAAAGTCTTAAAGACCTATGGGCAGCTGCTTGCTGTAAGCAAATTGCTTAGCCCATACATACCAATAGTAATTATTACTTTTCTGATATTCACTTGCAACGGGATGATACCTGGGTAGCCTTGCTAGCAGAGGACATGGCTATGGAGATATTTTCAAATGAAAGCTGGAGCTTGTTCTTAGTAGAACTGATCTTGCTGCAGATTATGAATGGAAGAAAGGAAATTATATGCCATATGCTTCAACATATTCTAGTCTTCAGATGCTCTGAACACATGCTCTTGAAAACAACAGAGGGTGTTTTCCTTCCCTAAAGCCAAAGAATGCATGTGGACCACAAAGCTGTGTCTGCTCAGGGTGGTGTTCTGAAAAACCCTCTGAACCTGCTCATCTGTTTTGTTGTCATTGATGTCCTGTAGACTTGGAATCAGCAAAGGCTTATTTTTTGTTTTTAGCAAGTAGCTGAAGAGGGAGGGTCTACTTGGAGAACTGGATTTTTTCCACACCCCTTCACTCACCACCCCATAATAGTCAACTGGTACACATTTACACTACATCAGAGGCATGGAGCTAGAAAACGTGGCTTTTTTTCTTGATTTTTTTGTTGCAGTAGCTTAGTTGGGTTGGGGGACACGTGGTACAACTTTTTTATTAAACATGAAATAGTAGCAGTGCTCTTGGATGCTTTAGCAGTATCAGGTTATTTAGTAAAATGTATTACTTTTCTGTACCTGACTGATACCGCTGATGGAAATGCAATACCATACAACCAGGGTGATTGAAGCCTTTTAAGTAGCAGAACCATTTAGATGTGTGTAAATTTCAAAGCCTGCCTTATGAATACTTAAAATCAGTGATGAAAGAAACAGTTCAAATGGTAAGCTATAATTAAATAGCACAGAAGGCATGAAACTCTGGGTAGATTTCTCACCTCCTAGAAGATAATGTTTAGACTAAACTAGTTCCTAATGACTTAAACTCTCAAAAACAAAAGCTTACCAGTTTTGGGACTCTAACCTTGGAAAGATCTGTTGAGAGCAGTTGGTGTCACAAACCATCAACTTCACTGCTTGTAATACAAATGCAAATGTTTGCAGGATCAGAACCTGGTTGTGTAATCTGGCAGCTTCTGAAAATGCTATATGCTGAGATAGAAGTGCAATCAGCTTTATGAAATTAGGTGTGTTAATTATTCTGTTGTACCAAATAGAAACCTGAGCTTTCATGTTATACAGTGTGGTTAAATCTAGTTCCTCCTTGAAGAAGTCTGCAATTACAGCCCCTAATAATATCACCTGTTTTTATTTTTAAACCACAGAGCTCAATGCCACTTTCAGAATCGTTTGCACTAATTTATGTAACTCTAGGTTGAAAATAGCCTGCATTAGCAATAGATCTATGTCCTTGAGAGCATAAAGAAAGCTGTCTCCATAGTCTTCCCCAAGCCCATACTAACAAAAGTTCTCAGTGCATGTGTTACGTGACCTGGATACTCTTCTGGTGGTTTAGAGACTCCTGTGTATTGGAAAAATGCTCCAGTAAGGGAAAGATGCCCTAGTAGTTCATGAGCGTGTTGGACCCTTATTCTTGTGTACTGTGAGTTTTTTGGTGCCTCTTCTTCTCAGCCTATCAAACAACAACAATATTGCATGGGTTAGCTCAGTTTGTCTCTGCAAGTACCTTGAAAGCTTTACAAACAATTAAATTTAGCTAGAAAAACCAACTTAACAAAGAGAACCAAGTACTCTATAATCAATCTGATTACATAGTCTGATACAAGCCTTGTTGAAGTCATAATGTTTCCAACAACGTACCAGGCTTTGAATCCAGCCCTGAACTTTCTGTATTTTTGTATGTGCTGAAGTTGAGGATTTATCCTAACAGTGAAATATTAGTGGAAAGCCTGAGGCAGGTCTAATTACTTGCATATCTGAGTTGTGAGATGAAAATCTGTATCCTTTCTTTCTCGAAAACAAATATTTCTTTGAAAAGACTCCGGTGTGTGTATATATGGATACAAATGTATGCATATGCCTGGAAAATGACAGGACTTTGGAAGCTGAAGCTTTTCTAGGTAGTTAGCCCTAGCTGGAGGCTGTTCTTTAAGCCAATCAAAACAGTGCAACAGGGTATGCATTAGATATGTGCCCCCCTTCTATTAATCAAAGGCAAAACTAGAAAATTTGGAATTAAACACATGTATTCCTGCTACAATACTAGTTTGCATCAGTTTTTTTATTACTGTAACTTGAGAGTGTCCACATTGAAATGTTAGGCTGTGCTGCACAGACGAACTAAAGAAACTTACAGGTGTTCACAATTCCTATACTTTTAAATCTTTAAAATCGAGTTTTTGTCTAATGAGATGCTTAACATCAGCTTATTTTTAAGCAGACAAAGTGTCCCTGTGGCATCACTTCAGAATGACTATTCATGTAATTAAAGTTAGACACCTGCTTAAGAACTGCATTGGGTTAAGAAATAAAAGTTAGGCCCTTGCTGTACAGATGTTTAAGTGTGAGGTTAAGCATGTGTATATTGTCAAGTAATTCTTGTAAGACCACTTGAGTGACTAATATAGGTTAAGTGCCAGTATAAGAATGTTTGTAATACTGGAGACCACTTTTTATTTGGTTCGTATGTTAATGAATGAATTTTGTTCTGCTCTCCAGTATGTTTGCATTTATGCAGTTGCTTGTGGAAGCTGTTTGACAGCTGGAGTTGGGTCATAAGTATGTACCTGGAACTAGACAGGCTGTGATAACCTAAACTTCTCTTCTTCCTGGTGAATATTTTAGTTTATATACAAAGACATATTGAAAAAGCTGATCCTGATTGCTTTCCATAAACTGCAGAATGAGAGAGAGGATCCCAGCACAAATATACACCTACTTAAAGTATTTTTCCTGAATGTGCTTGTTGCTTCAAACCTCCATGTGGTTAGAAAAACAAACTTCAGCACTAAGACTTCTCAAATCTGCATTATAAAATAAAATGGAACGTACACTCCCGATGGTAAAATATTATTTGCTAATGTGTTCCAAAACCCATGCTAGGCAAAAGGCAGTAAAAGTATCTTAAAAAAAAAAAAGAGTTGGATATAAACCCTAGCAGATGTGTTTTTTTCTGTTCTAATGAAAAAAGCACCTACTTATTGGAATGAATGGGAGACTGAAAAGAGGATCTGACGGATACAATATTTTCTCTCTTTTGGGAAAGATGAGGTGGAGAAGAAGTTATTAAATGTTTACTTATGCATTTGTAAGTTTGAAAGCATTCCTTTGTTCCTTGCTTATAAATGTGATCAGTAGAATCTCTGAAACTTGCACGTTTTGTAAGTGCTGATCAGCGTGGAGAGTTGCCTCTAGTAAATAGTGCCTTTATGATGCAAGAGGGAAAGGGGGGAGAGAGAGGGAGAGCCCAGGTACAGCTCATGGTTTTACAGCTGTAAAACCTTGTTTCTGGTTATTTGCTAATAGCATGGGAGGGGTAAGGGGGTGTGAGGAGAGGATCAATTATTTTGTACTTGGAGATTAAACTTATTCCATCAATCAAATTGGGGGTGTTCTCTTCTGAGAAGAGCTGTATGTTCATTGTATAAAACTGGGTTTATAGTAAGTACAACCAGAAGGACTTAAGTGCTTAAATCCTTATTTTGCATCTTCTATGCACGCTTAAGAGCTCGATTTGCTTTCGTGATTTAGTTGCATTCACCTGAACTGCTTCAAGCCTCTCATTAAAAACGTTTTAAGAAAATGTTTTTCCTTAAGCTATGTACGTTCTTATTTCAGTTAAATTGAGGGTCTTGCAGTCTTGCATCAGTCAGAGTAGACTTCTAATCCAGTTCTGCACGTAGTCCTCAGGCTGCCCTCTATGTACTTCCAGTACATGAGTTCAGAACACAGCCTGTTCCTCTCTCTTGCAGCCACGTTTCTGTTTCAGGGTATCCCGTGCAAGTAGATATTTTGTTTATGTTTATGTTAGGCTCTTGAAAGTTATTTTCGGGGACTTCTTTGTTTGTCAAATACCGTTCCACTGCCAAAAATGCGATTGATGTGTGCTTGAATGCAAATCACTTGCATTGCAAATAACTTAAAACTTTAAGCTGTTAACAGCTTAAAGGAACATTTATAACAGGCACATTTATTTTTCTGTTACAGGTGTATGAGAAAAATTAACCTTCCAGTGAGATTATTGGTTAAAGAGGGAAAGAGATTAGTTATCCTTCTCCATGCTGACACTGATCATTTTAACCCACGATTCGTTCCCTTGAGACACCTGAAGGACGGTGAATTCTCACAAATTAATAGGAACAAGAGTGAAACGTTGCTTTCTAAGTGTCACCTTTAGGCGTAGTTTAACTTTCTCATTGACATTTTCTCCTTAAACGTGAGAGGGAACAATAGTAGTTTAAAAGTTATGCTTTCACAGAGCTTAAGTATTATTTTAAATATCTACGTTTCTTCCTGTTGGGAGTTTCTAAGATGTGTCGAGTCGTGAAAGTTGACTCTGGCGTCTGAAACGACGTTGTTAAAAACCTACTAACAAAGACGAGCATCTCGCTTTACAACGTCAAAACCGTCTCACCTGTCATTTTGACCCCGGCATGTGGAAACGAGTGTGGCAGTCTTGAGGGGAATAGCTCTTCCTCCAGAAGGAAATGATCAGCGCTCACCGAAACAGTTGCTTTTTTTTTTTTAATTCCATAACACACACATCCCCCCCCCCCTGTTTTTTTTTCTTTTTTTAGTACGAGGAAGCAAATCGCTTCAAGCGATTCAGGAGAATGAAAGCCGCGCAGTGAAAGTTGCGGGGCTGCGCGGGGAGCGGCGCCGGTGCGGGCGGGAGCCCAGGGGTTGCGGGGCCCGACACCCTTCCCCGCCTCGCTCCGCTCGCTCGCTCGGTGTGCGGTAGCCGCCCCGCAACCGCTCAGCGTTGCCGATGGAGAGTCCCTTTCGCTCGCAGCGCCGCTGGGCTCCGAGAAACCCTTTCCCCAAGCCTTTGGCGTGCTCCTATTTATGCCTCTAAATTGTATTCGGAGCTGGGTGCGAGAGCCGGGGGGCAGATGCGCTGCTGGAGGCTTTATCTTCACCGAGGTGTCCTCGGCTGGGCTTGCAGGGTTTGCATTTGTTTTTCCCAAAGCCAACGCGCACATCCCTCGGAGTTACATGGTGCTATTTACCTGCCGGAGGAACCGACTCCCGTAGCCGAACCGCAGAAACCTCTAAAGTGCCAATCCAAATTAAGCGGCGGTTGCACTAGTAAAGTGCTGCTTACACTCAGTGAATTTACACCCGAAGAGCCTGAGAGATAGGGCTTTTCCCAAACTGTATTTAAACCAAGTGCTTGAAATGGGGAATCTAGATCAGGAGTTGGCAATTTCAGACGTGTTTAAAAACTCCTGTCTTTATAAGCTACACTGCAAAGCGGAGAAACTTAGCTGGGGCTGGGGGGTGTGTGTGTAGAAAATTCAGCTCCGGAAAGTGCTTCCTCTTCCCGGAGCCGGTGAGCGGAGCCGGCGCGGGGCTGCGCTTCCCCCCGCGGGAGGGAGCGGCGTGGGGAGGGCGCCCCACGGCGAGCAGCCCCCGCCGGGGCAAGAGCGGTGAAGGCTTCGTTCATTCGTCCCTGAATCGCCAAATTCTGGTGGCAGCTGTTTGGGGCGAGGAGAGTGCATCTCCTCTGACCTGCGCCGCTGCCCTCTGACCCGCCATGAATCCCTAAAAGCCGGGTTCCCCCGGGGCCACGGCACACGAGTCCCCATTGTCCGGGAGCTGGCACGGCCCCGCCACGCACCAGCGTTTCTTACGCGACAAGGCTGGAACTGGATAAGCATCTGGGTTGGATCCGACCAGACTCCTCTTTAAAGCCTTACGGGGACGGACTCGGCTTTATCGCTAGGAGCGAGGGACGCAGTTATTAGGAAACAATTTCTCCTTATGAATACATCGGCCAAGGGTAGATGGAGTGGGAATTCCGCCCCCTCCCCTTACGCCCCTGCCCCAGGTTTAAGAATAAATGCAGAAACGGTCAGAGTGGCATTGCCAAAAATGGTCTTCGTACAAAGAGGGGGCTTTTATTCGAGGAAATGTACCCAGGCTTATTGCGAAATGGTAAAAAAATCCAAAACAAAAACAAACCCAAAATCACCATAATATGCCTTTTACTATCGCCGGTATGTTTACATTGTATGCTCTTGTATTCTCATTACTTTCTTTTTTTTTTTTTTAACTTTGGTTCGAATATCTCTATCTAGTTTGGTTGGTTTGGGGTTTTTTTGATTGAGAAATTGCCTCTCAAAGATGCTAAGATCATCTCTTGGAAGGCTGGCCTCCACTCTCTAAGACCATCAAACTGCTGTTGCTTTTCTGTAACCCTAAAATAATGCCAGCCTCGCCTTTTGCTAACCTGGCAAAATCACTTACTGCATATTTATCAATTTGGGGAGGTGGGTGAGCATGGTAAATTTCCTTGGACAAAGATTGTGTGAGATGTATTAGTTCGTCTAATACCTTGTCTGTCACTTATGTAGACAGAATAATTCAGAGTCCCGGCTTTGCCCTCAATTGTGCCTGAATTAAGGATAGATACATTTTAATGAAAGTTTTATGGGAAGATTTTAATTTGTAATTTTTTTTGGAGAGAGAGAACTGCATGTAAGTCCATGAAAAATAATCTAGCATTTAATAGAAAGGTGGCTTTTTGAGATGCAAGTGAATGGGGATGGAAGCAGTTAGGATTTATTTTGAAATGGAAACTATATATCTATCCCGTTAAAAAAAAATAATAAAGCAGGTTAAAGAGAGGAGCTGCACATAATGAGTCAAGGAAATCCTTGCACTGTCCCTTTAACTACCCAACATCTGATTCCCTCATCTGGCAGATGGTCTCTGAGCACAGATTTGCATTCATTGTCTTGAAATCTGTTTTCGCGTTGGTGTTATATAGATTTCAGAGGCAGATCTATACACAGATCAGAATACAAAAGGGCCGGGAGGAAAATATCACCAAGGCAGAGTGGTGGCTGTGGGTATTTTTTTGTTGTTGTTGTGGTGTTTTTTTTTTTTTTTT
>VXBW01005708.1:644057-699912 GCA_013400375.1 Thinocorus orbignyianus | reverse complement strand
CGAGGAGGCGCGGGGCTGGACGCAGCCCGCCAATGGGGACAGGTTATGTAAATGAAGGCCCTTATTTGGAAGCAGGCTCCTCCCCCTGCCCGCCCCGCGCGCTGCCGCTGCTGTAACCCATTCATGGGGAGCGCGCCGGGAGGGATCGGCGCTGCCGGGCCGTGTGTAATCAGACTCTCTGTACTTCCATTTCTTTCCTTTCTTTCACAATTTATCCCGCTTTTTTTTTCTTTTTTTTTTCTTCTTCCTTCTTCCTGGATTAGGCAGCGATCAATCCTTCTCCCCGTGTCTATTGAGAAACAGGTGATCCTTGTTAACAACGATCAGTTTTCTGGATGCAGTTTCCTCTCCTGCGTTTGAAGGATGATGATACCAGGCAAGACTGAATCAGCATAACTTTTACTTTGCAAGAGGAAAAACTTTTTTTTTCCCCTATTTGAAGGCATTAAAAACACGTAGCATTTAAAAGCAGAAGAAGTTGGTTTTAAAGCTGAACTTCTCCACTTTCACTGGGATTTGTGTGTGTCAATTTCAAAGGCTGCGTCTTTTTTTTTTTTTTTTTTTTGCTTTTCTCCTCCCTTATCCCCCCAAAGGAAACTGTTGCTAGTTGGAATAGACTTTTTAAATGTTTGGGATTCAAGATACTTTAGGAAGAGGACCAATTCTGAAAGATAAATCTCTAGGTTCTGAAATGGATTCCGTCAGGTCCTGGGTCAGAAACGTTGGGGTTGTGGATGCAAACGTAGCAGCACAAAGGTAACCACCACTATTTCTCCCCCACTCTTCCCCCTCTGATTTTTTTTGCCCTTTTTTTCCCCCCTCCCCAGCAAGTCCTTTCTTTACTTACTGTTATTGTTTGCATTTGATATTAAATTCATTTTCTCCTTTCTGTCTCCCTCCCTCCTCCCGGTGTCCTTTAGTCAGTGAAAATTCCAGATAGTCCAGCTAGAGCTAGGGAGAAGTGCTCCAAAACCGAAGAGCATCCAGAGTCCTAAAATCCAGTTCGGGGATCAGATGACAGAGAGATGGGATCATTCTTTCTTTTTCTGCACAAGGAGGCAAGAGGAGGGGGAGATTGGCTGTATCCAGCGATACCGACTACTCCTTCCCGTTCTCTGAGTCAGCCGAAAAGAAGCGGACCAAGTTAGAATTAACTTCAATGTGGATCTTTTCCCCCGCCTCCGCCCCCCACCCCGGCCCATCTTGTTTTACTTAATTCAAGAGAGTCTGTAGCTACCGTAGGCATTAGCGAAATTTTAACCCGTGGGTTGGAGGCTGCCAGCTGATTAAAGCAGGCGAGCGGGGTTCGGAGCGCGGAGGGGAGTTTGCGGGAAGGAGAGCGGTGCCGGCAGTCGGGAAGAGCCGCGGCGGAGCGCGGAGCCTCGCGGGCGCTCGGAGCCGCGGTTCCTGCGCATCCCGCCTTCGCACCTCATGCCTGCTTGCCTGTAGCACCTGTACAGGAGATCGCTGCTGACCTGAAATGCCAGCGAACACCCCGAACTGGGGGCTTGTCTGTTTGTTTTTCACTTGTTTGGGCGGGATAGCTTCCCCTCCCTTTTCTCTTCCCAGCCAAGTCGGCACAGGACCGTTATTCCAGTCTCTTCCTCCTAGGGCTAAGATGATGAAAACCCTTTTATGAAAAATATTGGGTTTTTTTCTTCTCACTCTTTGGATTCCTTTTTTTTTTTTTTTTTTTTTTTTTCCAAAGAAAAAAAAAGTTGTAGAGTCGGGGAAGGCTAAACTGGCCCCGCGAATACGTTGGGTTTTATTTAATATAGAGATAAGGTGAAAGGTGTGTAACAGCAGATGAGACTTCAAATAAAACAGGGACATTATAGAAATAAGTTCATCCATGCCCCCACCCACGGCCTGATCCGCGAGCAAGGTTTTCCAAGCACTATGGGAGGAGTTATCAGAGTTTTATGAATGTCGATAAACAATTTAATAAATACGAGGAAGGGGGGAGGAGAAGGGGTTTATTCCCGAGGAAACCGAAAGTAAAAGCAAACGGCTCCAAAGACGCCTCTAATTCGCGGGAGCGGTGGGATCCAGTCGCGTTGTCCCGGGTGGTGGCATCACCAGGTTTTTTCAGAGATCCGTAAAAAACCAAGAATACAGGCAGAATGAGAGGAAGCCCCAAACTAGGTGCAGTTGTGTGCGGATGCGGTGAGTTCGCACTGTACCTATTTGGCAATGGAAAACCCGGGGAAACATCTGTAGTTCTCCGAAAGAGTCAAATACTTTTGCCAATGCAGTGGAGCTATTTTGGGGACTGAAAAGCGAAGCTGCTCTGACTCCTAACTCGTCTGGCAGATAGACTTCATCTTTCTATGAAGTAATATGGAGGTGCTCATGTGCACCTATTTTCTCTGCAGTAGGCACAAATCGACATTAGGGAGAGGGAGCTACAACTAATTTCATTAAGAAATGCAGTTGCAGTTAGGGATGTTAAGGATACACAAAAGCGTTTGGATCGTTCCAAGCCGGGAAGTGTGTGGGAAACGTCACTGCATTTTTCTGTAGTCCGAGATGAGATTTTGGCAAAGGCTAATTAACTTGAGTCTAAATTCTTTCCATTTAAATCAGAAATTCAAGATGCAGGCATTGATTCAAATAGGTCAGTGACTAGAGACCACAGTGACAAACTTTGCTGTTGAGGAAAGTGGATGCTTTCCTTTAAACTAGTTGTCTTTTACCTGAAATGTAGGTGCCCTCAAGTTGACAGTCCGATTGCAGGAAATGTTTTAAGGTCGCTTGTCTTCTCCTGCGGAAAAGTGATCGATGCTGGGATGTACAGATAGCACTTCCAGACTCTCTGATACATCTACTTCCCACTTGCACCTTGCATTCCAGAAATGAGTGTGATAGGCAAAAAGAAAATAGGTAGAGGATGAAGTAGAACACCCCGACACGTTTAGAAACACCCCATCTCTTAGCATTTGGGCTCTGTAAATTATTCCTGCCCTCGGAGCGTAGCTATAGTGATACCGAGGGCCAAGCCGAAAGGAGCGTTATTTGACAGCTCCGAAGTGTCCCCCGCATCGTCCCCCTGCCCCCGCCCCGGCTCCGGGCTCGGAGCCGCTCTGCCTGCCCGCGGCGGGGGGACAGCGCCGGGCTCGGCAGCCCTGGTGACAAGTGACTGTTGGTAGCCTGGTGTGGCACTCAGTCGCACTAGGTGAACGACTCCCGGCTTCGCTCTGAATGTGTTCTGCCTTTTCTGCTGTTATTTTGCTGTTACTGCTGCACAACCTGGTAATGTCTTTGTCTCTCCCCCCCCAACACCCTATCCCGTATGTTTCCTCCACAGCGGAGTAGCTTTGTCCAGAGCTCACTTTGAAAAGCAGCCACCCTCCAACTTGAGGAAATCCAATTTCTTTCACTTTGTTCTGGCTCTCTACGACAGACAGGGACAGCCCGTGGAAATAGAGAGGACAGCTTTTGTGGACTTTGTAGAAAATGATAAAGTAAGGCTTGTTATCTTTCTTCTTCCTCTGTTCCTCCAGATTTGATCTTTTCTTCTCCCCCGTTGAGCTGCTAACTTTTAATACCTGTTGTCCCTAACGAAATACAATCAGCTCTTGGTCAGGGGTTCAGGTGCTTTAGTAGAGCTGTTGCCCTCTGTGTGCTGCTGTAGTTAAAAAGGCTTGCAAGCCTCTCCTGTACCAGGAATACAATGGGAATTCTATACACCCACTAAACAAAATAAAAAAAAATCACGGGAGATAAATGGCCCTTATTTTTTTTTCTTTTTTCTTCTTTTTATTTTTTTTTTTTTTTTGATACCTACCAGATCGGCCAAGTTTTAGTCGTATCATAACAGAAGTGGAATCTGACTTGTAATATGTCATATTATCTGTTGAGCTTGGTTATATGTATTTCTTAAGACTGCAAAGTCAAGGGCAGGACTTGAAAAGCATTTGCTTTTGGATTTAAATCCATGTGTTGACCACTTGACATTGTTTTTACAATTATTTTCTTCGATGTGGACAAGATTTTTAGTTATGAAAATGCTAAAAAGTAATTGCCTTCTAGGAAATTACAGTAAAAAAATATCCCTGTAAGTCAGCTTTCAGGGAGTAAATATCAATAATGACTCCAAATTAGACTATTGCAAAGTAATGAACACATTAAACCCACAATTCACTGAGCTTTGCTGCTGTCAATCTGATTTGTATTAACTGTCTTGAAATGTACAAATTCATCTCAGTGTGTTGCCTTGAAAAAGTTGAGACCATAATAGCAAGTAAGAGGGGAAAAGAAGTTCTTGAACTCCTACAGGAAAAGATGTCAGCAGTATTTTGTAGTTTGTCCTGGGTCATTTGGAAGGTTAATGTATCCCAATCAGTGGATTCACCTCTCAGAATTTTAATGAACTTTGTTGTCACTTCCATCATGATTATCAGCTCTTGCATTTTAAATGTGCCAAGTGTAAGTTCTGGAAGATTTTTATTTATTTATTTCTTTATTTCAGGAGCAAGGCAATGAGAAGACGAACAACGGCACTCATTATAAACTCCAGCTCCTTTACAGCAACGGTGAGCCCTTTTTCCAGTCACCCTCTGTAGGTTGTACAGTGAGACAAGGTTTGTAGGTGCTGTCACTAGGATTTCTAAAATACATAAAAATTCCCTTGGATGATGCTCCTCCAGTGTAGGGATGGACTCTGAAGTTTACCTGGTGTGGGTGGGCTTGAGAACCAGTAGAGGAAACTAAATGGTCTTTCTGAGGATGTTTAATTAAAGGCACTAGATGAAACTACACGGTTTTGTTCTGATGTTTAGGGAAAGATGGATATAACAGCATTATTTATTACTCTTCTCTCTCGCTCTAGGTGTCAGGACTGAACAGGATCTGTATGTTAGACTCATCGATTCAGTCACTAAGCAGGTGAGCAGAGCTGATCTGTGCTGTTCTATCCTGTCCCATCTCATTCTTCCTTTTTTCCTTAACATTGCCTTGCATGTTTTTTCTTCTCTGGTTCATTTTTGTCTCTTGTTCGTCTGTATTACGGACCTTATTTTTGAGGGCTTTTGAAAAGTAATACTCTTTTTTTCCTATATAGAACATGATTTTTTTAATACACTTTCTATCAATATTTATGTAGAAGCTGTTTTCCCTGCTCTGGGAAGGCTTTGGGGGAAGGTATTTATTAGCAAGTGATGGTGAGCAATGGTAAAAAGCCTTCCCCTCAGATTTGAATATTAGGACACATAAGTAATCCCTGACGCTACTGATTTACCTCTTTTCTTAATTTTTGTAGCCCATAACCTATGAAGGACAGAACAAGAACCCTGAAATGTGCAGAGTTTTGCTTACCCATGAAGTCATGTGCAGGTAAGATGACTTTATTAACCGTGTTTCATTTGTTAAGTTTGTTTCCATAGATGCCAACATGGCCTTTCCGATGAAGCTCTGGGTAGGAAGAGTTTGATTATTTTGTTTGTTTGTTTTATGCTCGAGTGAGAGAATCTTTGTGTAGGAAGACTTTCTTTTAAGGTGTGGATAAGATGTGATTTGTGTTCAATACAGATGTTTGGGGTTTTTTGGTTGATGTTGGGTTTTAGTTTTTTTTTACTGTAAGAGATTTAGCAACCCCAGGTCCACAGCCTAAACTGCTCTATTTTTGTTTAAACTAGGCCTTTGTGTGTGTTGTTTAAGTTGAGACTGTTCAGATGCTTATTTCTCACAAAATCCCTGTTCACCTTTTTGAGAACGAGCAGTTTAACTTCCAGATTTTAACTTGGAAATGAAAAGGCATTCTTCATGTAATTTTCTCTGGTGAAATATTTTAATTATCTTAAATTATCATCATTAATGTTCTTTAATTTTGCTTAGTTCTACTCCAAAATAGAAACCCCTCAAAGCAAAACACAAGTCCTCCTCTTCTATACCACATAAGCAATATTTAGGGGACTTCCACCTTTTAATTAAAAAGACACTATTTTTAGCATGTAAAGTTATAAATTAGAGGGTAAAATCAGTTGAGGATGTTTTTAATAACATTTGTATAAGTCTGAAGTTACATGTACCTTATGTATGTACATCGTGCTTCCATGGTAACTTATTACTTCTCCTGTTCTCAGGTAATTAAATTTTTTTTCAATACATATAACAATGCAAACAGTCAATGTTCTTATATTAAAATGTGTTAAATTGTGCATAGAATGTTCTCTCAGAAAATGAAAGTCAAAACCAATCTGGACCTTTATTAAACACAGTTTGTGATTTATTTTATTAGTGGGAGGGGGTTCAGCTGTTGGAATGAATGTTGCTTCTTTTAATGTTGCAGTTTGCTACTTAATTTTTAATTTTTTTTAAAGTTGATCTAGTAGTAAGAGCAGATTATATGGACAAGGGAGTCTCGGTTTCAGTATTTAACGATTATGTCAACTATTCTATTACTTTTCCGATATAGTAAGAGTCAAGTGAACGTACAGCATCTATCTGTTGTGCTTTGCTCTTATTAATTAAGAAAATGAGCGTTGTTAGTTATGACCCACAGTCATGTATGTGGACACAAACACCGTGTGTAGCCTGTGTGAGAGGTGTGTACGGGGTGTGCTTTACAGAGAAGGGCCTGTAGAGGTACCAGCAAAGATCAAGGGTGTACACGTTCCTTTCAGGCACATCTAGAACTTGCCTATTTATTCAAACATATGTGCTATCCATACTGTTGGAAGTCTTCACTGTAACTAGGTGGACGTTAGAGAAGAAAAATCTTTGCATTGCTGTGCAGCTGGGTCCTGGTTTGTGCTACCAAACTAGCAATTATCATACCTCATCTTTCTCCATTCTTCCTGTACAGAGTGCAGTTGTATTTTGGAAGTTAAGATGTTTCGGCAAACATGAGTATCTCCCCATTATTCTTTTAAAATACAATTGTTTTGTCTCTTCCCCTGCTTCCTCTCCGTGCCTTTAGAATATCAAACGTTCTTGTTCCAGCTTTTATATACCTGGCCTCCACTGATGCCTATAAACACATTCCGTGCTTGATTTAAGGTAGTGTTCTACAAATGTAACCCATTATTCCAATTATACTGAACTTTCCTGCTTGATAGATTAGCCAAGGAAGAATTACAACTCGGGGATGTCCTTGCCATGTAAAACAGAGATTAGTGAACGAAATCAAAAATGCTCTGTAACCTAATCAAGACATTTGATTTTAAATGTTGTGTTTTCCTAAAGTGTCTGTGAACAGGATGCTGTGTATTCTGAAGAGGCATTACACAGATCACTTTGAATAATGCCAAGGGAATGGATCCAACTCTAGTTAAACTTGACATTTTATTTTATTTCTTTTAAGTACAATCATCAAATCTTCCTCATTGTGTGCTGCTTAAGTGGCAGCATCAATTTTTAAAGGCCCTAGTTTAGTTTGCATTAGTAACAGCATATAAAAATTTAATGCACTGTACCCACTCTGCTGTCCAAATTGATGCCGACTGCTTTTAAAAAGAAAGGGTCTGCCTGTCTTTCTGCTCCTCTTCTTCCAAGCCTTGCTGGTTGAAGGTGAGCTTTTTTGGGGGGTGTTTTCTGTATGTAATCACCCACGCAGATATTTTTGCTGGGTAGAGACGAGTGCATCTGAAACTCTGCATCTTCCACTCCGACAGTGACAGCTGCCTGTTTAGCAGGAAAGTTGTCTAAATATTGATACGGCTACAACAATCTGTCAGAGCAATTGAAAGTTAAACTCTTAACTCTCAATAATTAGTGCTTGCAGGGAGAGGCTCTCTATTTACTTATTTGCAGACCTGAAATTTTTCATTTGGGTTATTATGGCCTAACGGGAACTGTTCCTATTAGGTTGGTCTAGCTTAAGCACACAGCCTGTCCCCCCAACGGTCAGAAATCAAGGTAAACAGTCTCCTCTCCTGGAATAACTTTTTTCTCTTCTTTTTCTTCCAATTATCGACTAAGAGGAAACTAGTTGTTATGCTGCTGCCAGCAGCCCCCTATGCCCTCAATGCTCAGAGGGTTAAAAGGTATTATAATTTGAACAGAAGTAGTCTCAGGGCCTACAGCTGGCTAATAACAGAGTTGTATTGAGTGTGAGCAAGCCCCACAGCTGTGACTTTCGCCACAAGGCTCAGACTAGACAGGAGCTCTAATCAGCTGGGCCAGGCGGCCACTGGGGCCTGTGTCTTTATCGGCCAGATGGTGTGAATTTAGACACTTTTGTTATGCAATTGCAGGGAGGAGTTGGGGAGAAGAAAACAAAACAAAGGCCACCATGCTGTGAGCTTATTTGAGTTTGAAATTAGAGACAGATTTTTTTTTCTTTTTTTTTTTCTTTTTTGGTGGGGAGGGGATGAGGGGAGGGAAGCTGAGGGCTGAATTTTAAAACCATTTTAGTCAAGTGTGAGGAGGGAAAGGATGTGAGTTTGCCTTTGACATGAGCCTTCTGGAGTATTCAGTTTGGAGATTCGGTGGTGTCTGCGGTAGCTTTTTGGTTTCTGTGCTTGTTTTTAGGTTTTTTTTTTTTTTCAGGACTGTTCATACTGTAAACCATTATTTTTCCCATGTAGATCTAGTTAGAAGGAAAAGTATAATAACAGAAGGTGTAGAAAATAAAAGTCTTAGACCTTGACATTCTTGTTTTAAGCAAAGGAGAATCTCTAGAGGTATGCTCCTAGCTCAACGTTGTAGCAGAAGTGTAAATCTTGGTCAAGTCATGCCAATAATTTGCTTCAAGAGATATTGTAAGCTTGATCCTGGACCACCAGAGTTCGGGATTTTTCCCATTGACTTAAACTGGAACAAGTCAATTCTGTTTCAGACAGCACTTGTAAAACAAGCCCAGTGGAAATGTTAGTGCTTGGATACTGTGATGATGAAATACTTGGAAATGGAAGCTTAATGATTTGAGAGGTGCTTTTGCTAAAATGCTGGGCTGAAGCACCCTCAGTGTTTACAAGCACTCCGATTTCCCTGTCAGTCATTCATTGGAAGTGAGCGACTCTTTTCCCTAATCAATTTTTTTTTTTCTATATATTTTTGGGCTCAAAAATTATTATGGTCAAAGGGAAAAAAACCTAGCACTGTAACAAAAATCTGTTACCCGAGTGTGATAATGAAGATGTTTGTAAAACATTTGAAGAACTTTAGCTACAAGCCCCAGTTTTAGAAGAAAAATTTTGAAGTTTCTAAGTGTGATAATTGGGCAAACTGCACCAAAAGAAGATGGGCTTGCTTCAGAACCCACCTTCATGCTCTAATCTTGCATAACTCATTCTAAAACACTATGGCAAGAAATGGCAACCTCTCTGGGAAGAGCGTACGTGCTGAGGAGATGTGGTGGAAGTTCTGCTGGTGTGTCTGCTTGAACCCTGCTGTGGGGCAGTGCAATCAGAAAGATTTTTTCATGACCATCTGCAGAAGTTACACGACTAAAGCGTATTTCCTTTAGTATTATTGCAAAGAGAGGAAATAACTGCTGCTTCTGCTAACTGTAAAGAAACCCCAAAACCAAACTCAAACAACAAAACACTAGAAAATATCCTGAAAATTGAGTTTCTTTTGCTTTCTTATCACTGCAGCACGTAAACCAGCAAGGCCCTTATTTCTGCTATTTCCAATCCATTGTTATATGTAGGCACCAAATTTATATCCTTTAGAGTGAGGGGTTTCTTCTTTTTGGGGGAGGGATTTTTTTTCTTTTTTTTTTCATTAGAAAATACCTCACATCTTGGCTTTTAGGACAAAAAGATGCAATTCTTTAGAAACAATCGTTAGGCAGTGAAATGTGTAAAAGATGCACTTAGAACAAAGTTGGGAGAAGGAGGGAGCAGGGATATTCTTAGCCAGTGTGAATTACCATAGCTCCACTGAAGTCGATGGAGCTATGACAATTTACAGCAGCTAGAGGGTCTGCCCCAGGGATTTTTAAATATTTAGTGTATCCTTTTATTTTAAAAGGACTAGCATCGATGAATAAGTGCAGGTTTGAGGCAAAGGGAATGTAGGAATGTTGAAACGGTTAGAGCTGCTATTCAAATAGAGCTGCTGGTTGGATCTCATCTTGCAGGGCAGTTGCAGCCGGCGAGCGGGAAGTTCCTGGCACACGCTGTAACTTAAGGAGAAAATTAGTTTTTCCATATCTGAGAGAGGTTTTTTGTCTAAATGCTTATTTTAGGTATTAATAATTTAATATTAGGCATTTCAAGAAAAAAAAGCTAGTCTTTCATATTTTGTACTGCCTTCACGGAATTCAAGCTTTTGTTTTGTTTTCTTTTGTGTTGTTTTTTTTGACAATTCCTCCACTTGGAATTGCACTCCCAGGTTGGAAAACTCTGGGAATTTTGCAAATGTATTCAGCACCTATTATACTGCTGTACAAAAACTGAAATAATTTCTTGATTCCACATGTGTAAATTAGAACAATCTCAGCAGAACATGGAAAACATAATTTGGGAAGTCATTTGTGTAACTGAAGGCAGAATCTGAGCTGGTGACTTCTGAGTCACAGAGGACTTACGATACAGCCTACCAAAAGTTTTGGGTGCATCCATCCTCATACATCCGTGTAAGATTTGGTTGGAACAAACTACCTGAGCATCAAGACAGCTTAAATCTAATATCCTTCTATCAAGCCACAGATGATTAACACTGACCATTTCAGAGCAAGGACTTCTTTTTAAATCTGTTAATTTGTTAAGCCTTTATAAATACTGTCTCAGTCTGAAGTGTGACCCTATCACTGTTCTTTTTTGTGCCTGGAAATTTCAAAAAAGACTATTGGGACCCAAGTGGCAAACTCCTGCTGGAATCAAGCCGGATTTGGGCACCCAGTTCCTATAGTTCTTCTGTCTTCCGAAAAACCCAGCCAGAATTTTCTCAGTTGCTCTTCTGGACATATATTGAGTCCTGAAGGTTTGCAGATGAGACTTTGATCTGGTTGCTTTACTGTCAACCATCCCAGTAATTCTTTAATTTGGGTTTTCTTTCTCTCTAGTCGGTGCTGTGAGAAAAAAAGTTGCGGCAACAGAAATGAGACTCCGTCTGATCCCGTGATCATTGACAGGTAGGAAAGAAATCCTCATTCTCGGGCAAAAATAACCCCAAACTGTGTGTGCTTTGAGACACTCGAGGTCTTTCTTGATGGTTTGCTGTCAGTGTCTGCCATTCAGGGACATCTGCTTTGGGATTCTTCAGAAAAATGCCAGAAAAAGTGGTTATGTTCAGTCCATCCGGGCTTACCTTGACGAAACTGTTGATGTCTATTTTTTAAATTAAGTTTTCTGTGTATCATTTTCATTGTGACCAAATATTCCATGTATCCATTTGGAATATTTTCTATTCACCAGGGACAGGATGCAACTGAGTTACTGAGACAGATAAAGGTTTGAGCAACCTGGCAGCTTCAGTAATATTCTTTACAAAAGTATTCTCATTTTGTTAGAAATGTAGGGAGGAAGGAAGGGGTAAAGTACAATATATTAGGCAGCACTAAAACTGAGTTTGGGGGCTGTGAGCAATTTTATGTAGAACAGCAGCTTCATGCATTACTCCATGCTAGATCCAGGTCTAGGGGGTTCTTGCCAGTTTCTAGGTAAGTAACAGAGATGGGGAGAGCAGCCACTTGTTAAATCATGAACTGGCACAGGAAAATTGTGAGTATTTGTGAAGGCGTAGAAAACTAGCCTGTGGAACTCACTGACTTGAGTTCTGGAGTTCAGCAAGATTCCAAAAGGACAAATAAAAAGATAGAGCTGTTCCAAAAAAGAAGTACACAACCAGGATCTCCAGAAGGAGAACAGTAAATAAGGAAAAATCAGGAAGAAACCTTTCACCCCCCAAGGTTATTCTGTAGTAACTGTATAAAGAGTTTCTTTTCCCTGAAGCAGCTGGTACAAGGGGCCAGTGGAGCTGACGCTGACGGGGACTGATTGTGGATTCAGTCATACAGATTGATGGCTGGATGTGTCTGGCATGTTCTGTTTGTGTTCTAATAAGCATTATTTGTCACAGTATTTCTTGTGATTTTTTTTCTTTTCTTTTGGCGTTCAGAAGGCACAAGCTGGTTTGAATAAAGATCTACAATTATTTCCTCAATTTCTTTCATCCCAGAATGGATCTAAATAATTTTGGAGCAGTGTTGATGTGATGGGGCTGTTCCAATCCTGTTACCCCATGGTTTTCCCTTTTAATTTTGTACTTAAAAATTGTGGTTGGGGCCAAAGTTGGAAATTCCAGCAAACTAGGCTGTTTGTGTGGGTGTGTGGGGCAGTCTCCTGACTGAAGAAAGCAGAAATCCTAGATATGCCATCTTGACCTTTTCTATGAAATTTCTAGCTTATTTTTGGCTGTGTTGATGTTTGGTATGAATCTGCAGTTGGGAACTTTCCAATCTGAAATCTGAATTTTCGGAAACTTGCCTGGCGGCTGGCGCAGCGGCACGATTGTGAGGCAGCCAGTTAATATCGTGGAGGGGGCAGTTCCTGTCACTGACTGAATCTGTCACCTTGAGCAAACTCTCCGTTCTCATGCAAAATGAACATTCTGATGCTTTCTGTGGGAATTCGAGATCTGGCAACATAAAATGCAATGGAAGTGAAAGGTTTATATTTCTGAACAACTGTATAAAATGTGCATCAGTTGTAAAAGCCAGCTGGGTGCTCAATGAGTTCTACCTTCTCCTAACTTGCTCTAAGCCTAGAACTTTTACTGGTAACTCCCCTGCCACCAGCAAGGAGAGGGGTTGCTGCTGGGTAGGGGTAGACACAGATGCCTGTGCTACTGCACCTTGATTGTTTGCTTTTTGCCTGATCTAATTGGCTGCATCTGGTGTGCTTGGCTGCGTGGGGCTCTCAGGCTTGGGACCACGCTGTGGGTGCATCCTACAAACCTCCCCAGACTAAGGAAGCATTCGAATCTGTTGAGGGTATAACCCGCCATCCAGTGTCACACTGAACTAAACATGCACCAAATTTAGCTGAGTTCAGGGACTGCCTTCTAAGTTGCTGCAAATGACCATAACTCCATCAGCAGAACAGTCTGTTCCCCTTTATTTGTTTCTCTCCCTGCTCCCTTGCTTTTTATGCTGCTGGAGACCGATGCTGTTGTGTTGCTGTACCTGCGTATTGCTGCAGGGAGGCACAATGCACTGGTGTTTGCCAAATCATGGAAACTTGTATCCCTGTTTAAAAAGGAAGAAATGGTTCAGTGGGAAAAAAATGTCAGCCATGTTGTTGTTGGGTTTTTTCTTCTCCTTGAATGAAGTCCAAAAGTTCTTATGCTGAATAAAACATTTCTGCTGTGACCTTTGCTCTGGGGACTAGATTTAGATCCCAAGGACCTTGCAGTTATTTTTCCATTCACTCTTGGAAAGAGCACTTTTCTATATGAAATGGAGCTTCTTCACTGCAATCTACCACGTACTCTCTCCCACCAGCAAAGATCTGTAGTATCAGAGTATTAGTTATTGGAGTATTTAGGTCGTTGTGATGTTCTGAGTCAAAACTCCAGCGTAACTCAGGTCGGAATCTGACTTCAGAATACTCCATCTGTTTTAACACTGGTGACAGAGCTCCAGTCCTGCAGTGCTGCTGTCGCAGGTGTCAGGAAGCAAGAAGAGACATAACTCCACTGGAACATGCTGCTTCTTAAGGTTCCTTATAGTTCCTGGAAATGGAAGTGTCAGATCTGCATACTAACAGTTCCTTTGTTGAAATCCTAGGCAGGTATGAAGTGGGTGGGCTGGGGTGGCTCTAAGACAGAAGGGCAGAAGTTTGTTCTTTTGAAGATGATACTTCCCAAATGAATGCTGTAATTCGTTACACCTATATTATAATTATTTAGTTTGCTACCTTCCCCACCCCAGTTACGCAAATAAAAAGCAACTTGGTCTCATGATTTGGAGGTCAAGGATACTGTGTATGAATTTAATTCCTCATTTTACTGCAGATTTTCTCCTTTTAGGTGAGTTCTATAGTTTGGATATAAATTCCCTATTCATCAAGTGGGAACGATCTTTCAGAGGAGGTTATTTTGTGTGCTTGTTAGTCTCAGTGCTATACCTAGTTTACTAAAGCTGGGATCTAATTGAAGCCTCCAGGGTACTGGGGAAAACAGGGTGACTTTGCTTGAACAGTTTATTTGCTGCTTTTTTTTCTTTTTTTTTTTCCTCCCTGCTCTTCTAATGAAAGATAAAGAGTCAAAACAAATTTCTATGCAATTCAAATGAAACATCTTAATTCAATTAAACAATGCAATGTGACTGGGATGGGACAGACTGTTTTGTTACTAGAGGGGAAATTACTTGGAACACTACTGCGAAACGTGAGCATCAGCTCTGAGCTGCCTGTCTGGGTGGTTTTATTGTGTGGAGGCTCTTGAGTCCTCTGCTGTCTTTGAGCTGCTGGAATGAGATCATTGAGCTCAGATGTTTTAAGAAGCTGAGATCCTGGGTTCAGTTCCTCCTACTGTTCACCTAAGCTCTTCCGAAATGTCCTGTAAAGGATCTAATGGGTTTTGTTTCCACCGTTCATTCAGCCATTTATTTATTTATTAATTTATTTATTGCAATTGTATGCAGTGATGGAGGGGATGGGGTGAGCGTTCCCTTGGGTCGAGACATGCAGTAGCCAGTGGGTGGAGGCATGGGGCCAGCCCTGCAGCTGGGGCAGTGGTGCTGCAGCCACCCACCCCAGCTGAGCACTTGGCACACCGGTGTCAGTAGCTGGTGAACTACCATACCCGTCAGCTGACACGTGCTGTAAACATTTAGGCTGTTATTTTTAAAGAAAAACCCTCAAGTAGGAGCACAGCTGGCACACTTGTTAGCATCTCTAGAAAGAAGCAGAAGAGACTGGATCGCATTCTTGTGCCAGAGGGGTCCATCCCTTTAGTGCAGAAATGGGGCAGCATGGAGAGAGAGGAGAGTTTCCTCCCCGCTGACCCTCATGCCCTACCTGCTGGACAGACAGACAGAGCCCCAGCTCCCCCAGGCTGCCTCTCTGGCACCTTTCACAAGCACTAAAACTCACTTTAGGAAAGACAGCTGTTGCCAGGCTTAAACATTCTGACTGTGCCCCTGTAGTGTCCATGCTGTGTGTAAAAGTGCTCTGTGTGAGTTGTCCACATTAATAGGACTGGGCTTTATGTCTTCTTGTGTACCACCCCTCCTCCCAGCTCCCTCTCCCTAAATAAGGCAAAAGGGCATATAGATTAGCTTTCATTTGCAGAGATCTGGCTTGAAATAAGACAGACTTCTGGCCTTTTTTTTTTTTTTTCCTTCTTCCCCCCTCCTTAATCTCAGCCATCTAAAAAGGACTTTATCCCTTCCATCTCTCTTTCAGGCTGATCCCAAAAACCACTGGGTATCATATGGATATTTCCTAACACTTAGAGACAGAACAGCATGAATGGAGAGGCCTGGATCAAATCCCCACTGATACTGAGTTGCCTGTCACTTCAAGCAAGTCCCATAACTCCCTGCCTCAGTTTCCCCCTTAGCACACAGTGTCAGCAGTTACCTGGCTGTGGGAAGTGGTTTCAGATCCTTGAATTGGAGTTTTTGGTTTTATTTTTCATATTCCTACTGCAGTGAGGATTTCATCTGTGTGATGGGGTTGGATTGTTCTTCTCCCACTCTGCTCTCTGTACTCCTTGTAAGCCTGCCAAGGTAGAATAAATGTTCTCAAATCTGTTGCTGCTGTGATGTGAAACTAGGAGCCACGGGTAGAGGTGGCCCCCTCAGCTCCCTGCGTGCTCCAGTCCCCCCTTCCAAGCCTCCAAACCCCACAATGATCTCTCCTCTTGTCCTAGGGAGTCAAAGTCCTTTGTTCACTGCTAAACCCTGCTCTCCTGCAAAGAGCTGCTGTTGTGCCATCTGTCTCTTTATGAATTTTTTAGTAGACTGGATGTTTGTGGGGAGTCAGTAACTTAAAGTGCACTATCCCAGCCATTTGACAAGTGGTTCTGTTAGGACGTGATTTATTTGTTTCTCCCCCCTCCCCAACCCCCCAGCCTTTTAGGCCAGAAGAAAATTTCCTTACTAGTTGGCTATCCAAAGCATCTCGAAATCTTTGATGCGTACAATTACTTAAAGCTTGTAAATGGAGTAAACTGGAGACTAGTTTGTGTCGCTTAATCTTTTTTCTTTTTTTTTTAAATGTCAACAGACAACAGATTTTCCAGCAAGCTGGTGAGTCGAAAGAAGCATAAAGATCTCTTTGAGTGTGCTAGGAAAATGAAGAATGGACTTGTGGTTAAGGAACTAGTTTGAGTTGTGGAAGTCTTGGGTTCTGTTCCTTTCTCCCAGTATTTTTCTAGCCATTCACATAGTCTCTGCTTAACCATAAACCAAGGCTAAGTGAGTGCATTTTCTAGCTTTCACTGATAACACAAAGATACAGCTGCTGAAAATTGATGTGTGGAAATACTGTAGTCGCGTGGAAAACTATTGCTGTTAGATCAGAGATTGTTTTGGAGTAATTTAAAAAGTTATTCTCCCCCCAGACTGAGTTGCTGCTGCCTGGGCTGAAGGTGTTACTGCTCCTGAAACTAAGCCAAAAATAAATGAACTGAGTTAAAATCACTGTTGATTTCAAGCACAGATTTATTTGGAAGGCAACAGAACTGGAGACTCATTTCTGCTAGATTTTTGTACGTGTGCTCCTTGCCACGTGCTGTCCTTGTGCGACTGCAGCCCTTTCCTCTGAGCCCCTCACCTGAGCCCTCTGGAGGGAGTGCCTGCCCTCTGGGGTATGTTAGAGGGAAAAATGTGATGGGTGGGAGTGTTAACCAATAATAGTAACTGCTTCAGTTCCACTAGGTCTGTAACTGGAATAGTTAGCACGTGGTCTGGTTTCAGGACTGCAAGGTGAGTGTGGCTAAGTCTGAGCAAGGACATATTATATAATTTAAAGAAATAAAATCTGACTATTGCTACTACTGCCTGGAAGCCTTAAGAAAACAAGCCCAATAAAGGCAAGACCCAAAGGATTTTAGCAATTGTGCATAAATCAGATAAGCCTCCATGATGCTTTAGTACAGTTTGGACAGCAAGCATGGATGAATTCCAACCTTGTTAGATTAGTTGGGCTTTAGCTAAGATAAAAACCATTGGTAGTGCTGGCTGGCCGAATCCTGACGGAGCAATGCAAAGTTGTGAGCAAAGTTCAAACAGGGTGTGGAAAAATCCTTGTCCCCTTTTAAATTGAAGCTTTGTCCCTGCAATAAGGAGAATTTGCTCCAGTTTTGTTGTGAGGAGGTTAAACGAGTGCAGTGCCAGCTGATAACGAGGGGTCTCAGAAGGACAGATGAGATAGCCCTGCAAGGAACCGTTGGAATCAGAGTTGGGTAGTAGTGGAGAGGAGACTGGAATAAAAATTCCCATGACCTAAAGCACCTCTGGGACTGGAAACTGAGGATAAATTCAGTATGCAAATGGCACAGTTCTGGTCATGTAGTGCAGTAACGTGTGACACGCCATCTCTACAACGCAACTTCTTAAAAATGGGTCTGTGTTTGCCTGGATCCATCTGCACTCATCACTGGAAATGCCAGTATTTCACAGTATTTGCGTCCTAATGAAAGCATCCTCTGTGTATTTATGACCTAAAATACTCTTCCTTATTACTTTTCCACTCCTCTTGGCCTCTGTCTAGACCTGGTTTTATGGACTTGTCACTTCATCTGCCCTGGCCGTTTTTGTTACTGCCTCTTGCTTTCCTTTTGAACCTTTTGTTTTTGTCCATCCCTTCCTTGGGTGTTTCTTTCACCATCTGTTTCTGGTGGGATCTCATATATTTTCTATGCTGTAAACATCCCAGGATTTCAGCCTCTCTGAAGTGAGTGCTTCACATCTGAAGGAGGTCTCCCCAAATAATGTGCAGTGTTTTCCACTTTCAGACAGCACATGAAATAATTTCTGTCCTAATCAGAACATCACCCAAGGTCCTTCTTAAAAGAGGACAAGATGAGATCAAAAGTATATAACGTGTATCTGAAACTTGTTTGTCAGCTGGAGATGGCCTTATAATTTTAAAAACACTAAGAGCTGCCATGAGTTGCCCAGGATCCTGCAGGAGGTCTGTGACAGAGTGAGGACTGGAATCCAAGTCTGGTGTGTTCCAGGCTGGATCACGTAAGCATGTCCTGGAACAGCATTTTCTCTCTGCGAGTGGAATTCATATTCCCATCTTTCTCTCTAATTTGGATCTCTAATGTGCTGCTGTCATCCAAACCATCTATCTTTCTTTTTTTCTTTATTTCTTCTCCCCCCTCTCCCCCCCCCAATCCCATCCCCCTCTCCATTTTCTCTTCTCTGCTAATTTCCTTCACAAATAAATGCTTATTTCTCCATGGGCATTCCATTTCTAATTCTGTGTTTGGTGGCTTTTCCTTCAAGTGGAGTCCATTGAGCTTGTAAATTGTATTGGATCAGTGAGCCTATAATGAGGCTTCTAAGTCCAAACAGTGCAAGTCTGCTGGGATTTTATTGTTCATAAAGCTTCTTCCCTGGGGAGTGATAGAGCCATTAGGTGTGTGCTGTGTTTAATATTTGGTCATGACAGGAAGCAATAATTTTCTATCTTTTACTGTGGCTCCCGAGTTGTGTTTAAGCAGTCGGCTTAGCTGAGTCTCAGGGACTGGGAAGGCGTCAGGCAGAAGGGGCTGCTCTTTTCCACCCGGGTTTGTGTCTTCACTACAAAGGCTATTTCAGGGAAAGAAAATCAAAAGAAGTGGCAACCCATTGCCCTGTGGTGGCTTTTAATCACTTGCCCCTCTTGTGAACTCCCAAGTGCTGTCACACCTGACAGGAGATGGCAGAGAGCTGATCTCACCAGACGATGGCATTTCTTGTGCTGAAGGGAGTTTTTATTTATTCCAGCAGAGAACAGCCACCAGGGCTGGGGTTTGTGTGGTGTTACTGGTTTGGAGATTGATTTTGTGCAAATTTGTGTCAAAACTTCCTTTAATTTCAGTGGAAGCAGGAGTAAGGTTGTATTCAAGTATTCTGGAAGTGATTATATCTGTTTCAGCAGAAAAAAATATGCAAAAGTAATTAGCAGTTTTGGGTGCAGGCAGATTTTTTTCTAAGGTCCAACTATGACCCATTTTCAAAAGGTTCCATTTCCAGATGGCACTAATAAAAACATTTGAATTGAGATAATTAAAAAAGAAAATAATACTTTTAATCTGCATCTAAAATGTATTTTTACTGGAAAAAAAACCCAAAACAAAAGCAGCACTGCAAACCAGTCTACTTTTCCAGAAAAGACTTGCAATTTGGGAAGGAAAACTACATTTTTCCATAGTTTTTTTGCAGCCCTTACACTTGCTCTCTGAAGATCAGTCTATACTATTATTTTAAATTGGGAGTCTAAAGCCACTTGATAATTCTCCATGTACACGTACACTTTTATTCCTTGAGTGTTTAAAACTGAGTGTTGTCCCACATTCAACCACTCTACTGTTTGAGAACTGGGTGTTCACCTCTCTTATGTTTCAACTTGCTCCCTTTCAGCTGACGTTTGGGGTAGAAACACCACAGTTCTGGCAGTCCAGCATCAGCCTGAGAGACACCCTGTTTTTCTTCTTTGTTCCAGCAGGAAGCTTTCTGTGGGCTGTAGGAAACGGCAGGGCAGGAGTTTACACAGATTCTCCTTCCGCTGTTGCGCTGCACCCCAGGTACCAAAACAGGGAATCCTGCAGCTGGGAGGAGGAGTAAAGCTGGGACAACACAAATGTCCCCATGGGCTTAGGCTCTGATACAACTGTATTCAAGTCATCCCACTGTCCACAAGCTTGTTTTTCTCAGGGAAACTAATGCTGTTAGGAGAGAGTTTTGTATAGCGCATAGAGTCTTCCCACCAGGAAGCAGAACGCCAAGGTAAGGTGGTTTTGTAAGATGAGTATTTCTCCAAGGGGAAGAGTCTGGGTTTTAGAAGCTTTACAGCTCAAAGTGTCATAACTTCATACCCACGTGGCCTGGGGGGGTAAGTGAGAGAAGGGACTCCAGCTCTGCAGCCTGTGGAATGTCGAGCCCTTTTCCCTCTGCTCAGCTTTTGGCATGAAGGCAGAAAATTCTGCTCCATGGATTTTTCATCCCTTTAAAGAAAATTAAACCAGAGTAACTATTCTCATTGGAAATGTGAATCCCAAGCAAACTAAAATGCTATTGTCAATTACCACAAATCCTTTCAGGATCTGTAGCCTGATAGGAAGTTGTTCCTCTGACAGTCCTTCCCTTGTATTCCCGGTGCTTCCCTCAAAGAACTAGTCAGCCTTCTCCACAGGATGTGCCATCGTTTCTGCATCCTTCTTCTGCTTCCCATTGTTGCTGCTGACTGCACCACCGAGCTGGGTTTTTCAGCCTGATTATTGTAGGTGTTCTCTTGCTCTAGTTAGGTCTGCTCCTTTGCTCCAGGGGAAAAGATTTCCACTACTATATTTCCCCGCTGGGTCCTCGTCTTGATCTTTGCAGCTCTGTGCAAGAGGCTTGTATGAGAAAGGAAAGAAATAATTGCCTTGCTCTTATGGCTCTGTACCCAAGAGCTCTGTTGCAAAAGCCCGGCTGCACAAGGTACGTTTGCATTAGCCAGGCACACACACGTTCTTTTTCAAAACGCCAAACCTTAGAGGAAGATCATTGAGTGTCTGAAAAGAGGTGGCAGAGGGAGGGTAATTACAGAGGCGTTTAAAGCAGTTGAAAGCCAATACACAGCGAACAGATGAAATTAGCTGATGGCATAAAGAAATTAGACTTGAAGCCGAGAGTGTTGATGCCAATACAAATTGGATTTAATTATTTTTGAAGAGATGCGGTGAGGTTTTCTTCTGCCACATTGATAAAAAGCTATTTCAGGAAATGGGTCCCAACTCAGCAAAGCCATTAGCACTTGATATTATTTAGCATCAACATCAAGAACCACGGACATAAATGTTTTGTTGAAGCCAAGTCCTGAAAAGAAAAATGAAACTGCTGAGATTCCCGTCTGGGCTTCTGGTTTGTTTATATTTGCAAACTTTCTTTGACAAACCACAGTTCTTGAAATTCATTTTTTGAAAAGATGAAACTTAGGGTTCTCATGTTCACACAAATCTAAAATAAAAAGTGCTGGTTTGGATGTTTGGTTGAAGCTGAAGAAATCTGCCTCCTTCGTATGTCCTGTTTATTTTATGGATTTATCTTAAGTTTTTATTCTGGACAGCTCTGTGATCCTTGCATTTATAGTTACTAGAAATTCCACTTTTCAAACTAGATTGTGCTGGATGCTAATTTGGAGTATGAGTGAATACTTGAATGATGATGTTTTTCCAAAGCTTTAGTCTCATTAGGCACGTGGGTGCTCAGTACCTTGAAGTAAAATAATGACGACTTTTAAGGTTGAATCCATGCCAGCAGAAATCATTCTACTTGATGTTGACAAAATATCTGGTCAGTCAAAATTCCTCTGCTAAAGAGGGGAGAAAAAGCATGCAGTGTTGTGGCAGTGTCACGGGTTGACATAGAACCTCAAAAAAAAAAAAATCCTCTGGGATGTTTTGGTTGAAGGTGGTGGGTTTGGGCTTTTTTTCCCCCCTTTATCTCAAGCATTTCCCAGCATTCCTGCAGGGACATCTGGTTCTCTCATTTTCCAGCTTTATTTCGGTGCCTTCAAAAAGTATCACTGTCCAGTTCTTTCTATTTAGCCAAACAACACAACCAGGACAGTAGCCCTCCCCAGTAACTTGCCTAAAATACAGTTGCCCTTCAGAAGCAGTGACCTTAACCATTTCTGTTCAGGGTAACATGATCGTGATCCCCTTTATTTTCTTCAGTATCTTCAGGGGTTTTTTAACAGAAAAAATATCTATCTTTGTGTTATATCTGAAGATATGTCAAGCTCTGACTTCTTCTGCATTTGGACGTTGGATGGTTATTTTGCTCCACTTGAGAGCTTTGCTTTAGCAAGAGAAAAACAGACAACAGAGAAATGCTCTCCATTTGCACAGATCAAAGCAGCGTGGATTCTGATTCCTTGGGTAATGGGAATTCTGCAGCTATGACAGTTTCTAGTGGCAAAGGCTCACCTGAAACACTTGGGGATATCTATTCTGCAGAGGTTGGGAGCATCCTCCTGATGGCTTACTTGCATCTTGGGGAAATGGTACTTGGGGTCAAGAGAACTGTGCTTTAGGGTTTAGTGAGGAATTCTGGCCTGGACTGGGAGCCTGGACTGGTGGACTAGGACCTGACAATAGGTTGGGCTCAGCTGAAGGCTGGGAGGAAGCAGCTCGAATGAGCAGGTGAAAATGGGGATGGGAGTAAGGTACGTTGGGGAGAAATGATATCATAATATAATGAAATATTCTACTGTAGATGTCAAAAAGCATTTAAATTACAGTTACTACTTTAATCTTAATTCTAGCATTTTCTAGCTTCTGAATGAGTTTCTGTGAGCTCAGTTATATTCCTGTACTTCAGAGTTTTGGTATGTGAAAGACTTCCCATTAATGTTACTGTAAGCTGCAGCTGTGGGTGAAGTTTTATCTTCCTGCAAGCTCTAATCTATCTTTTGTGTACATTCTTTTTCTCTATATGAGAGATGTAGAGCTGTTTCACGAGCTGTTTTGGGACAGTGTCAGCACTGGCAAAGAGCAGTAAGGGTAGTTGTTAACACACTAGTTCTACACAGCTGTATAAAACCGCCTGCAGCACCGCCCTGATCAGACCCATGTACAATACCTACAGGATTTTAACAGACTCCCAAGATTTTGCTCAGTTTAACCCTACATGAGCTGAGGTTTTCTGTCGCCTTCTCCTCCCCCCGGCCCCAGAACACATTTCAAGTACACCCTGTATGTCTGTAGCAGTCCTGAACCGCAAAGGTAAAGCTGAAGTCATCGGAGAGACAACTTGATGGGAGTTGCAGCCCTTCCCCTCCAAGACGTAGATCTGAACTTGAAAAATTAACTGAGTCTGTTTTTCCCTGCAGCTGCTTCTAGCCCACACTGCGAGCACTAAATATAAGTCTGCAGAAGGGAAGGTGATTGGCAGCTCCCTGCTCCAGCAGTGGAGGCCCCAAGAAGGATGGTGTGCAGATAATGAATTGGTGTCTTCATCCCAGGAGACTGAGCATTGCGGTGCGGTACCCACTCTATTCTCCTGTCACCCATGGTGTATCATATCCCCCAGATACAAAGGGAACTTCAGGTCCTAGTGTCATAAATCTAAGTTTTCATTCTTAAGCATGCTTCTCCCCTTGCCCCCGAAGATCTGTCTAAAATGTTTCATCCTCCTCTGAAATGTTATCAGTTCCTTGCTGACTGCAGTGTGTTCGCACGCCCTTCATCTGCGTGCAGACCCACCTTGGAGCACGCACCGAAAGCTTGTCCCTTTCTTTCATTTCTTAGAGCACAAACGTACCTTTCTTAGGACTTGGCACTATTGCAGATATCTTTATTGAATTTTTGAGCATTTGGGTGGGGAAAAAGGAGCTGATGCTCTCATGCTCAATGTCTCTTTTTGTTACTGAGTTAGGCTGTCATCTTGTGTGATTTAGCTTTCCTCTCGAGGAACTGTCAAAAGCCCAAGGAGTCATATTTTCACCGATGCCTTAACACCATCCATTGCCAGGTGCTGGAAAGATACTGGAGAGAACGTCTTATTGTCTGTATGAACTCTGTGCTTAGCTCTGTCCTCTGCAAGAAGGGTCTGATGTGCAGAAACTTATTTAATGGCGAATTAGTCTAGAGAAAACTGCAGTGCACTGTGTTGATGAACATTTATGCAGTTCTTAAAGGGAAAGAGTGCAGTTTGGTTTTGTGTGCAAAAACTAAGATTCAGTTCTTAGGTTGTGAGGCTTTTGCAGTTCATTGGCAGTATTAAAAGCCTTGAATTGGGTTTTTGCTTCTGTTAATTTTAAGATCTATTTGAGGCTCCTGATATTTTTAAGTCTGTCCAAGACAACTGGCCTGTTTTCTTGTGTTTCAGTTGTTCCTTCTTTGTTCGTTCTGTTTCGATTGGAAGCTCCACGGTGCAGGGGGTTTGTACTGACTTTGCACAGTGTGGAATGGATTGGAGTCTTGCTCTAGCCTGAGTCTCCCTCCAGCTGCCCCTAAAATGATGGGACCATCGCAGCCAGGACCTAATAGTGACTGCTTCCATACACTGAGATGTGCTTGTTTATCGAGTGACCTCGATGGAAAAGGTCTCCTTTCTCCTCATGCCACAGTCTGAATCAGTGTGTCTGAATTCTTCCTAACTTCTCTCCTAATTGGCAAAACATTTCAGCAGGTTCTATCACTTGTTGAAACTGTCTTTTAAAACAAAAAAGATTTTGTTTATGAAACCTTTTTCTACCCCCAGTATGCTCTTGCAAAATTCTACTTTTTTCACCAAGAAAAAGTAGCCTCAGATTCAGAATTAGGGATAATTGAAACTGCATTAAATCCTTTGTGAAAATTATTCTACTTTTATGCCCCAAATAATAACTGCTAATGATTGGGTCTCTTATTTCTTGACTGCTGGTTCTAATTGATGTTATTTGAGCTAATCTGTTTGCTGGTCATTCAGTGGCAACTGGAACATGAGATGGCTTCCTGAGGCCCTGTGTGAAAAGTACTTCACTACTGCAGTAGCATCACTGAAGAATTTGTGGCTGTGGATGAAAATCCTGTTAAGTCCTGTGCAAATACCGAAGATGACTTCTAGTCCCTTTTTGTTTGGACCAACATTCATATCCCCAAATATTTGCTGAAAATGGCAGTAACCTTGTTTCTGCGCTTGCAAGGTCAGAAGAGGACCAGGTGGTGCAGCTGGATGGTGTCCTGCAGCCAGGGGCTCCCCAGTGGGATCACTGGTGTGTGTTACTGCAGTGAGCCGTACAGAAAACTTTCTTCTGGCATGTTACCCACCTAGAAGTTCCCCAATATAAAAAAGCTCCTCCCTTATCCCATTGAAAATTCCCTATGTTGTGTAGTCTCATCTCTCTCCTAAGCCATGTTTTCTCCTGGAGTTCACTATTGTTTTGTCAGCCCACCCATCACAAAGCAGAGGTCACATCAACATGACCTTTTGCTGGTACGAGGAGGCTGCTAAATAATTCACGTGGCCAACTTGATTTCGGGGTCCACATTTGTTTTTTCCACTCTCCTAATCAAGATGCTCATTTAATTCTATTCCAGCACCTGTTCAGCAATTAACACCCTACAATTTGCATCTTACCCTGACATTTGCTATCTTTCCAATTAGTTTTTATATCAGTATAATTAGGTAGGGTTATTACAGTGCATCAAGCAGGGTCGAGGATATTCCCAAGCCTTTAAGCTCTTTCCCAGATTTGTTTAGGGAAGCCACTAAGGGTAAACGGTTGATTAGGATCACTGTTTTTCTTCTTCATTCAGATCAGGCGAAAACTGTTTCCCCATGTGGCTCATGAAAGATCAGGGAAATATGTCAGTCTGTAAGAACTAATATTATGTAGTTCATGACTTTTTGGGTGAATTTACAGGGGATTAGAAGTAAGGGTCAGGCTCTGTAGCCACTTGCAGCAGTGCTCGTGAGGGGACATGATGCTTTTGCTTTTTATTAAGCCAGGCAAATTGCAACAATGAGTTTAATTTTTAAAATCAATTTTTGGAGTTAACGTGTGGGCGGGGGACAAATCAAAATCAGAGGGCAACCTGACCATATTGAACACTGAGCTTAATTGGTAAAGACTATGGGAGTGAAATGACTATTCTTAACACCTTTTAATTTAAATTTCACAGAAAGAAGGTCTTGCTGTTCAGCTGTGATTGGTTTGGATTGTGGGCTTTTTGAGTCAAAAACTGTCCTGCAGCCAATGTATGTGGAGCGTCTAGCGCCACGGACCCTCCTAATCCTACTGTACTGCCAGTACTGAAAGAGAAAGAGAGAAGGCTCCCTGCTGCTAGTGTTGATATTTTTTTTTTTAAATTCTTATTTTTTTACTAGATATTTTCTCCCCCACCAGTAGCCGGTGCTGACATAAGGGAGACTTAGGTGTATGGAGGGGAAGTAGGACACTAGGAGGTGAGATCTATACTGTGGATCAGACGGGAGAAGTTTTTTTTCCTGATCTTGCACCACCCAGCTCTTACATTTGGTTTGAAATCACCTCTTTCCAACCCCCCAGTTCCCCTGCATCTCTCTCAATTCTGCAGGTGCATACAAAGACTTTATTATCAAGAGGCAATATTGCCCTTGGCAAGATTGCAGTGAAGAGAAGGATGCGATTGTAGGAAGATCACATCTTGCTGGGTAAAGAGGTGGATAAAAAACCACCCCCTAACCTCACTGCACTTCACATCTGGCATATTGCTCCTGAACCTGGTTGTTACTCTGAGCCTTTCTGCAATATATCTTAATGATGCTCTCTAGACCATGGTGGGGAAGGGATACTGGGAGCCCAGAGGAGGGATCAGCCCACTCAAATTCCCCAGCCTGGAAAAGCTGGAGAGGAGCACAGGTCTTGTGTGCTGCGTTGGGGCAGCCAGAGCTACGTGCAGTTCTAATGTTTTCAAGTCTCCAACAGACGTACCCTTGGTCAGTGTAATATCATATATTGGAATGAGCTTCAGCCCGCCTGCCCCATTGTGTCTGCCTTTTTTTTTTTCTTTAAATCTTCAATTGCTTTATATGCACAGCTGAACAGGCTTAGAAAAAGATAGGGTGGAAGTGTCTCAGGAAATTGGGGCAACAAGGAAGAAGTGGAATGGGAAAGGAGACTGGAGATGGAAAAGAAACCTGGGGAGATGAGGTTGATTAATGGGAATGATCAGATCCTCAATAAGCAAACAAGGCCAGTGATCAGAAAAGCAAGAGTTTTGAATAGAAAATCTTCTTTCTGTGGATGGGATCTCAGTCTTAGCCATTTTCTCCCACTCATTTTTAAAGCTTTCTCTCTTGCTGCTTTCTGTGATATCAAATCCTTAGGAATGAGTTTCCATGACCTGTTGGTAAGAAATTAAATTCCTAAGCCTCTAAGAGGGTTTTTATAGGGCTGCTAAACCTCCCCAAAATTCTGTCAGTGCTTTTGAATTTATTTTTTTTTAAATTTCTCCCTCTCTCCCTGCCCCCTCCCCCTCCCCCGAAGAATCAGGAGTGTCTGCTTTCTTTGGATATTCTGCACATGCATGTGCAAAATACTCGATTAAATCAAACCCCCCAAGACTAGAAAATTGACTCCCTCTGCTGGTGCAACAGAACCGGCCTCTGCCAATTACCCGAGTTCAGTGCCCTGCTCAGCCTACAAGTTACAGAAGAATCTGATCTAAAAATCAAGGTAGCAAAGCAATGCCCTTTATTGCTCTGAGCATCGTGTACTAAATACTAGAATCCTAAATCGTAAAAACACTAGAGCTATAAAGGAGGAGAGCAAAAAAGAAAAGGAACAGAGTTTTGTGAGGGTCAAAACTCAAGGTGGGGAGAGCAGAACCAGCACAAGCCGCCCTGGTGAGGTGCTCTCTGCCCAACAGCCCACTGCCTCCCATGGGAGCGGTGCCGGGAGGAGCTGTGGGCTGTCTTACTTTCAGGCTTTTCTCTCCTGGTTCTTCAACTCAGCTTCTTCATAAACTAATTACAATACCTGAATGGCTGTAAATGTGCTTGGAGAAATGGGGAAGGATTAAAAAAGAGGAAGAGTTGATATTGAGGAGATTCTGTATCTGATTTTTCCAGCTCCTAGGCTTCAGCTGGATGCTTATCTGAGCTTGAAGCTTTACCCCCGATGTTCACCTCTGTATCTTGTGTTAAAATCTGGAGTCTCATGTACTTGGTAGGTGGGTGGAGGAGAGAGTAAACAAATAGTTCAGTTTCAAATGGTAACCATATCCTGTATTGTGGAGGGTAACGTCATTATCTGATCAGCTTGTCTGCACTGAAATATCACACTTCATCTTTTCCCCTTAATAGATTTCACCTTGGAATGCAAATATACTTTGTCACTGTTGAGCAATCTGGGTAACACAGTGCCTGGCTACTCTGGGCCAGGAAGAGAGTTTTTTAACATGCATCAGAAATCCCTTAGAGTGACAAAAGGAGAACATCTCGGGCTGTTCACGGTGATGCCAGGAAAGGTTTTGATTTGTGTGTGTGTGTGTGTCAGTGTTGTCAAAGGCTGAATCTTCCTGTTGCTGGTCACAGACTGTTTCTTAACCAGCACGTCAAAACTTTCCCTGAAGCTGGCCTGCTTATGGACCAAGGTCTTAAATGTTAAAAATTTAAGCTTTAGCTCCCCCTTCACCACTTAGCCTGAGACCTTCTGTGTTGCCTAAGAATTTATAATGGAAATTATAATCCAAATCTTGGCTTGGTAGAATTTGCTTAAAGACAGCGGTTGATACCACAAAAATTGCTGACTCTTAAGAACTTTGGGAAATGAAGCCATTTCTAGCCTGTTGCTTTTGAATTGAAGAATTCTGCTCTAAATCATCATCTTATCTAATGGCACGTAACACTCATGACCTCTTTTCAGGAGAGAGAATGGAGTCAGTTTGAAGAATCTTTTGTCGGTGTCCAAGGAGAAAATTTAACCTGGAGTCTTCAGAATGCGCTTACGCTGTGTTTCTCTTTGAATCCTTAGTTTTGGGGCTGCTTTGTCAATGGAATCACTTTTAAAAGTTAGGTCTTTTCCATCTCCATGAGGTCATCCAGTGCTCTCCCTCGTGTGGCCCTGCTAAGGGATCTCTTGCTGTATTTTATTAACATATTCCCCTGCTGTAACTTGGGGCGTTGCTTCCCTGAAGGCAGGTGTCCAACATTAATGGGAGTTCCATTCACCAGCAGAGGGATGGATTAGATCCTCCATGTGCTGTCTCTAGGAGTGAGAGAAGAAGTGAATTAAGTAAATGAATAATAATATTAATGATGTTTGCTAAATCTCTCATCTAGTGCACTAGCCAGTGTAATTGCTTTAGTGCTTTGTGTGAAAGCCAGCAGGCTGATTGAGAAATATAAACAGAATTATTCCCCTCCCTTTTTCCCAAACAAGAAGATAGCCATTAATAAGGCGCCCTTTGTTTCCTAAAAATCTAAAAATAGGAGCACAATGTGTGAGCAGACAAGATTTGTATACCTAATCAGCACTAACTACGCTGCCAACTGTATCAAATTTCCTTGAGTTTTGGGGATCTCTCAGAGCTTTCATAGTTGTGTGAACAGCAATGAAGTTTCTCTGTATACATCCATAAATATTTGTGTGTGTGATCAGTTTGACCTGTTTTTTCAACTGCCAGTTTATCAACATGTTATTAGGCTGAAATGATGTGAAACTCTGCAAATCCTTTTGTAATCTTTAAAAGCAAATTTTTGGGGGAAACAATAACAATAAAGGCTTACATTCTGAAAGCTGAAACCAAACTTAAAAAACCCAATACTTCAGGTTAGGTAATAGCAGCAGAGGATCTGGCTTCTCGTTTTTTTCTCCTTGAAATTTTTTAATGTGAGTTCAGTGATTGCAAGCTGTCGGGTACTAAAGGAGTTGGCTGCTGCTTGGAAATAAATTAATTTGTAAGATGAAAGGTCATGCAAAATATTTGGGGGTTTTGGAGGCGCNTTTTTTTTTTTTGGAGGGGGGACTGAGTTGGAAAAGGGGGAACCTGGTGAGTGTTTTGCTGCCTGGAGCAGGTGACCAAATTGATTAGTTGCTACTGTGTTTTGTTCAAGGAGGGGTCAGGGAAGAAAATGTGCATGGGGAGGGGGGCCCGGGCTCTGCGTGGTTGCATTTTAACACCTTCTCTGCTAAGCAGGAGGCCAGCTCGGGGTGCTAAATTCCTGTCTGTGGCTGTCTGTGAAATAAATCTGTGTGTTGTGCAGTCCCAAGCTGTCAGCAACGGTTTGCACTGATGGACTCTGAAAGAGGTTTCCTCTCGGTCGGTGGAGAAGGCGGCAGCCGCTAGGGAGCTGTCTTTAGCTCATATTTCAGAGTTAGCTCATTAGACCAATAACAGCAGACACTCACGGGTGGGTTTTATTTTTCTGCAAGAATTTGTCAAGTTGCAATGCATTTCTGAGGTTGTGGCTGGGCAGTGATAATCTTACATCTCCTTTTACCTGTTGTCATGGCCTGGTGAGTTGGAGGGTACGTGGTTTTTCACAGAGCTGAGCTTTCCCATTTGGTTCTCGCTGCGTGCTGTGCCCCCCTCTCCCCACGGGGTGCTCTCTAGCTCATCAGGAGTTTGTGCAGGATTGCCAAATTCTTTGTCTCTTCTCAGAATTGGGGCTTGGCCTTCTATTTTGAACACTCACCCCTAAGGAAGTCCTGTCTGACTTTTTTTTTTATCTTCTTGCCCCTTACACTGATAGCAGGCTGTGTTGAGTGGGTTGTCTCATTCGCATTTCTCTTTCTGAATGTTCCCCCCCTGCCCCCCAGCTCTCCCACCCAGCTGTGTCCTGCCAATAACACACCGTGCTGGTTCCCAGCAGCCTTCTTGTGATTCATGAGGCTGTGCCAGTAAGAACTGCTGAGCTGAGCTCTTTTTCAGTTCCCCCTGTGAAGCTGCTGTTTGGCCTCTTTTTGCACAAGTTTACTTGACCACTTGTTTTTGCTTTAAAATGTTTCCAGTGTCGGCTTCTGGCTTTTGCTCTTAGCACTGGTGGCTGCAATCACAGGGGTATTTTATAGACATCATTCCAGGGAAATGTCCTGCTGTCATTCCAGCCATTAGTAAAAATCCCTCCTGTAGGATGTGGCCATGCTCTCTGAAGAGAAGGGACAGTCCTGATTAACTCCAGTGCAGGTGAAGACAGAATAACCAGAGGAGCATAAACCAGGAACTCTGGAATTGTAATCTTAGTTTTGGATACAGTCTCCCTTTCTGGCTTAACCAAGTCATTTAATGTTTTTGCTTCAATTTCAGTAGTCAGTTTTGACCATTTTCAATTAGAAATCTTCAATTAGCTTGCACAGCTAACTGAGAAGAAGAAAATTGTGAAAGAAAACTGATGCAAAAGTTCATCTTTTTCAATCACAACTTTAATTTATGAAAAATGTGAGTTGCAGCTTTTCAGTATTATTTAGGTACTGAGCAGACCCTTCTGAGCCCATCTTGTCATAAGACATTTCGGATCGCTGAAGCAGAGCAGTGATATCAGGGCCTAAAGCTGGAGTGAGCAGTGATGAAAGTCTGTAGAAACGTGTTCTGGGATCTTATTTTGGACTTGCCGCCTACTTTGAGCAGGTAGGAATGTGGTAGCCCAGCTGTTGTGAGAGGGAAGGCAGAAGGATGTGAGTGCACTGTGACCTCCCACTGTAGAATGTCATCACCCAGTATCAGGCTGTGACTGGGCTGTTATCGGGGCTGGTTCCAACCACGTGCTTCAGCAGTTTCTGCTCTCAGACCTTGGTGCTCTGCAGTTCCATTCCAAAGGAGAAATGACTCAATCTCCCTGTTGTTCCCAGATTGTGACACCTGATGTGTTTAGGCCTGGAATAGAGAGAGGAGAGTTGGAAACAACAAGATCCCATATTGGAAGGGGTGTCCTGTGGGTGAGTCACAAAGCTGGAGCTTGGGGACCTCATTCAGGTCCCTGTCGCTGAGGAGGTGTTTGGAAGGGCTGACTCCTAGTAGGTAGGAGTCTTTCAGCTGGTGAGTCCATACAGCTCACAGAGTTCACTTTGTGCTGCTGCAGCACCTGCCCAGGAACCCGTCTGTCTCTGAGCACAGAAAGCCTGTTCCCTCTCTTTCCAGTTCAGGTGGGATGTGTCTCACTGGTGAAACGAGGACAGTGATGTTCCCCCAGCTTACTGACTGTACGTGTTCATGACTGGAAGATGTTTGGGTATCAAAGCATTACAGAGAACTGGGGAGAAACTAGAGGTAGATACAGGTTTAGATACAATGTCAGGTTGGTTAGGAGTGGTGACCAAACAGAAGATACAGCTTCCCTTGCTGTACCTCTGTCTCCTCATTTGCTCTTTGGGTCCTGAGGGGACAGGTGGGTTTGTACCTGATGCCATATCTGTGACTCCTGGAACACTGTAGAACTGAACACCAGAAATGATTCATCTATCACAATAGGTCCTCAGTTCTGTGTCCTCCTTTTGTCTACCACATCTTGGCTGACTGGAAAGATGTGAGTTAATGTGTTCTTCACTGGGGGCACCAGTGGTGAGTTGGCATTTTGAGCTCATTCCCTGTAGTGGCAGTTGAATGAACAAGTCCAGCACAGATATCTGGCAAAAAGCACTGGCAAACTGAGTATTAATTAAACAGCTGATAAAGTTTCATTTGGTTAATTTTCCCTGCAATAAAACGTTAATTATATCAAAATGAGAACATTTCTGAGCATTGCAGCAGAATGGGATCGAAACAACCATGATTGCAGAACCACCCAGTCCTCCCATGTGCTGCCAGGCGGAACGGAGCAGAGGCACTGTGTTTTCAGAGCCAAAGTATGAAGTTTAGCTCAATGGAAAGAAGAAACAGTGGTTTGTGATGGTTAAATCTTTCACTGAGTCTTTTCAGTAAACAGCACCTCTATACTTAGGCTGATCCAAGGAAACTTCCACTCAAATGTGTGATGATGGTGGCAATGAGAAATGGCTGGAAGTTGGTTGATTCTTTGTGTTTGTAACTATTAATTCGTAGACTTTCCTATGCAAAGCTTTCCTCTCTTAGCAAAAAGCTCTTGAAACTTGGAAGTGTATTTTTAATTATTGGAAGGAATAAAACCAACACTTTTTCCTGCCAATAAATGCATTGAAGAGGATGAAGGGTTGCACTGCAATGCTTCTTAAGGTCAAAGTGTTTCCTGGAAGGAGCAGAACTAATAACAGAGATAACTGTATTATGATACTTTCATAGTTTTTCAGCTGTTGTGAGAGGGAAGGCAATTTTTTTCAAAAGAGAATTTGGAGGTCTGGAGACAAAAGCACAGATAAAACTGCAGGACATGAAAGAATTGGATTGATTAGTAGTATTTCTGCAATTAATTTAATAGTATCTTTTGTAGTATTAAAAATACATAGTTCTTTGTGATGGGAAGTTTGAGTTTAACTTCGTGTTGCTTTTCTGGACAGCCAAGCTCTTCATCTTGTCAGAAAACGTGTGTAGCCCAGGGACTGAAATGGGTCAACGCAGCTAATGCTGCAGGTTTGCTTAGAAGAAAATCCACCTTTCTTCTAACACTTAGCCTGCTTATTTGCTCCCTCCATTTGTCTGTTCTGCATTGTCAGCCTAAAGCTGTAGCTCTTCCTCTAGACTGTGTATTATGTGGCTGCTGCCCAGCCTGTGGGTTGGTATCACAGAATCATAGAATGGTCAGAGCTGGAAGGGACCTTAAAGATCATCAAGTTCCAACCCTCCTGCCATGGGCAGGGACACCTCTCCCTAGAGCAGGTTGCTCCAAGCCCCATCCAGCCTGGCCTTAAACACTTCCAGGGATGGGGCATCAACAACTTCCCTGGGCAACCTCTTCCAGTGCCTCACCACCCTCACACCAAAGAACTTCTTCCTAAGATCTCATCTAAATCTCCCCTCTTCAAATTTCAAACCATTCCCCCTCATCCTGTCACTAGACTTCCTGACCAAGAGTCCCTCCCCAGCTCTCCTGTAGGCTCCTTTGCTGCCACCTTGGTTGTGTATCGACCAGTCTGACAAATATTGTCCCTCTCTGAGCATGGGCATGAAGGCAGGAGAATGAACTGGTGTCCGTTCAAGGTCTCTGTCAGTGTTGTTTTCTAATGACCGAGTGTGGTGTAGCCAGATTTCCTTCAAGTAACATTAATGACCATGCAGCATTAAGAGTTGCTGCCCTGGCAGGGACATTCCTGAAACTGAAGCTTTCTGGGCTCCATCTGGCAGCCTGTCTTGCAGGCAAGGTCTTCCCAGGTGTTCCCAGGGTGCCAGTTTCATGCCTGGCTTTCTGTAAAGGAAACCCTGTTTTTTTGGTTGTCTGTCTCATCCTTTCTCCTCCCCCGTCTCCCCCAGCCCAGTGTGGTTGTTGTTTCTCCTCTGAGGTTAAGCTACCGTTAGAGAGAATAAAATAATGAATGCAATAAGGAAAGGGAAGTGGAGTTTCTTTTTAGCATTTCAATTTTATTTCTGTCAAATGACACTTCAGGAGCTGGAGCCTGTTAATGCTCTCTCCAAGGAGCAAGGTTTCTTTTGAGAGAAGAACTACGGGGAAATGCAGCAGCAACAACAAAAGTGCACCAGAATCCTTCAGACCTGGGCATTCTCTAAAGAGCTCTGGCTGTCATAATTTACACACCTTGCCTAATTCAGAGCACATGTCTCAGCTACAACAGGCATTCAGTAGACACGCTGCTGTCTTCCTCTCAGTGGGCCTGCTGTGAGTTTGTCAGCAATGCTGTTAACAATGACAAAGTAGTTCATCAATATATTTTTTGATTTTTTTCTAACACCAATATCCTAGAAGCAGCAAAAATCTTACGTGCTGTTCCTATGCAGTCTTTCTCTGCTGTAGCCTTAGGGAGAAATGCAGTAGGTAATAGAGCTTCTGCTGCTGGATCATGAAACCCTGCTCTCCTTTAATCAAGAAATTGGCAGTTTGGCTTTTAATATAGCCCTGTCTGTGCTCGGTTCTTATATCTGTGAGTGAGATTATCAGGGTTGTTGATAAACTGTTCCATGAGCACAGAGCTCAGAAATCCTGCCAGGCCAAGGACAGTGCTGGTCTGGAAGCAGTATTAAAGACATGGCATATATGTCTATATGGGTTCCAGCAGAGCCACTTGGACTTCGGCATCATAGTTTCCAGCACTTCTAGATTTGGAAGGACATCCTTGGATGCAGGGAGGTGTGGACGTGACAGCCCAGTTTTCAGGCCTAAGCCTGCTCTGTGTCTCCTGTGTGGTGCACAACTAAGTCAGGGAGTCCTCCTGGATCCAGAAGCACATGCAAATATGATGCAGAGATATTTGAGCTGGCTCTGCAGGAAATCCATCTGGATGATTCTGTTTCCTGGGGATTTTCTTACCCCTGGAATATCTAATGCCAACTGAATGGCACTTTATAATCTAAAAATCATCACTTCTACTTATCCATGGGCCTTTAAACTGCCTGTTTGCCTCAGTGAGACTGCCTGGAATGGATTAGAAATTTGTTGAAATTAAAGAGTGACGACTTGAGCAACAACAACAACAACATCAAATGTAACTGAAAAATGTTTTTGGAAGCTGGAACAGTTTGACATAGGGAGAAACTGAAGAGTGTTGGATAAACATTCTGTTTCATCTGAAACTTCCGATGAGTCTCCTACGGCACCATGTGCTGCGTGTTTCATCCTAGAGGAACACTGTAAAAGTGGAAATAGATAAAAAGGTAACATGAAGTACATAGAGTCGTATGTGACATGGAACAGGGGTGTAGTTTATTGTAAGTGAAGCAAAGAGAATATTCAATGAAATGGAAAGGCCACAGACAGAGAAATAAATAGTAGTATTTTGATGTACAGCTGGCCTCTGGCACGCATTCCCAGTCAATATTGCAGAATTAATGATTATCAAGGTGTGTAAGTATTCTGTATGGATGTGATATTGAGAACAGAGAGTTGTATTTCAGGAAGGACGTAGCTAATGGCTTGGTGAGGTCTGATACTGATCAATACTCTGTAATCATGCATTGCAGGATTTTTTAGAAGGGCTCATCGTAGGGTTTGTAGGGTCAGCTGTTGTGTCTGATGAGGGAACATCTGTGATCAAAACCTGTGTGTTTGGCAGAGCTGCTGAAAAGCTCCTCTTAGCAACAGGTTGCAAGACCAAGTTGAGTAAATAAAATACAAATGCAATGGGAGAGAATAGGTAAGGCTCACAGCCATGGATCGGCTTAAATTTCCCCTTGTTTCAGTATGAAAGTGTGATGTAGCTCCTCAGATTTATTCCATCCTCTGTCTCCATTTCTGGCATCTGAGAACAGCCAGGAACCTGGGCACTAAACCTGCTCAGCTGATCGTCATCGAGGACATGGTGACCCACTAGAAATTTACTGGCCAATAAAAGAATGGATTCCACAATTTTCATGCTGCTTGTATGAATTTCTCGTTGATCCTGAATTTTCAGCTGCTTGGTTAGGACTGTTTTTAATGGGTATATTTGTGTTGCTGCTGTGTGAAGTGGCACTGGAGTGTGGAATGGGCAGTCTGGGGACCTGCCCCTCTCGGAGCTGATAGAGGAACCTCCACTCTGCCACCTCCTCCCTCCCCCCTGCTGCTTAAGGAGCTTGGTCTGACTCATGTCTGGCCTTTACAACATGTGGTAAGAGTTAGGAGGAGGGAAAAAGAGGAAGAAAAAGGTGGGGGAAGGGGAGGATGAGAAGGTTCCACAGAATTTAATGAGACTGCTTAGAATTTATGCTAAAATCCTACAGGGAAAGTATACTCCCCTCCACCCCCAGCCCCAAATGTTTTTGCAAGTTTAGAGCCAAGAAATGTAAAATTTGGGTGGAAGTGTCAGAAAAGAGATGGAGGTGGGGCTTGCAGGTAGAAGAAAGTGAAGAAAGGGGTGTTAAAAAGAATACAAAGTTTGACCCTGGGCTTGGTGGGAACAGTCTGAAAGCTGCTGAAGTCACATCCCATTTGATACCAGCTGGAGGGCTCTTCTTCACCTCAGTGGTTGGGAGGACTGAATGCACCAGGGCTTGGCTGCGACAGTGGGCAAGTGTTTAAGGAAATAAAGTGGATGTTGTTTGAGCTGAAGTTGCAGAACCTGTGTTTTTTCAATCCCATCCATATTTTTCAGCCCTGTGGAAGATGCTTTGGAACTGTTTCTAAATGCAAGGATTTGCTCAGAAAAATACAGTTCAGCTGCGGAAGTTTGAGCCCTGGGTTTACTTTGTGTCCAGCCTTTTCACAGCCTTGATCCAAAATTTATGGGAATGGTTTGGAGTGCGTTGCTGAGTCGGGTCCTGGTGGTACGTTTGCTGGTGTAGATCCTACAGAGAGAGTTTGAGTTTTCCTTTCAATGTCTTAAGGACACATTTGCTTGTGTTACCTCTGTGTGGGCTTTTTGGCTGCTCGTGTACTGATTTGTTGACATAAGAATATAACCATCTTTTCAAGCAGCATCTGCTTGTCTTTGTTCCATGAATTCTGCATGTTTTCTACTCTGTTTTTCCAAAAGCCATTGGGCCTACATCCAATAACCTCTCCCCAATTCTTCCAAAAAGTGTTTCCGGCAATTGCCCAACAGCCTGAATAAGGATGAGAGAAAAAGAGAGGTATCTACGTGAAAATGATTGTAACAGTGTGATGGGTTTAAATAAAATAAGGCCCCTCTCACCCGCCCCCCCAGCAAAACTTGTGATCAGCAGAGTCTGCTGCAATGAAGTTTACAGCAAAGCCTTGGGGTACAGTTGCAGCAGTGCTATAAAAGCAGATTGAAATCTCCTCACTTAGGGCTTTGATGTGTGTTTATTTACAGTCCATTAGTTTCAGATGGTGCTTCTTTTTCACTGCGGAGCTGGTGAAGTGTGCCTGCCTCTTCCTCCAGTTATGGACGAAGACATAGCTCGATGTGGCACTGAAGGTGTGTTTAAGCCAAGCTTAGCAGGCTGTTCCAGACAGGCAGCTCTTTTACAGTCTGCCAGCTCTGCTCTGAGAGAGGTAACTCCCCGAGAAGGAGAGTATGAACCTGCTGAGGGCAGGAGCTGCTTTCAGACCTCACAGGTAGATTTGTGAGAGCTCATCTGTCAGCACGTTACTCGTGCAAGTTTCTTGATGAAAACCAACTCAACAATACATCAAGGATGAACTCGTGCCTTACCCTTGTGCTTCATGGGTTGTAAACACAGATTATGGAATGGTTTGGGTTGGAAGGGACCATTCTGTGGGGCTTTCCCCATAAAGGCCATCCAGTCCCACGCCCTGCCCTGGGCAGGGACACCTCCCAGGTTGCTCCAAGCCCCATCCAGCCTGGCCTTGAACCCCTCCAGAGATGGGGCAGACACAGCTTCTCTGGGCAACCTGGGCCAGGGTCTCACCATCCTCAGAGTGCGCAAAAATCATCAGATCATCGAGCTCCTTTTGAAATGAGATCAATCTTTTCATGCAGTGCCAGATATAGCTCTTAATTGCCCTGTCATGATGCGTTATTCCTTTGCTAATAGTTTGAGTTATTTCTTTGTTAACCTTTACACAGCCGATAACAAATTAAACATCATCATCTGAGTTTAAAATAGGCTGTAAATCTTGAAACCCTGGTTAATACTCAGGTACTTACAACGAGGGAGCAATAAAAGGGCATTTAATGACACTCTGAAACGCAACGTGGGAAGTGTTATAAGCAAAAGAGAAGAAAACAGGGCAGTTACGAATTGTCCATGGAAGATGAGTTTACGTAAATGACAGTGTTCTTAAAACATGCCTTTGATCGAAGTGGAGAGGTATTTTTATCAAATTGCAAGCAAATAACATGGGTCCAATGCTCTAAGTTGCTTTGACTTCACAGAACTAAAGGCATATGGTAAAATTTTCAACAAAATCGCTCGATATTCTGCAAAGAACATTGGCATGAGAGAGATGGCATTGACATGAGAGAGATTTGAAATTTTGGTCTATTCTTTATTATGAATATCTTTTTTCTCTCTGCAACCTGTGCCCTTGGCTCAGTACAGCCCTGTTTTGGTTTCCAAGGGTGATGCTTTGGTTCCAAAGCTGCCTGGTGCACATGCCAGACCCAGAGGAAGTGAGCAGGGAATTGTTAATTGCTTCTCATTTCCCCCCTGGTTCACCCTAGAGAATTTTCAGGTACGGCCTTCAGACAAATAAGAGGGGGGACTTTGGTGGCTTGAATGTGGGCTCTCATGCTAATCCTGGTTAGCAAACAAGCTTCTTAAATTGTATAACTTTAGATCTGGGGCGTTTCTTACCTAACTTTGTGTATTTCCCTGTGCTCATGGGTCTAATGAGGCCTGCATTTGGCAAACTTGTATCTCTTGTTGTGAATGTTAAGTGAATTATCTGTGAGCTGATTTGTGGTGTGTGCAGGAGACTGTGAATATGCATCACTATTCAGTGGGTTTGCAAAGGATCCCTTCTGTGCTTCGTTTCTATCCACGTGTGAACTTTTTGGTGCTAGAATTAAAAGGAGGGATAAGCCATAACATTCAGATTGGACTATAGTGTTGTTCTTCTAGGTGCTTGGACTCAGAATTCCCCTTGATATCTATCACGTTGCCCCACTTCTGCTTCTCCCTGACATGGTAGATGTCTTGTGGGAAATGCTAATTTAGGAGGCACCTTTCCAGTGTGTATGGGAAGAACTCAGAATCAAGAAGACTGTCTTGTCACATTTAGGCAATATAAAGACAGGAAACAATTATTTGGGGAATTGGTTTTGTTTAGCTCAGTTCTGTAAAGCAAGATTTGCTAAATTTTTACTGAACAGGGCTGACTAGATTTACTCTTGATACCTTTCATAAGTACCTTGTGTCCTGTCAACTTACTTTCCTTTTTTTCTTCTGAGAGCTGACAGATCTCTGTTAACTCTATATTGCGTTCTGTTTTCCAGCTTGTACCTGTGCAACCAAACCAGCGTGCAGTCAAATAATTTGCCACAGGCCTTGAATTTCTTAGACAAAACTTGCTTTGTGTGTGTTTTGTTGTTGTTTTTAATAAAAATGTGATGTGGTTGTGTATTCTAAACCTAGCTATGTGCGACCTGAGTGGCCTGTATTCATGTTGCCTGTGAGAGGGAACAAGGTGGGACACAGATGGGGCTGTGGCCCAGTCCTCTTGGTCTGACCAGATACAAGGCTATAAATTTGTGGTGCCTGGAAATCGCGGTGGAGAAGGGAAAGAAGTTGGGGCTTTGGGCCAAAATACCTCATTAGAGTTCTGATCTGTGCTGTTGAAATATTAAAATGTTACCTAGATAAACATTATCTGCAGATAAATCTTGTGCTGCATGTGGGACACATCACATTATAATCTTTTAAGGATGGGAAGATGTAGAGGCAAGAGACCTTGCAACATCCACGACCACTCAGCGCTGGTGACGGTTGGTGAGTCTGCTTTCCTTCTTCTGTTCTGTTCCTGAGCTCCGCTGTAGGTGACTGAAATCTTCATGCATTTTAAAGCCTGGCTCTCTGCTCTCCTGCAGCTATACCAGTAACTGGAACTGTAACTATACCAGTAACTACAGCTATAACTGTAACTATACCAGCTTTCTGGATTTCTGCAAAGATTCCTGAATAAGCAGGCATGGAGTGCGTGGCTTCACATTGTGGGCAGAGTGACTGGAGGCATCCAGAATACACCTCACTCCCAGTGTACGTGACGTGCAGGATGGTGCACGTGGGACGTGTGATTTGGATCCCACCTGCGTAGGTAGCAGGTCCAGCGCAGATGAGTGCAGAGAGGGCTGCTTTTGACCTGTGAATGTGCTCTTCTGCAGAAAGCTTGTATAGTGTTGCATGGAACTGGGATGTAAATGTTGGATGTGGGCTAAAAATTCCAGTGCCTTCAGACTGGGAGAGAGTAGGAGAAAGTTTGGAGGGCATTTCCCTTCTGGTGTTGAGAGAACAATTCCCTCACATTCCTCTTCTCACCCCTGCTGCCCTGCAAAAAAATAACTGAGATAGCACAGAAACAGTGAATAAGGCATTGCTTGGTGTGCACACGTGCAGTGAGGGTTGCATTAGAACCAAGTGACATCATGGTAGTCTCAGAAGGACAGGAGGTCAGTGGAGGTAGCCTTGATGTGAGAATATTTGTCTGGCTGCAGCCCCTCTTGTTCCCAACTCGGGAATAAACAAGGACCAAGCATCCTCTGATTGTCTTCAGCATTACATTCACTTTCCTAAGGTTGGGAGCAAGAGGGTTAAACAGATGTTTATCTATATCCCTGGGACTGCAGAGGGAGTGTGTCAGTGGATGTACACCCACTAAATTTTTCGCTTGTTTGGAACACGATCTCTTAAAACTCCAGCCAGTCAGCAAAGTGTTTTGGTCTTCTCTCGGTTGTGCCTCAGGGGTGGGGACCTGGAGCATGGCCTTTTCTGTGCTGGGAGGCTCACAGTTCCCATCATCTCAAACCCTGCTTATCCAAAGGAACCTGGTTTCCCCTGAGATGGTAGATGAGTGGGATTTATCCTTTTATATGAGCTGGCCTGGCAGAGAGTTTTTAATGGAATATCATGAGAGGCTCTGTCCAAGTTGGAGATGGAGGTCTCTGTGAGGAGGAAACCCTTTCTAGCTCAGTATATTTCTTGAGGTTTTAAATGATTTTTACCTTTACGATTGTAATTTTGTCTTTCTTGGGAAGTCAAGACCTACGACCCCAAATAATCCAATGTAAAGGGGAATTTCCTTCCTGCAGCACCAAAGTATTTAGTTTAGGAACTACTGGATGTTGCATTTTCCTACCTATGATTCCTTATGAGGTCATTGAATAACATCTGTCCTCTGTGCTAGGACCTAACCCCATTTAAATACATTCCACCACATAAGTGACTGAATCTCTACAGGAGGCAAGTAACTCTGCTTGCACTACTTGGAGATGTTCCTTCACCTCTATTTCCTTAAAAGTCTGTGAAGATGAACTACACGGCAGTGATGCGAGCGGTGACGCACTGGGGTTGGCTTGTGTAGAGGAGCAGGTTTTTCTTTCTCTTTTCTGCTGCTGGAGATGGATGGTTTTGCTTCAGCTAAAGATGAGAAGAACGTGGGGAGATGCTGGAGATGTTGAGCTTGGAGGCAGCTTTTCTGACCTCCTGTGTCTCAATAGTAAATATTTGCTGGATTGTGCCTAAAGACAGGATTTTTATGGTTTTTTTTTTCTAAGGTGCTTTTTTAGCTTTTTAACTGTTTAACACCTGTTACCTTTTATTGCAGTTTGCATTGGAAATATTTTTAAAAGAAAGAAAAGAGATGATCTGCTTGTTTTTGAGTCTTGCACAGTCTCATACTGTGGAGTTTACATTTTACCTACAAAGCCTCCCCAGAGGACGTGACAGTAAACCCGTGGCTGCCCGTAATTGCACTGTATTGCAGTGCTGTAGGGATTAGCCAAGAAGACCTGAAAATCTGAGCACTGCACTTGCCCTCATGGGCCAGAAACATCTGTGGAGTAGCCTCTGCACAGCTCCTCAGTGCTGCTTGACTCAGTTATTTATTTTTCACTTGAAGGGGCTTTGGAAAGTTTGTGGTGCAGAGGGGGCAGCAGGACGTCAAGGAGCTGGACTTTGGGCATCATTAAAGGTGGCAAAGGTCAGCGATCTCAAAATTGACACACTTGACCCATTTCCTTGCCATGCTGGACCTTGAGTCTGGAGTGAGTTCCCCTGGGAACAGTGCAGTGGGTTTGAAGCTGAATCTTCAACCCTTTCTTCCCATGAGGTGTATAATTCGATATTTATAGCCTTTCTCTCCAACAAGGTCTATGGCACCTCGGGGACCCATTCGGTAAAGAATGCTGATTCCCTTTATGAATTTTTGATGGGGGAGGAGGAGCAAGGGAGGCCACAAGGGGAACTTGTGAAATGTTAATATTTTTTTCTTTTTAGCAATGTTACGCACAGCCCTGCTGATTGTGTTTGTGAGGATAAAGTTGTCTGAATTTCCCTTCTCCTCCCTTGCCCCATTCTCACCTACAAAGCAAGAAAACAGAAACCAGCATCTCCCACTCTGCAACTTCTCGGTAAAGCACGGATTTTTCAGCTGCTGTCCTCCTCCAAAAATGAAAGATGATCCGCAAACAAGATATTTTCCTTCAGTGTGGTAGAAATGAGCCTCCTTTGTTCTGCTTTATTTTGGTGGTCCATGGGGGTGGCACTCCTGGGACCGGGAGTGTCTGACTGGATTTCAGTGCAGAGGAGGAAATGAGGGGTTTGCTCTTACTTAGTGTGTATGAATGCACATTACTCAGGGCTGTAATTTTTCTTCTTCCTATCATATGTGCAAACAAATGTACACTGCTGCCTTCTTTTTTGCAGGCGAAATGTTCACCAGTCTGACTTTAACCACAGTTTTCATCATATGCGAGCTTGGGGATGGGGATTATTGTGTTTGGGTTTTGTGTGTGTGTGTTTCTGTGTGTTTTTGGTTTTTTTTTTTAATAAAACCAACTTCATTTGAACAAAGTTTTGCATAAGTGAATCTGATTTTATGCCCTTTTTTCATGATTTTGGATGTAATTATAGCTTTCTTTCATTTTGGGTGTTATATGTTTTGTCTTGTAATAAAGTAAGAGGAATCACTGCTGTTTAACTTCTGTAAAGTCAAGGGTCAAACTGGGCAAATGGACCCAAGCTTTCATCAGTAGAGAAGCCAGGGTTAGGTCTGGTGAAAGAAGGGAAATGGTGATACAGGTGCTCAGATGGGGATTTTTGGTGGGAAGAATATGTTGGAGTTTTAGAAGACAAGACATGATGAAAAGCGTATAGAGCAGAAATGCTCTGATGCAATTTTTCATAGGTGGTGTGTTCTTGTTGAGGCAAGGAGCTGATGAAACACACGTATTCCTGACTGTGACCAGCCTGCGACGGGCTGGCCGGGACACCTTCCACCCTTTCATCTCTTCCTCACCTACTGCGATTTTCAGAGTGTCTGTGGTGAAGTGCCCAGCCCAGTGAGCTTCCTGGCTTTGACTGGGACCTCCTGCTGCTTGAGCGTCACAAACAGCAACAACAGAGCCACGGGGTGTGCTCTGGTTTGGTGAACTCACTGGGCTTTGGACTAGAACCTTCAGGCCAAGTATTGATGTGCTCCTTTTACTACTGTGAAAATAAGTACCCGTGATCCAGAGCAATGTGAGCTGCAGGGCCAGGCCCGGGTTTCAGCAGCCTCCTGCAGACACACCAGCATCTCCTTTGCTCTCTGGGTGATGCTGCGTGACCACCGGCCATCCCCTCCCTCTGCCACAACCTCCTTTGGTCCTTCCAGCTTGGGCTGTGAGGCCTGGCGTTGCCCCGCAGTCAGAAGTCAGATTTTTTAGCTCAGAGGGCAGTAACGTTTCCCCCTCTCTCTCTATGTTCCGAGGGGAGGGTGACAGGGTATTTTGTATGATGCTTTTGGAATGCAGCACGTTGATAAGTAGATCCATTTTCTCAGCTGAACATCACAATTAACCTGTGAAACTGAAAAACTGGACGTGACAAACTGACAGAAACTCGTTGTTAGGTAGCTTTATTGGTGCTAAGCACTTTATATTACACAAAATAAAATTCTTCGTGGCAGAATTCAAATGTTAGATTAAATACAAATTAAAAATAAACCCTCACGAGATACCGCTGTGGACAGCACTGCTGGTGTAGCTGCCTGGTCGGTCTGATTTAATGACTGTCCTGCTTTTTCTCATCTTTTGCCTCTTCCCACCTTGAGGTATGGATTTTTGCTTGCTTTAAAGTCCTATTTGAATGTTCTTCTCTGGATCTGTCCCGGAAACCTTATCCCCTTGTTTCTTCCTTTAATGAGAGTAAGACTTGCTCTCTCTGAGCCATGAAGCCTCTCAGATGATGTAAAATGCTGTTGCCAAGCCCTCTCTCAAAAGCTGTGTGAGGTATGGTGGTGACTTGAGCATCCTTTCCAGTGCACGGTGCTGCAGGCGTTGCTGTGATTAGTCAGTAACTCCGAACGCCAGCAGGGGATCAAGATTTTGAGACTGTTAAGGGCTTTTTACTTTGGATGGGGGACATTAAGAAATCTAACATCTGTGATGCGCTGTGCCCCAGTACATTGCCTCCTAAAACAGTATTTGGGAAAACAGGCAGTTGCTGACTTTGCCTGGATCGTGGAGGTGTTTGATACACGTGCTTAACTTTGGTTTCAGGAGTAGTCCTGGAAAGTCAGGCAGTGCCTGCAGTTTTGGGGTCTTATTGCTGCACGGGTGGATCAGGAAACTGGAAATGGGGCCTCTCAGTGTTCTGCATTGCTGGGAGAGGTGTCTGTTGTCATGTAGTGAGATGAAGAAAAGGACATCAGGGAATAGATGAGATCAGCTCTGTTTGTGACTGGAGAGGCGGGCAGAAGAAAAGAGGTCTGGATTTTGCCTTAGATTTTCCCATCTGTTCAATATGGATTAAGATACTTTCTCTGCCTCCCTTCAGGGTGTCAAACTTCAAGGATTAGATTGGCTGCTCTTTGATTCCACCTGTTAGGTGCCATGTTATCGTCCTCGTTAGATGCTGTTGTCCAACAGCTCCTTTCTGCATAATCTTTATCCTAATTCTTTGCTCCAAAATTATCCTTCCCTTACCCGATCCTTTCTTTATATTTCCTCAAATATTCCTCCTTTGTCGCACCTCTCACTGTTTCCCTGCCTGGTCAGATTTCCTGTGGTGGCTTTGTATGCTTAGAACAATGGCCTCAAAAGGTGAATTTGCCTGATTTTTATTCTGATGATGTCAAGTTCTTTTCCGAGAAGTTTCAGTGCTCAGTTACCCTAAAAAATCACAGGCTCAAGGTCAACCTTAATTTCTTGTTTCTTGGTAACTGTGGGCAGCATCCTTCACCTGGTGATTTGTGCTCATGCCCTTGAAAGGAGCTTCAACATTTCTCCTTTTATTTCTCTTCATTTTTGTTTTGCCTTTCCCACTCCTGTCCTGCTGTCTTTATAGACCCCTCTTTAAAGCAGACCTTTCGTCTCCCGTTTGAGACTTGGTCATTTCATACATGAGTTCCTACAACTTCCTGCCCTCCCCACTCAAGTGAAAACAGTTCCCATCGTTACAGCTTTGCATCCCTCTGGGTTGAGAGGCGGTTCCTGGTTTCACACAACCTTTATGCAGTCCCTCTTCTGTTTCATCATCCTTGTTTGCAGCACCAAGGCCTGCTTCTTACCTCTTCGATGTTGTTCTCCAGTCCAGGAATCTTCATGAGGCTGGGGTTATTTTGTTGTTTATTTTCTTACAAAAGATCTCCCAATCTTTTTTATCAAAATAACCTCTTGTGATGAGCCACCCTGCCATCTTCATACTGTATTGGTTGACTTCGTCTTCCTTCTTTCTTCTTTAGGACATTATCTTAGGAGTTTGTGTAGGAAACCCTACGGACAGGCAGTGTTTGTGCAGTATATTGCCAGGCTCGCTTAAATTTCTCCCAGTGATTGGCAAATATTTGCAAAGGGTTGCTTTACACTGAAATCTTGTTGGGAACAGTCTTTGGACGTAGATTTTAGTATCAGCAGAGATAGGGACAACAACTTCCCTGCCTAGTAAAACCAGCTGAATATAAAAGCATTCACCCAAACGTGTGAAAAGGTGGCTGTTAGGACCTCTTAAATAAAGCATCCAATATAATTAAAGTGAAGCAGGCTATTTAAAACATACCTTCCCATCATGATGAAAGTAGGCTAATACAAACATTGAGAGACCCCACACCATTACAAAAGTAGACACGGTTCTAAAAACACCTACATAAACCTCCCCATCATAATAAACATGAAGTAGACGGCAAACATTTAACAGAAGCCTCGTTTGCCGTAATAAAAGCAAATTAGCCAGGCAAATACCACAGGCATCTGTCGATAGAATCCCTGATCTATTTTGAGTAACTTGGAGCATCTTGGTTCCCACCAGCCATCGTGACTGTAAATTGCTGAGGGAAAAAGACAGGCATTTAGCAGTCATAAAAGGAACGGCGGCTGCTGCTGGAGAGGATTCCTGCTTTAGTGCTCCTGCGACAGGTTGGCAGCCCTGACTCTTGTTTAGCTTCAGGCAAACGTGTTTCAGTTTCTTTCTGGCATGTCTGTCTGTCTGTCTAGAGAATGTTCCCTTCATAGCAAGAGGTAAGATTTGTGCCTGCGTGACTACTCACTCTGGTTTCCACGGCGTGACAAGAGTTGGGTGACAGCCACTCCTGGTGATGCTGGGGCTGACCTGCCACCAGCCTGTGACGACTGACTTTGCTGCTGGACGGGCTTCGTGGTGCTTTGCCTGTGACTTCAGAGTGACACTGGGTCCAAGTCATCTTTCTGATGTGACTAGGAAAGGGACAAGGAAATGGAGAGAAGAGAGAGGCAGATTAACTCCTGGTTCTTCTCTTCTGGTCATTGTGCCAGGATTGCTTCCTCCTTAACCTGTTCATGGAGCTCACTGGGGATGAAGTGACCAAGTGTTTCTCATGCAGAGATGCTCACTGAGGTTCCATCCTCAACAGCTCCCGGATGGATATGACATTCCGTTTCTGTTCCACTCCTATCCTGGCATTTAGGAAACCCTTCATATTCTTAGCAAATTCATCAGTGAGAGATGTGATCTTTATGGTTTGGTGCCACTGATCCTTGCCACCTGGCTGTAGCTCCCATTTGTGATTCAGTGCTTGATGTGTGTTACTGCAGCAAAGCCGGGCGCCTGCCCCTCGTTCCCTGGGCATCGATGCAGTCTTCTGCTCTGTGTGAATGATAACCTACTGTATCTGCTTAAGTTGATAAGCGTTTTGTTGTTAAAAAGGCTGGTGGGGAGACAGAAAAGCACCCTCGTGTTGTTATAGCAGTATCTGTGTTGTGCAGCGAGGCGTTGGAACCCAGCGCTTGTTCTGGTGGGGCTGTTCTGTCTGGTGTGGAAGCAAAAAAGAAGAGTGATCATCTGAATTTAAAATTGAATGTTGAAGTGGCCTGCTTTCCATTCTGAGCTTTGTCATAAGCTTCCTTGGTGTCTTGAGGTTACTCAGTTCACTTCCACAAGCCTTAGTTTTCCCATCTCTGCAATGGTTATTGTGGTGCTTTCCTTACACCCAGTAAGCGTCTGGGTTGCTGAGATTCAGTGCTGAGAGAGTGTTTCACGTATGGATTGGCAAGAAAGGTTTTAAATGGACTGGAAGTTGAGTGTTGAGTGTTTACAAATATTTTCCATAGTTTGTTTTGCAGATGGTTGTGTGGCTGAAAGGCTGGTCCCGCTCTGTCGGGCAATTATTTCTGAGGAGCTCTCACTGCTTTCGATCCGGTGTCTTTCCAGCTTCCCTTATTGTTAGTAAACAGCAAGTACGGAGTGCTGACGGTGGTTATCAGTGAGTTACTGCTCTGGGTTATTTTGTTCAACTCCAGCTCTGGAAATGCCTCCTTTCTCTATTCCCTAATTGGATATCAGTCAGAAAACAACCCAGTCCTGGGAACATGAGATTTTAATGTGCAATGAATAAGTACCTTGAGACTGAAGCCTGTCACTGGAACTCATCTGGAATTGCTTACCACGGGGTAAATTTACTAGAAGCTGTGGCTTAATACTGCAGTTTAAAAGGTGGCACCTAAAGAAATCCTCTTAATGTCTCAACAAGCTGATGTTGACAAGTTCTTTGCATTAAGGACTTACGGCAAAGTCCAAATCCTTACTCAGTATCTTAGACAAATAATTATAGAGAATTCTTCTCCTGATACTTTGCTCTGAGGTATCCATTCATAAAATATTTACAGTAGCTGCAGAGAATGCAACAACCATTTTGGGGATTTTTTTTCTTCTTTTCTTCTCTCTTCTTAGAATCATGGTTCTTATTACTGTAGAATTGTAAGAATAAAAATTGGGCTTTATATTTTTAGCAAAGACACTTCCAAGGTAAAATTTCATTTGTTTTTCCCTGTAAACTTCTCTCTCTCTTTTTTTTCTTTCTTTTTACTCTACAAAGCCTGGAAATTTCAAGCGCTGGAAAGTATATAAGAATAACTAATAAAGGCAAGAAAAAGTGGGGAATCATACCCAAATAATAGCTGTGTTCAGCTGAAATAGACTGTGTATTTTTGCAGCTAGCTCCCACTTTATGTCATTTTCCTAGCTCTCTTGCCCAGAATATTATGAGTGCTCCTAAAGATGTCAGACAGCCTTTCGGCATCTAGCGGGGCCCACAAACCTTTATGGAAGTCCGAAAGCTTAGCACTTGACTGGTGTTTAATAGCAGTCTCTGGTGGGAGATTGCCAAATTGGCTAAATTCTACTGATTTGGATTCTGAAGTGGGGAAATAACATGGAAAAAACTGCATGTGGTTTTTAAGAACTATAGTCAATAATGATTTAACAATTTTAACCACATCCTATTTTAAAAATATTCATTTATTTTTATGAAAGGCGTGATGCAATGTGATTTATCTTGTGAGGCATTTATTCGTTAGAATCAGAACAAGTCAGAGCTGACTCATAATACATGTTATTTGTGTGTGTGCATGTTTGTCTATTTTTTAATTGGATATTGGTTTCAATATTCTATAAGAATCTTGTAAAGATTTAAGCCAGAAGCATCAGTTCATGTTTTGAATTGAAGCTTTTCCTTTCATTGGTAGCTGTGTAAACTCTGAAAAACATTTATGAGAAACCATTATTATTTAAATACAAATCCATGGCTTGCTGGTATTTTTAAAATATACATATATTTTTGTATTGTGCCTAATTTTTTATTTTGAAAAATGACACTGATGTAGTTAACAAATGCTTGGGGTTCTTTTTAATCATTTTGCAACAAAACTAGAACAGACCTTGAATATTAGCATTCAGGTAAATAGAAAACCATGCACGTGCATTGGGTGCCTCTTCCCAGGCTGTTATTTTGCATAAAAAGTTAAAAGTTCTTTCAGGCAGAGATGGGTTGGATGGAATATTTAAAATGAATGATTTAATTAGTGAACATATTGAATGAACACACAAATACATGTGCTAGAGAAGGGAAACAGTGATTCTAATACAGATTCTTAGTTAAAGTATGCAAACAATTTCTTGTGCAAAAAGGAGGACAGATTGCTCTTACACCTATTTGCTTAAATCAGTCTTTCTTTTGGAGCAGATAATTTTCCTGCCTAATTTTTCAAGCAAACACTGTTAGGTTTTAGCTGGAAATCAGAGACTCAACACGAATAATAACGTTGGGTTTGGTGGTCAGTATTTTTCGTAGAATCATAGACCAATTTAGCTTTAGCTGAATTTTCCAAACATTGGCTTCTTTGTTTTAGGTGCTTTCTGAATGGTCCAGAAAAAAGGCAGTTCCTGTCCCAAAGTACTTACGAGAGTTTCTAATTTTACATGATATGAGGCTATAAGAAATGTAGAAATTCTTCCCATACTGGGCTTTCAGAGGTGCCAAGGAGCAGTTTGGGCTGGAGTTACTTCAACTGCAGATTGGTAGAAACTTTTATTTGTGTTTTTTGGGGGTAGATGTGGGTTGTGACTTGAAAGAATTAACCCCCTAAAAATCCAAAAGAAACAGACTATATCAAATTAATCTTTTGCCTCTGGATTTCTCATTCCCAGTGGCAGAGGTGGTGGCTATTTCTCTCCCCCAGTGTCAGCTCGGTAACGAGGGGGGAGGCACAGCCAGTAGCTTGATTGTTCTGGATGAACTATCAGCGATCCACTGGGAATACTGGTACCTTGACCTCTCTGACCCTCAAAGTGCTGAGTGTGGAAAATGGGAAGTCTCCATGGACCTCAATATGCACAAGATGTCAGAAAAATGCAGTTCTTGGAAAACTGTACCTTTTTTTTTAAGGTTGCATCGTTGTGCTAACATTACAACTTTCCCTTCTTTTTGTTTTGTTTTGTCCTCAAATGCACATTTTCCTTTTTTTTCTTTTCTTTTTTAATCCCTTCAATAATGTTCATATTTTTATTGCATTTAGGGTGTTCACAATTGTCCCATAAGGAGAAAGACGTAAGAGAGGATTCTGAACACATCTACATTGCAAAATTGTATTCTCTTTCTTCTTCTGCATCCACCATGGAGCTGGGATCTCTTTTAATAATGTCTTCCCCACATTTAGCCAAAATCTCTGCTGAACTTGAGTAAACTTCCTCCAGCTCCTTTTGGACTCATGAAGGGCCGAGCTATATTTCAATTTTGCTATTTGGGTGTTTCCTTGGCAACAGTTTTTTTCATTTGGACACGGGAGGTTATGGATCATACACTTGCTTCTCTGAATTCCCAAGTATTGTTCCGTGGAGTAGAGTAGCGCCCGAGACTGTAACAACAGCCCTGATTGCAGACGGGCTGCTTGGGCCCGATGTTGCAATTTCAGATTTCTAAGCGTTTCCAGATTGTTTTGCCAATATCCAGCAATGTGGATGGTGAGCACACAACTCGCAGAAAGTTTAGTCAACAGTTTAAGATTTCAGTTAGCCAGCCAAGATTTATTTTTTCCCCCTCCTCTTTTGAGGACAGAAGGGTGTATTCAATTTAAAGTTTATACAGTGCAGCACTTTGGGTTTTATTTTTCCTAACAGCCATTCCTGCTCTGAACACACCTGCCCTTTCTCTGGGCGCACTGCATGTGTATTCTCTCCCGTTTTCCAAGGTGGTGTGGAATGCTGTGACAGACTTAGGAGTCCAGAATAAAAGTCCATCTTAGGCTGGCTTGAATAAATGAATTTTTCATTGCCTATGCTTTGGTTCCTGTACCTTGAAGGAAAGAAAAAAAGATGCTTAAGAGGAACTGAGACTGTGTTTTTTAAGGAGTCCAAATAATTTGCTGTGACAAAGGAGAACTGTGTCTCAGTGTAGTCTTGTCATTGTAGGGTATTTGCTAAACTATTGTCAACGTTCCCGAGTGCCTGATGGGGTTTCATTAGTGGATGTCAGAGCATCTTCTAAAGGAGGGAACAGTAGTTCCTGAATTGGAATGATTTTGATGTGGATGGTGAGGGTTTTGTGTCTTTTAAGATATCATTCTTAATAAGATGTAATCATTCAGATATGACAAAGAAAAATTAATTAACTAAAGAAATCAACAGACATAGCTAATATAGGGAAAAAATATATACACTGTATACACAAGATCCTGTTCTTTTACTCTTGAAACAGGAACAACTCTTCCTAGGTAAAGTCTGCTACTTGAAAATAAAAATACTAGAAGGATGCGAAAGGAGCAGTGCCTTTGCTAAGGTCTGCAGGAAAGGCAAAAGGCTTTTTGCTCGACTCTGGTCACTTTATACCAGTCTGAAAGTTTAAATCCCAACTGCTGCTTTTTTCAACCACTTCAGTAGCATCAAAACAATGTAATGAGAGCCTGACGTAGAGCAAAACTGGGCTTCTCGTGCTCCACTATAAAAACAACATCCTATAGATTCAGTATTTTATCAAAGGAGTCTTAAAAAAGGTATTGGAATTCTTCGTTGCTGCAGACTAAGTCCTTATTTACCTGAGAGACCAAACATCTCCATCGGTGGTTTTCTGGGTCAATAATGAAGCCTTTGCAGCAGTGCTTGGTTAACACTCACCCAGACACAGCGCTGTCCCTGGCCTAAATTACGTGGTTTATGAAGCTGGTGAGAATTGAGTCCACAAACCAACATTTAAATAATACAAGTAGGGTTACGTGTGTGTACGTGTGCTTCCATCTGCGGACAAGTGGGCTTGATCCTAAAGATGAAAAGTTCTGGCAGGCATTATTTATAGTTCAGATCATTTTGTCTTTGCCTTTTATTTTTCAAAAGAGACAGAATTTGTTATTATCAGCCTTAACTTTCAATTTCCTGGATTTTGTCAGCTTAAGCCAGACACTTAACCTTATTCAAAAGCTTTTTTTGTTATTTAACGTTTTTTCAGGTTTTGTTGAGGCACAAATGTTGTGAAAAATTGAAAAAAAAAAAGAAAAAGAAAAAAGACCTGGCTCAAACAGTATTGAAGACCAAAGTTATTTTTCAGTTTCTTGAAACAAAGGGAAGTTGAGATGCTGAATTTTTACCAGTTCTCCCCCAGAGATAAAGGGGTGGCTGGGAAGGAAAATGACTTGTCTCTGATTCTGGCTTTGTGAATATAATTCTAAAATCCAGATGTATAATTAAAGTTGGTGACTCAGAAAACTAAATATGACAACAGACTTCAGCAGCATGAGGTGTGTGTATCTGCTGGCCTAGAGGTGGTAACAAATAGAAGATGAGGGGGTTTTGGTTCGTGAACCTTCAGCAGGTGAGACATCCATCAGTTCACCAATCCCAGGGAGTGATTTAAAGCGCCAACCACCATTTGCCTGCAATAATTTTTCTTGTAAACTGCTCCTTCTGGACTTCCCTACAATATCAGCCAGGGTTCGTAAATCAATATCCAGAACCACTGGTGTGTTGTTTGCATCTTCCCCCTGGATGTTTCTAGAGCTTTTCTGTTGGGAACCCATTCGTTATGTGTGAGTGAGATTATTTTTTTGTCTCTCTTCCTACCTTCCAAACAGCCCAAGTGGATGCAACCAGTCACTGCTTTAACCCTTCTGGGTCATCGTTACGAGCACAGTCTAGCTGAAGGGTTTGAGGAGAGCTTCCTACCAGCTTTCAACAAGTATTGTTAAAGCTGTAGGAATGGTGAGCCCTCAGAGATGGTGTGACTTGACTCAGTTGTGGGCACAGGGTGGGTTTTATTCCACTGGAGCTTGCTCTGGCTGCTGAGGACCAGTGTTGGTGGAACAGAACTGGTCCCACACCTCTGAGCAGCTCTCTGCTTAAAGAAAGGCAAGGCCAGCCATTAGGACAACATGAAATAAGGAAACAGTTCTGGGTTCAGATGTGTTGTTGTAGGCTGGTTTTGTGACGGGATCTCTGTGGGATCTAAGAATGTGTGTAGAGTCTCGAAAGTTTTTAAGAAACAATTGGGTTAGAAAAAACAAGCCTTTGCTTTGCTGCACCTCAATTTCCCACATATGGATAAGAGTTATAAAACTTCTCTACTTAGAATGGAAAAAAAAAGTTTGCTTCAGTTAAATACAGAAGAGAAATTAACAAACGATGTTTTAATTGTATTTATTTAGTTTGTTTTAATGGGATTCTTCCCGCTGTAGCACCAACAATGCTCAGATGTGGTTGGAAGGGCTCTGTCAGTGGGGAGCGTGTTTTCTCCTGAGTTTACAGGATCCTGCTGCATTGGGATCCAGATCTGTGATGAGGGATCTTGGGATTTTTCTTGCCACAGACTCAAATGGGCCAAAAATTTTTCCCCTGCACCCTTTACCCAGAAGAGAAGTGTTCCAGTAGCTCCCCCTCCCAGCACTGTCCTTGCTAGCAGAGGTGTGAAACCCTGGGAGAACTGACCCCTGAGCAGTTCTGTTTGTTGTGGGTTGTTTTATTAGGGAAAGAAAAGCAACTCTTCCCAGTTTGCAAGCCTGAGGAGAGCTTAATTAAACTGATTTGCTGTTACTTAAAATACGCCTCCACCTGCTTCTTTGGGGCTTGGAGAGGCTCCTGCTCCCCGAAGGCCGGGGCAGATGGGGGGAAACAAGAGGAGAGTCACATTGCAATTTGTTTGTTTCATCCAGGCTTGTGTGTTTGGGTTCAAATGTCTGCATGGTGGAAAGCAAAATGGAATGTAGGTGACTTTCGTGGGGGGAAATTCCTAAATAGTGGCAAATTCTGCATGTGCTTAAAAAAAAATAATTTTTTTTTTTTCTTCAAAAGACTTCAAAATTTTTCAAAATATAATGTTTAGAATTTGGTTTTTCTCAGCTTTTAAAAATAGTCCTTCAACGATTCTTTTTGCTTCCTATTTTTCCTATTCCAGCATTTTTCTATAAATAATTGAGATTAAGGATGAAGACAGGAAAAGGAATAAAGAAGGAACAAAATACTGGTTTTCTCACTCTTGCCCAAACATGGGAAAAATCTGGGAGAGGGACCACCCTTAATGACAAGCTTCATCAGGGCTATTCTTTATTTAAGAAAGTGGTTCAAAAATATTGTTTCATCAGCTCTGATTTGATGAGAAATGATTCCTTCTAGAGCTGAATCTTCTGGCCAGGTTTCAGTGTTGTATTGCAAAATAGTGAGGCGATGCTGTGCTGTGCCGTGCCTGTGCTCTGTTCACATCCCACCTGTAACAGAATGAATATCCTGAGCAGTGAATGAACTGGGGAAATTGGCGTGATGAAATGAAAATGAATCGTTGTTTGTGAAAGTGAAGCTTTGATTAAAGAGGGTTTCCTCTCGGGTTCTTGTTTGTGTTTGCCTTTTTTTCCGGCGGAGCCCAAGAAGCAGATGGCTTTAAAGCTCCGCACCCCGGCCCCGGCCGTGCCCGCAGCTGCCGGGCAGGACCTAACCCTCCGATTTTTAGCTGTCAAAGCTTTAGCGTGATCGAGTCTAATATTTGGAGCAGATGATTGAAGCCACCTGGTGCGATGCTGAGGTACTGCACCGGTGGGATCCCAGCTCCTAGCAGCCGAGTGACCACCGGGAAAACGGGCTTTTCCAACCGAAACACAATTTGAGGGCTGGAGGAAAGGTCTGCTCTTTCCATTCCTGGTGTAGGGAAGAGGAAAGTTTTGGATTCACCGGGCCTTGCTAGACACCAGGAAGGAAAAAGTTTGTGTCAGGAAAGGATTAGAAGTGCTGGGTCTCCCGGAGGAGCTGCAGGTGAGGAGGAGCTGGTTGGGAAGTGTCTTGGAGCTCGGTGCAGTCCCCCTGGGCATGGTCCCGGGGGCGAGGGGCTGGTGCCTGCCCTGCCGGTGCCCGGGGAGCAGCTGCACTGACTTTGATGAAGTCCCTTTAGCTGTAGCAAGTGGTTGCATTAGCACGCCCCACAATAAACATTTAATTACTCTAAAAGCTTATTAACCTGAGTAGTTCCATTTAAAACTGGTGGGGACATAGCGAGTGCTGGCTGCGTGCAAAATATCTGCAAGACAATGTCCTGCTATTAACTTGTATAACTGATCTCCTGCACTGTCTGTTTAAAGTGAAAGTTGCTGTTTCTTGGGAGGTGTGTGTGAAAATTTGGGGGAATTTCTTTTTTTTTCTTTTTTTTTTTTTTTTGCATGACTTTCTTCTAGCACGTACACTGTGATCTCTCTTTGTCTTCTCACCAGCTGAGCCTCAGCTGCAGATTCCCAGGCTCCTCTTTTCCCCTCTGTTCTCAGCAGTGATTTAATAAATATATTTAAAAATCACTTTTTCCTTTCTCCTCCACCCAGCTGCCAACTCCCACCCCCAGAATGTGCGTATGCACATGCATGTGAACTGAATTCACATCCGCAGGCAGCCATAGGTCTGATTTCACCAGAACTTAATACAATCAGGACTTTTTTTTTTCTTTTTACTGTCCTCCCCCTTC